>CM035170.1:57116485-57716485 GCA_020205615.1 Panax quinquefolius
TGTCTTAGAATTTGAGTTTCACTGTTTGTCATGTTGAGTTCCCTTTCTTGACATTTTGTATCGATCCGGGGAATGCCCCTAAGTATATGTATCTCTTTTCATTTATATACATTTAAATTTAGCAAAAATAAATTAAATAATATGGAACAACTTATAAGTACAATTTATACGACTTATATTTACAATTTATATTAGTAAATTTTAATTGATTTTTATGATCAATTATGAATGATGATGTATTTGATATGTCTCCCATTTATGATATGTATTTTACAACTTTAAATGGTTTTGATTTGTTATTAATCGTATTATTTTTTATTTTTACTTTTTATAAATAAATTGAATAAATTGTTTATTAGGTGATTGACATTCAATTCGGATATTTGAATAATTTGTTTATTCAATAAAAATGGAAACGAATATGTTCCGTATTTGGACATAATTTTAAATACTAAATACTAATATTTTTGACAATTCTCCTAATAATCTAGAATATGGTTTTACAAAAACATGCTTATTGGGATTATCTTAATTTAAGAAAACATTTTAATAATCGTTGCAAAAAGTGTATAAAATATGCAACGAAAATAAAAATTATTACTAATGAATGTGGTCCATATTAAATGATGAAATATAGCAACAAAAAAAACTTTCGTTGCTTTCGCGATGAGGAGAAATCAAGTGGTTAGAAATTTTGCAACGAATTTCTAACGAATTTTATTTCCAAATTTTGCAACGACTTATGAATTTCGTTGCAAAAAGTGAAAGCCTAACACAATCTGCAACGAAGGACAAGTTTTATTGCTAAACATACACTTTTAGCAACGTCTTATAAAGTCATTGCCTGAAAAATCGTTGCTAAAGCCCCATTTTTAGCAACAAAAAAACTTTCGTTGCCCACAATGACGGGAAATCAAGTGGCCAAAAATTTTGCAACGAATTTCTAACGAAATTTTTTCCCGCCAATGAATTAGCAACAAAATTTTACAACGACTTATGAATTTCGTTGCAAAAAGTGAAAGCCTGACACAATCCGCAATGAAGGACAAATTTCGTTGCTAAACATATACTTTTAGCAACGACTTATAAAGTCGTTGCCCGAAAAATCGTTGCTAAAGGCCCATTTTTTTTTAGTGCGGGGTCAATACAAAATTCAATTTCACGCTCTAGGGGTAGGCTAAGAAGTCTTCAAGAATACGTCAGGAAATTTATTAACAATAGATATATCATTCAAAACTGTGACTCTCATCCAATACTTGGAGAACACGTTACATTGATACCTATCAACTTGCCACCGTCATTCACGACGTTGCCTACAGAAAGTCTGGCTTCGGTGCATTCCACACAAGAAAGTCAACAACGAAAGGATCAGGGCTCTTTATTTATGGCTTGATATGACAATGATTGACTTTAGTGGTTTGGTTACTTTGAATTCGCATAACAGGTTGGTTAGGAGTATGAAAGCTAACAACCTTATGAAAAGCATGATGAGTAGTTAACTAATCGATTCCTAAAATCGCATCAAAGGCAAGTATTTTCAAAGAGATAAGATTGACAGGTAACGTGAAAGTGTTGATTTGAACAAGATTTATAAATAGTGGAGGTAACGAAGGTTTCTCCCAACTGAGTTTAAACAGATATATCAAAGTCTAACTTCTCCGGAGTTAACTTCAAACATTGAACACAACTAGGTGCAATAAAAGAGTGAGTAGAATCCCAGATCTCTACGGGGGTATAGACTTCGCAAGAGTTTATGACTAATATACCCGTGATAATTTTATTCGGGTTCTTCGTCAATCAAAAAAAAAAACGCTCTCTCTTAAACTACTGGCTTTGGCTTGTCTGGGACATCCTTTAGTGCCTCCATCCTAGCTGAACTTGTCTTTGGTGAACGACAAAATTGGGCTAAGTGACATTCTCTTCCACAATTATAGCATGCTTTGGACGACATCACGCAGTTTGGACTGATGTGTCCCTCCCCTCCGCATTTGAAGCATATGATAGGTGGTCGTTCTCCTTCCTTAACAACGGGTGTTGGTGCTGACGTCTTTCCATCATTGTTAAATCTCCTCTTCTTGAAATGTCCATTCTTATTGTTTTGACCATGATTACCACCGAAGTGGTTACCATTTCGGGCATGTTGATTCCCTCCATGCTTATTGTCACCGCTTTGATGACTGTTATCACCGGTATTATCATTTTGTCGGCTGCTCTCTTTTGGTTGCATTGACTCGTTATCGCGCTCCACTAACTGAGCCCTATTTACAACATCTGAATACAAACACAGTTTATGAGAAATAAGATATTGACGTATCTCCGGCTTCAAACCTCTTAAAAACATTCGCGTCATTCTCTCTTCATTATCAACCAGGTGGGACGCAAATCGAGATAACTCGGCAAACTTGGCTTTGTACTGCGATACGGTCATGTTGTTTTGCTCTAACTTGATAAATTCCACCTCCTTCATGTGACGAATGCTTTCGGAAAGTACTTGTCATTGAATGCGACTCTTGGAACTTCTCCCAAGATATCTTGAGTGCGTCATAAATGGTACGCGTTTACGATTCCCACCAGTGATCTGCCTCTTCACGCAACATAAAGGTAGCAAATGGAACCTTTTGCTCCTCGGAGCATCCCAAGACATCAAATATCTTGGTGATCTGCTTTAACCACGTCTCCGCCTTAAGTGGTTCTGGCTTTCCCAAAAACTCCGGTGGTCCTAGCTCCTTGAATTGCTTAGCGGTGACCAACCATGGGTTGCCATTGTTTCCTCCTGCATTATGAGCAGGAGCCGCCTTACCGATGTTTCATGAATTCTAAAAACTCTTAAACGTCACTGTCGTTAAATCGATTGATCGGTGTTGTTATTTACGGGAGGATTATCGCCATCATGTTGCTCATTGTCACGATTATTGATCTCATGGAGAATCAACGGTCTCCTCAATGCTCCATTGCTTATCTCAACATTTTGGATGCCATTTTCAAATCGCCACAAAACAAATGTTAATTGACATGTAACGTATTATCCTATATTACGACCGACCAATTAAATACCAAATAAACTTAGGTAGGTCATACTAGCAAAGGAAATTCCCGCCTCTCCCTCCTAGTTCTTGTCTCACATCTCGGTCGGGGATCATATCCTAAGCTTTGATACTAACCGTGGCGCCCTAAAATTAGGTATACATCACCTATTCTCGAGTCGCCATGACATCATGGTACATAATTCAAATACAACTTAATAATACAACCGTGGGTATACAATCGACAAACATAAACTGTGAGTTTGAATACAAATATTGTCTACTAGAGAGTATACAAACTCAAAAGGAGTCCTCATTAAAATTATTATCACACTATTTCACAGAATAGTGAGGAAAACTAATGTACCATCTAGGACCATCACTCCGCTTCCACACTCTAAATCGACTATATTCTCATTTCACAAGAGAACACGGTGAAAGAAAGGGTGAGCTCAACTAGCCCGATGAAATATTATGACTAAGATAATGCGAAATAAATTATCATTAGCCTTAAAAAAGTGTTAAACCGATACAATATAACAAACATCAAGTTTAATCTACAGCACCGAAACAAGCAATCCATTAAAAGAGTCAAGTAGAGAATAAAATCTACTATCTTTTATGATTTAAAAGGTTTTTCATCACTTTTATCGACTCAAACTCGACAATAAATAATCCACATCATCGAATCACCCCTCGCACTTTTCTGACGAAGGATATTCTTTTGTATCACAACCACAATTATCCATGCACTACTACTGCCTAAGAATATTTGTGTATTCATTAATGGTCATGATCATGCCAACAATCATCCAACAATGCACTACGGGCCAATGAGGACTTTTACCACATCATTTGTAACATTACGGTCATGATTACACCTCAATAATCCTTGGTCATAATCATACCAAGTCCATCTATGCACTACTGAGCCACGAGATGACTTTCAAAAATATAAATTTGAGGATGATGACAATGATATAAGAATTGAATAAAACAAGTTCAAGAATTAATTTATCCATTTAATCAATAACGTCCAAATTGTCAACATGATCTTTTTTGTAGAGTAAAATTCAAGAATATTCGGAAGAATATTTCCATGAAAAGATCTGGATGAAGCGCAAATATCAAGGATATTCCACTAATTTCATGGAGTATAGAAGTCAAAGTTTTAATCAACTAAGTATAATAAAGAATGGAATAACAAAAGAAATCACCATGCATGCGGTGCTTGGCATAGATGAGTTATTCAACAGAATAATAAATAACGGAACCGGTCGGTAATTTACGCACAGACGGGATGTTCCAACGAAATAATCTGAGAATGGAATAACAATGTAAATCACCATGCATGAGGTACTTAGCGTAGAAAGGTTATTCCAACGAATACTAATAAGATTTTAATCGGTCCGTAAAAGCGCGCATGACATGATATTCAATGTAATAATAATAAAGACGAAACCAGGTCCGGCGTAAAATGCACAGACAGGATATTCTAACAGAATAATAAAGACGGAATAATAGAAGAATGTCACCAAGTATAGGGTAGCCCGCGTATACAGTTTAATCCAACGAATAATAAAGAATGGAATAATAGAAGTTCTCTTCATGAATACAAAAGAATAACACCCCTTACGAGTACAATAAATAATATTCCCTACCTTAAGAAGAAGAGTACTGTATATATATAAGTTGTGAAGTAGCAGAATACTTTCTTCTTTCTCTCTATAGTTTATCTCTGAGAGTTTCAAATGAATTAAATGAAAAATAATGAAGGAATGAGTTTCTATTTATAGAAAAATGGATTTGCATAAGTAACTAACTCATGAAACGGTCCGTATTGATTTACTTTAATCGACGGTCCATATTTAAAGCAAAATCTTTTAAATAAAATATAATATATTCTATTTATAATCTAATAAAACGAATAACTTTATAAAAGATTTTACTATGCAAACACTATCTGAAAACACTATACATAATAAAATATAATATATTCTAATTATTGTCTAATAAAATAGATAACTTTATAAAAGTATTACATTTTATATAAAAAGATTTTACTATGCAAAACACTATGCGGATCTATGCAACACTACGCATAATAGAATATAATATATTCTATTTATAGAATAACTTTATAAAAGTATTACATTTTATATAAAAAGATTTTCTCACGTATTATTACATTAATAATACCAACAAAACCGAGTGACTTATCACGTAAGCATCAATAATTAATACTGGTGCTACTATTATGCCACCACAGACATCGTCTTTTTTAACACCGGTGTGTTTCAATAGTTAACAGTAAAACTTCCGCCGTTATTTTCATAAAATATTTTTGTCGTTTTCTCGATCGAATAATAATTACGTTGTAGGGTCCACCAATGATTGTCTGCGTCGTATTTAATATTCCCCAACAAAAAGAATATTCCCGACCAATCGAATATTATATAACCACTTGCTTACTTTGCAAAATTTGTAAATATTACCCACAACTATAACATTACATCAAATCAACACCATAATATTAAAAAAAAATTATTTCGAAAAAATTAAATATTTATTCGTAAAATCTGGGGTCTCACAATTAGGAAATCCCTAATTGTTAATTTGGGAACCCTAATAATATTAAGGAACCCTAATTTAAAAATCCTAATTTTCTTTTAAAAACCCTAATTTCTAATAAAAACCCTAATTTTAAATTAGTGTGTTAAATTAAAATTTTATTACACTTTAATTTTAATTTTTCAAACCCTAGTAATTATTTGGGAAACTTTAATATGTAAAATCTAGTGAATAAATCATAAATTCAAGCACCTTGGACAAGAATGACCTTAAATTAAAATAAAATTACTAAAGTACCCTTTTGTCTTATTTATGAATTATTGCTAGCAAATCTTCATCAAATCTGGCCAGCCACCCTACCCTAGACCTACTTAGCAGCTAGATTATCAGCACATCAGCCTTTACAAATTCATTGTATCAATTCATTACATAATTTAAGAGAGAAAATCCTCATTTTGGCCTAATTTGTTCACAAATACCTAGCCTTACTCTCTCAAGACCAAACCCACGAAATTCTGGTGTTAGATCAGTCCCCAATCAATCCCCACGAATACCAATATCAGATCAGAAGAACATAATCAAAATCAAATCTTAGAAAAGGTACAAAAACCCTAATTTAAAAATCATGTGATTTGATGTTAGATGTAAATTTTTTGTGTTAAATATGTTGTATGGGGTGTTAATCAATGATCTGGGTTGCTAGATGTTAAACCCATAATATCTAGAGGCTCAGATTTGATGATTTTCCAAATCTGAAATTTCTTGAAAATAAGGGTCTGACAGTGAATGTCAGGTCCTATAGATCTCGATCTGTTATGTGTTTTTGTTTTAAAGTTTGTACTTGTACTCTGTCAGAGATCTTGAATCGGAACTTGAATCGAGTTCATATCATTGTAGATTAAAAGATATTAAGTGGTCAAAGTGAGTTGACCGATCAAAATTCGAGTTTCTCGGGCAACCTAAAACCTAAATTTCTAACGGTCGTTTTAGAGCTTCATTCTTCTTGATCCGCTATAGTATGGACATGTTCTTGTTATAGACTTGTAGTTTGATCTGAATACTACATCTTAAAACCCATAGAACAACCGGATCTGTTACATGATCAAAGATATGGGTGGTCAAACTAGGGTTGACCACCGACCTTATGAGTTTACGGGAAAACCCAGTTCAAGCGAAGAAACGGTTTCTCGGCATAGTTTGACGGATTATATCTTCTTGTTGTGTTGTTGTTTTAGTGATGTTTTATAATAGATCTATTTAGTTACATGTGGTCTACAACCTGGAACTTTTATATCACAAAACTATTTCACGATCCTCATATAGTGGAAGCTTAAAAGTGGTCACTCGATCTGTTCTTCATTTCTGGGTAAACCCAGAAATGAAGAACAGCATTGACAACATGTTTGCTAGCTTAGCTCATTTTGATTATTTATGTTTAGACTTCACCATGGCTTGAAACATGTTCTCTGATAGTTTGTCTAGGCAGCCCGACGAGCAGAAAACATTTACCTTGAACATAATTAATTTTATAAGGCCATCAATACTGTTGACCAAACCATGACATCGGAATTTCCGGACAACCCAAAATGTGAAGAAAACGACTCGGCGGACAAAGATGTTCGGATGCTTAGATCTCCCTCATGTTTTATGTTTTGGTCCAGAAATTGTTATGAACATATACTCTTACATACATACTACAACATGTAATCAATAGCATGTCCAGAAACAATTCATAGAGAGAATGATTGATGGTCAAAGGAGGTACCCTTGAGCACTGACTATCAGTGTTCTTGAGCCTCAAGAACACCTATCATGACTGTCAAACTCACTACTAAAGCCTTTAGCGGACAGTTTAATTATTTTTGTTTTATAATTTTGAAAAATACATTAAAAATAGAAACAAATTCCTAAAAATTATAAAATCGCTTTTAAAAATTATTTGAAGTTATAAAATTAACTTTTAATAATTTGACATATTTTCATAAATATTAATATTTATTTGGATATTATTGGTATTTTAATTATTTAATAAATGCATTAAATAAATTAAAATAAAAATGATTTTATTGTATTAAAATCATTTTAAATAATAATAAGGTATTTAATAATATTTTAAGTTATAAAACATAACTTTTAATATTTTAAGATAAGTTTCATTAATTATTAAATATTAATGATATTAGATTTATTTAGTAATTATATTAAATAAATTAATTAAAAATGATTTTAATATTTTAAAAATCATTTTAAATGAAAATAAATAGTTTAAAAATATTTTAAGTTATAAAATATAACTTTTGATATTTAAAGGTAAATTTCATTAATAATTTAATATTAATGATATTAAGTTTATTTAATAATTATATTAAATAAATAGTTTAAAAATGGTTTTATTGATTTAAAAATCATTTAAAAAGGAAATAAATGAATTAAAAATATTTTAAGTTATAACTAATGACTTTTAATAGGTCCATTCCATCCAACCCATTCTGAGTCGCCAAATACATGGTACAGAAAACAACTACAATTTTATTACTACAATTATCGTGCAAAATACAACAATACATATGTTGTGAGTTTTGATGCAAATATATACCAACTATGACTCTGGACACCAACTTGGATAAAGACGTCAACGGGCACCTTACATAAAGGTAAAGTCAATAACTGTTTAGGGAGAACCTCCACAGCTAGAGACCACCGTTCTATTCTCCTATTACCCTCGTTCGACCCAGCTACACTCTTATTACTTGAAAGGAATTGTGAAACAGAAGGGTGAGCACAACTAGCTCAGTAAATAATATTATGACTAAAGATAAATAAATTATCAATAGTCTTCATCAGCAATAAATCAGAGATTTAGAACATATGGTAGATGATAAAACTTTTCAACCATAGTTGCAGCGGAACGAGCAATCCATTAGAAGAGTCAAATAGACTATAAAGTCTATTATCTTCTCCACGTTAAAAGTCCACCAACAATATTTTATCCCTGTAACATCAATCAACAGTTCCTTTCCACAATCATATGAATAATTCATAATCATAATTGTGATTCTAAATTCTTCTTCGCATCCAAGACGAAGATAATTTTCATCACCTGTCTTTACCAGAAACATCAAAGATCATGGTTATACCAAATCACAGTTCCTGTTCATAATCGTACAAATAATTTCATCTTTGCACCATGGGCCAAAGATATTCATCAGCAAACCATCTCTGCACTACATGCCAAAGATATTCATCAATAATACATCTTTGCACTATGGGCCAAAGATATTCATCAATAAGTCATCTTTGTACTATGGGCCAAAGATATTCGTATTTCAAAGAAATATATAATCATTTCAGAATTTATATAAAAAATAATTATAACCATGTTGATCAATTCACCTTTGCACTTAAGCTAAAGATATTCAATTATAAATTCAATGGTCATGATCATACCAGTCACAATTCACCTTTTCATTACTGGCCAAAGAGAACCCTAGTCATGATCATACCAATAATCTATCCATCTTTACACTCCAGTGAAAGAGAATTTCAATATCAGGGTTATAAAAATGTTATATATGATAATAAAATCAATATAATCAATATATAGTTTTAATCTCCAGAGTAATATTCATAAATCAACTATAATTTGGTTAGAAAAAGAAACCAATTTTGTAGTGAATAGTACCCGTGCATAGTAACTCATAAATAGTAACTCGTGAATAGTAACTCATGAATAGTAACTCATGAATAGTAACCCGTCGTGAATAGTAACTCATGAATAGTAACCCCGACATAAAAAAGTTCTAAATTTGATAAAATATTCCAACCAATATTTCGGCATAATGATATTGAAGAAATAATATCACTACAAAGAAAATAACATCCCTTTAAATCCCTAAAAATCCCTTACTATCCCTTACTATCCCTTACCTCAAAAGAGCAGTACTTCTGACTGGAATAACGCTGAAGGAACTTGCACCGTATAGAAATACTCAAAGTACTAAAATACTCACAAAAATACACTCGATATTATAGAGAGAAATAGAGAAAACTTGAGTTTACGTGTGTGTTTTTTGATTCTAACCTAAGCACCTATTTATAGGAAAATGCTTAGAACACCAAAGCGAAAATTTAATAAAATATTATTATAATTAAATTATAATCCTCGCACACCACACACGGACCAAACTCATCAGCCATTCACCCAAAACAATAACAAAAACGTTTTTCATAATTAAAATATTTTAAATTCCAAAAATCAATTATTTCAGAATTTCGGAACTTCAATAATTCATAATAAATAGCCCTTTTATCGAAAAATTGAATCTACGCATTTTTTATAGGAAATTCAATTCTCTACAACTTTACGTAAGAAAAAGTTTTCCAAATTCCAAACAAAAATTGACCGAAATCAACATACGGACGATTTTACAGGCTATGAACAAATTTCAGTTAAGAAGTGGGCCCACAGACATGTTTAACATATTTTTAACATTTATTGCAACAAAAATACTCTTCCTCCTCATTTACTCATATCCCACATTAATTGTAAAAATATCACCATTATTATATTATTAAAATATAATAATAAATTATTTTATCAAAAAAGATAAAATATCAATTTTCAACAATTGTCACTTTAAAATTTTTACGCATCTATATCCACATAAAATGAATATTTTTCTTATCATATAAATCAATAATTAATTATTCACAAATAATATTACGAGAATCACAATAATGACAACCAGTGCCTTGTAGGAAAGAGGGGCTTTCTAATAAGGATTTCTCCTTCTTCTTGCCGCAATTAGGTAGACCAAACCTCTCCTTGAGCGTAACTTTCTGAGACATTGTCAATAATGCTATCTAATAATATTATTCAAATAATATGAATTATTGCTTCGATAATGAAAAATCTTGTGTAGTGACAATTATTAAAACAACAATAATATGAAATATCAACGCAAAAATTATTAAATCAATAAAATAAAATATCTTTGAGCGATAATTCTCAGAACAATTATTGAGTAGTGCCTTTACGTAAGAATCAATAATTGGTGCAATACTGCGTGTCTTCTTGTCTGCAACAACGCGCGTATTCATCGTTTTTAACCACCGGTATTCCAACAAGATAATAAAGAATAACTACTACATGGTTATTTGTAAACAACTTATACTTGTCGTTTTCTTCATCCAATCGCTTTCAGTTATGGGGCCCACAAAAGGTTCTTGTCGTCATCGTATGAATATTCCCAAGCGGAAGAAATATTCCACGACCAAACGAATACTCTCCGACAACAATGAGTATTTTATAACCACTTTCTTATTTTGAAAATTTTGCACATTTCACCCATAACTTTAAACTTTTATCAATTTAACCATTTACTAAATAGAAAAATTGAATACTTTTATTTCATAAAATTCGGGGTCTTACAATCTCCTCTTCTTATGAAATTTCGTCCTCGAAATTTACGTACCTGGTATTTCAAAGAGTTGAGAATACCTTGCTTTCATTTCAGATTCCATCTTCCCTGTCATCATGATTTCTCCATTGCTTATCTCCTGTATTTCAGATATTATTCTAGAATACAGCTTCAAAAGAAGGGTTAATTGAACAAATTAACATATCACATTATATCCCGATATTATGACTGACCAACAAATAAGCTTAGGTAGGACACACTAGCGAAGGATTTACTCATCTCTCCCCTCCTAGTTATATTCCCCGATCTCATGAGAGACCATATCCTAAGCTCGATACCAACCGCGATGCATTTCCCAACCATGGACAAACACCTCACAATGGTACCTATCGATTACCACCATGAGCAGGCGTCCCCTACGGAGAGAGTCGGCTTGCATCATCCCCATCAACAGAAGTCACCGATAGAGGCTCGAGGCTCTTTACTTATAGCTTTGATACCAACTGTGACGACCCCAAAATAGGTCCATTCCATTCGACCCATTCTGAGTCGCCAAATACATGGTACAGAAAACAACTACAACTTTATTACTACAATTGTCGTGCAAAATACAACAACACATATGTTGTAAGTTTTGATGCAAATATATACCAACCGTGACTCTGGACACCAACTTGGATAACGACGTCACAATGGCACCTTACATAAAGGTAAAATCGATAAGCTGCTTAGGGAGAACCTCCACAGCTAGAGACCACCGTTCTATTCTCTTATTATCCTCGCTCGACCCAGCTACACTCTTATTACCTGAAAGGAATTGTGAAACAGAAGGGTGAGCACAACTAGCTCAGTAAAGAATATTATGACTAAAGATAAATAAATTATCAATAGTCTTCATCGAGAATAAATCGAGATTTAGAACATATGGTAGATGATAAAACTTTTCAACCATAGTTGCGTGTGAACGAAGCAATCCATTAGAAGAGTCAAATTGAATATAAAGTCTATTATCTTCTCCACGTTAAAAGTCCACCAACAATATTTTATCCTCAGTAACATTAATCAACGCCTCCTTTCCACAATCATATGAATAATTCATAATCATAATTGTGATTCTAAATTCCTCTTCGCATCGAGACGAAGATAATTTTTATCACTGTCTTTACGAAACATCAAAGATCATGGTTATACCAAATCATAGTTCCTGCTTACATAATCATACTAATAATTTCATCTTTTGCACCACGGCCAAAGATATTCATCAATGAACCATCTTTGCACTACATGCTAAAGATATTCATCAACAATTCATCTTTGCACTATGGGCCAAAGATATTCATCAATAAGTCATCTTTGTATTATGGGCCAAAGATATTCATATTTCAAAGAAATATATAATCATTTCAGAATTTATATAAATAATAATTATAACCATGTTGATCAATTCACCTTTGCACTTAAGCTAAAGATATTCAATTATAAATTCAATGGTCAAGCGATCATACCATTCAAAATTCAACTTTTCACTCTTGGCGAAGAGAACCCTAGTCATGATCATACCAATAATCTACCCATCTTTACACTCCGGTGAAAGAGAATTTCAACATCGAGGGTTATAAAATGTTATATATGATAATAAAATCAATACAATCAATATATAGTTTTAATCTCCAGAGTAATATTCATAAATCAACTATAATTTGGTTAGAAAAAGAAACCAATTTTGTAGTGAATAATACCCGTGCATAGTAACTCATAAATAGTAACTCGTGAATAGTAACTCATGAATAGTAACTCATGAATAGTAACCCGTCGTGAATAGTAACTCATGAATAGTAACCCCGACATAAAAAAGTTCCAAATTTGATAAAATGTTCCAACCAATATTTCGGCATAATGATATTGAAGAAATAATATCACTACAAAGAAAATAACATCCCTTACAATCCCTAAAAATCCCTTACTATCCCTTACTATCCCTTACCTCAAAAGAGCAGTACTTCTGACTGGAATAACGCTGAACGAACTTGCACCGTATAGTTATACTCAAAGTACTAAAATACTCACAAAAATACGCTCGATATTATAGAGAGAGAAATAGAGAGAAAATTTCAGTTTCTGGTGTGTTTTTCAATTCTAACCTAAGCACCCTATTTATAGGAAAATGCTTAGAACACCAAAGCAGAAAATTTAATAAAATATTATTATAATTCAATTATAATCCTACGCACACCACACCAGACCAAAATCATCAGCCATTCACCCAAAACAATAATAAAAACGTTTTTCATAATAATAATAGAGGGGTCTATTCGAGCGGAGTATCCGCATCTTTTGATAAGTAGGTACTTTCATTCTTTTGATTCCGGGGACGGAATCCTTTTTAAGGGGTAGGTGATGTAATACCCGGTAAAATAATAATAATAATAATAATAATAATAATAATAATAATAAAATAAAATAAAAATATAATATTTAAATCCATATTTTACTTGGGCTTTTCTTATGTTTGGGTCAAATTATATTTAATTTGTGTGAACTATAATAAGTAAATGATTACATTAATTTAGGCTTTTATACTAATTGGGTCTATTTTGTATTTTGGTAATGTTAATATCCTATTAATATTAGGAGAATTTATAACATCTATTAATTAATAAATAAATAACTAAACCTAATCATATTTTCATGATACAAATTTAGGGAAAGAGAGGAAGAGAGAAGCGGCGGCTCAAAAGGGAACGACGATTCAATTTAATGTCCATCTTTTCTTTTATAGCAGTTAAGGGCGACTCAATTCGCAATATTAGGTATGAGTATTATATCTGCAATTCATATAATGTGTTCCTTTAGACATATACTTAGGAAGATTTGTTTGCATGAAATGCCTCCTTTTGTAAGACTTATTGAATTGAAGCTTGCATTGAGCATGTAATGATGCCCATCACCTTGAATTTTGAGAAGGGAATTTTATGCTTATAGACTTACGGGCATCACTTTGACCTTTTAAAAAAAATATTTCATAGCTTTGCATGATCAAAGTTGTTGTGATAAGATCATGGATTTTTATGTATATATATATATATCTATTATATACACGAGTATATTAATTAGTTTTTTAAAAAAAGGTTGATTAAAAGATTACTTATTATTTAATTCGAGTTATTTTGTAAAAATTTATAATTGAAGAAATTAATTTTATATTAATATAAATTATAATTAGTAGGTAACTTATGATTGTATTATTATTACTTTTTATTAGATCTGAGACGGAGGAATTTAAAGAGTTATTTTGGAATATAAATTTTGGAGTATTAATAATTGATATAAAGGCGATGATTAAAGGCATATTAAATAGATTATGAATTATTTTAGAATTTATTAGTTTGGATTATTTTTTAATTTGAGGTGAATATGTTTAGGTTGTGAATAACGTTTAAGTATTTGATATCGTTGGCATTTGAGGGAGTCTAACGGGTGATATTTGGCTTCATGAATTATTTTGGTACTATATTAAAGTACTGGATTCCGTACTCTTTCAAATGATACTTTTGTTAAATTTGATTTATTCGTTTTGTTCCTCGTTTCAAATTCTGTTATTATTTCACATAATTGTTTCTTGTGAAATTCATATATTTGTTTCATTTTGGAGTTGACACATTGGACTCGTATTTGTACTCTTTGAATTAGGATATCATGTTTAGTATTTATTTTTGATAATTGTAGAGCGGTACATGTTGCTACCTTCTTTTTGAAACCTTGTGACTATAATTTGATTTGGTTCAACATGTACATATAGAACCCTTTTGTTAGTATTATGTCGCATGTGTTGTGACATAATATTTTTGTTAGAATATACCATAGGGTATACCTGAGCTATAACCACCTGTGGGGGTACCACAGGCATGTCGTCTTGGCACGAGAGGCATGACACTTTCCGTGGCGGTGTGATTAGTCCACGGCGTCTCCGTTTTGGGCTCCGGAGGAAGTGGGCCATTTGGTGTTTTGTTGTGGGAGGCGTATGGGTTAACCCTAGTTTTCTGTTCTGCGGATTGGTGATGTTGTGCCAAACACACCTATCCGATTTTACTACATTTAGATTCGCGATCCAATGTGTGATTTGCACGTGTGGCATCATTTGACTTTGCCGTGTGGCATTTTTTGATTTACTGTATGGCATTATTTTGACTTACTGTGTGGCATTAGTTTGACTTGCACAATGTGGCAAGATATATTTTTGGGCTCACTCGGTATGAAATAACCCCAGCCATTTGTTTCAGCCTATTATTTTATTGTATTAGTTTTGTTTGTTTCTGTTCAGTTCAATTCATTGAGTTAGTTACTTCAGTTCATTATTTCTTTATTCGTCTATTGGTTTCGTCAATTATGTTGATTCAGATATATTCCATTCGGATCTTTGGATATTATATTTTCGTTCATATTTGCACTTGAGGCTTTGTTCAATATTTTGTCTCAGTTGTTTTCGTATATCAGTTGTATACCTTTTGTATATTTGTATCCGTACTGGGCAATTGGCTCATGCTATTTTTTTCTTCCGGCAGGTTTGCAGGGGTGATTCAGGGATAGTGTGATGAGAGTTTTGCCTTTGACCATTTAGGTTGATTCGAATTTTAAGCGTTGATTATTTTGACTCAGTTTGAAAAATTGTACTTATTACTTTATTAATGAATCACCACTATTTGTAATTTGAGGTTGTTAGTGCTCTGCTTTTATTTATTTTGAGGTTCGTTTGTTGCTTTTGCGTGACCTCCCTTTCCTTTTCCGGAAGGGGTGTTACGAGAGATGGTATCGAGCTTAGGTTCTTTCTTGTAGAAAACCTATTTAGGTTTGACTCATGAGTTGTGGGTAAACCATTGGGTAGAGCGTAGGAGTTTGATTCGATTTAGTTCTTTGTTTGGTTGGTCTCTATTTTGACCAACCTGTCGATTTCTTTTCGATTTGTAGTTGATTTGAGGAAGTGGAATAATTTATTAAGGTGATTGAGTAATGTTATTAGTTAAGAATTGTACATTTAATGATTGAGGTGAATAAAGTTATACTTTATACGAGATAAAAGTGATCTTATATGAGATGTGATTATGATGTGAGTATTTGAATCGTTTAGTATTTGATTTTGGGAAATTAATGGTTAGAGTTGTTTTTTTATGACAAATATTATGATCGTGGAATTGAGGATTTGATTTAAGTTAGGTTTTGATTTATGCTAAGCTTGTGGATAATTTGAGATTTGTGTATTGATGGCATATTATGATAAAGTGAAAATTATTAAGTATAGAGGATTTCTTGTAATTTAAGTGGTTGATATTCGAGGTAATTAGTTTAATCATTTGGAGTTAATGATCAATTTTGTGGCTATATTTCTAGTAAGATATTGGAGTTATATTCTATGAACTTTCTTTGTAATAGTATGGGGAGACATTGAAATTTGTTGGGTTAAGGTTTGCACTAAGAGAAGTATTGATTAATTAATTAGATAGTAACTGATGAAATTCAATTGATTTTTAGAGATCAATTGAATTTCATAATAATAATAATAATAATAATAATAATAATAATAATAATAATAATAATAAATAAATAAATAAATAAAATAAATAAATAATATTTAAATCCATATTTTACTTGGGCTTTTCTTATGTTTGGGTCAAATTATATTTAATTTGTGTGAACTATAATAAGTAAATGATTACATTAATTTAGGCTTTTATACTAATTGGGTCTATTTTGTATTTTGGGTAATGTTAATATCCTATTAAAATTAGGAGAATTTATAACATCTATTAATTAATAAATAAATAACTAAACCTAATCTTATTTTCATGATACAAATTTAGGGAAGAGAGGGAAGAGAGAAGCGGCGGCTCAAAAGGGAACGCATTTATTGAATTTAATGTCCATCTTTTCTTTTATAGCGCTTAAGGGCGACTCGATTCGCAATATTAGGTATGAGTATTATATCTCTAATCCATATAATGTGTTCATTTAGACTTATACCGGAAGATTTGTTTGCATCGAAATACCCTCCTTTTGTAAGACTTATTGAATTGAAGCTTGCATTGAGCATGTAATGATGCCCATCACCTTGAATTTTGAGAAGGGAATTTTATGCTTATAGACTTGAGGGCATCGACTTTGACCTTTTAAAAAAAATATTTCATAACTGCATGATCAAAGTTGTTGTGATAAGATCATGGATTTTTATGTATATATATATATCTATTATATACAGTATATTAATTAGCTTTTAAAAAAAGGTTGATTAAAAGATTACTTATTATTTAATTGAGTTATTTTGTAAAAATTTATAATTGAAGAAATTAATTTTATATTAATATAAATTATAATTAGTAGGTAACTTATGATTGTATTATTATTACTTTTTATTAGATCTGAGACGGAGGAATTTAAAGAGTTATTTTTGGAATATAAATTTTGGAGTATTAATAATTGATATAAGGCGATGATTAAAGGCATATTAAATAGATTATGAATTATTTTAGAATTTATTAGTTTGGATTATTTTTTAATTTGAGGTGAATATGTTTAGGTTGTGAATAACGTTTACGTATTTGATATCGTTGGCATTTGAGGGAGTCTAACGGGTGATATTTGGCTTCAGTGAATTATTTTGGTACTATATTAAGGTATGGATTCCGTACTCTTTCAGCGATACTTTTGTTAAATTTGATTTATTCGTTTTGTTCCTCGTTTCAAATTTTGTTATTATTTCACATAATTGTTTCTTGTGAAATTCATATATTTGTTTCATTTTGGAGTTGACACATTGGACTCGTGATTTGTACTCTTTGAATTAGGATATCATGTTTAGTATTTATTTTGATAATTGTAGAAGCGATACATATTGCTACCTTCTTTTTGAAACCTTGTGACTATAATTTGATTTGGTTCAATATATATATATAGAACCCTTTTTTGTTAGTATTATGTCGCATGTGTTGTGACATAATATTTTTGTTAGAATATACCATAGGGTATACTTGAGCTATAACCACTGTGGGGGTACCACGAGCATGTCGTCTTAGCACGAGGGCGTGACACTTTTCAAATGGCGGTGTGATTAGTCCACGGCGTCTCGCTTTTGGGCTCCGGAGGAAGTGGGCCATTTGGTGTTTTATTGTGGGAGGCGTGGGGGTTAACCCTAGTTTTTCGTTACATGGATTGGTGATGTTGTGTCAAACACACTATCCGATTTGCATACATTTGGATTCGCGATCCATGTGTGATTTGCCTTGTGTGGCATCATTTGACCTACTGTGTGTGGCATTATTTCGACTTGCACAGTATGGCATTATTTTGACTTGCACTGTGTGGCATTAGTTTGACTTGCTGTGTGTGGCAAGATATATTTTAGGGCTCACTTTCGGTGTAAAATAACCCCACCCATTTGTTTCAAATTTATTATTTTATTATATTAGTTTTGTTTGTTTCGCTCGATTCAATTCATTGAGTTAGTTACTTGATTCATTATTTCTTTATTCGTCTATTGGTTTCGTCAATTATGTTGATTCAGATATATTCCATTCGGATCTTTGGATATTATATTTTCGTTCAGATTTGCACTTGAGGCTTTGTTCAATATTTTGTCTCGATTGTTTTCATTATATCGATTGTATACCTTTTGTATATTTGTATCCGTCTTTGGCAATTGGCTCATCTTTTTTTTTCTTCCTAAGAGTTTGCGAGGGGTGATTCGTACAAGTGTGATGAGAGTTTTGCCTTTGACCATTTAGGTTGATTCAATTTTAAGCGTTGATTATTTTGACTCGATTTGAAAAATTGTACTTATTACTTTATTAATGAATCACCACTATTTGTAATTTGAGGTTGTTAGTGCTCGCTTTATTTATTTTGAGGTTCGTTGTGCTTTGCACGTGACCTCCCTTTCCTTTCTGGAAGGGGTGTTACAGAGATGGTATCGAGCTTAGGTTCTTTCTTGTAGAAAACCTATTTAGGTTTGACACATGAGTTAGTGGGTAAACCATTGGGTGAGGCGTAGGAGTTTGATTCGATTTCGTTCTTTATTTGGTTGGTTTCTATTTTGACCAACCGCCGATTTCTTTTCGATTTGTAGTTGATTTGAGGAAGTGGAATAATTTATTAAGGTGATTGAGTAATGTTATTAGTTAAGAATTGTACATTTAATGATTGAGGTGAATAAAGTTATACTTTGTGCGATAAAAGTGATCTTATATGAGATGTGATTATGATGTGAGTATTTGAATCGATTTAGTATTTGATTTTGGGAAATTAATGGTTAGAGTTGTTTTTTTATGACAAATATTATGATCGTGGAATTGAGGATTTGATTTAAGTTAGGTTTTGATTTATGCTAAGCTTGTGGATAATTTGAGATTTGTGTATTGATGGCATATTATGATAAAGTGAAAATTATTAAGTATAGAGGATTTCTTGTAATTTAAGTGGTTGATATTCGAGGTAATTAGTTTAATCATTTGGAGTTAATGATCAATTTTGTGGCTATATTTCTAGTAAGATATTGGAGTTATATTCTATGAACTTTCTTTGTAATAGTATGGGGAGACATTGAAATTTGTTGGGTTAAGGTTTGCACTAAGAGAAGTATTGATTAATTAATTAGATAGTAACTGATGAAATTCAATTGATTTTTTAGAGATCAATTGAATTTCATAATAATAATAATAATAATAATAATAATAATAATAATAATAATAATAATAAATAAATAAAATAAATAAATAATATTTAAATCCATATTTTACTTGGGCTTTTCTTATGTTTGGGTCAAATTATATTTAATTTGTGTGAACTATAATAAGTAAATGATTACATTAATTTAGGCTTTTATACTAATTGGGTCTATTTTGTATTTGGGTAATGTTAATATCCTATTAAAATTAGGAGAATTTATAACATCTATTAATTAATAAATAAATAACTAAACCTAATCTTATTTTCATGATACAAATTTAGGAAAGAGAGGAAGAGAGAAGCGGCTATACTCGAAAGGAACGACGATTCAATTTAATGTCCATCTTTTCTTTTATAGCGCTTAAGGCGACTCAATTCGCAATATTAGGTATGAGTATTATATCCGCAATCCATATAATGTGTTCATTTAGACTTATACCTAAGATTTGTTTGCATCGAAATACCCTCCTTTTGTAAGACTTATTTAATTGAAGCTTGCATTGAGCATGTAATGATGCCCATCACCTTGAATTTTGAGAAGGGAATTTTATGCTTATAGACTTGGGGCATCGCCTTTGACCTTTTAAAAAAAAATATTTCATAGCTTTGCATGATCAAAGTTGTTGTGATAAGATCATGGATTTTTATGTATATATATATATATATCTATTATATACACGAGTATATTAATTCGCTTTTAAAAAAAGGTTGATTAAAAGATTACTTATTATTTAATTGAGTTATTTTGTAAAAAATTTATAATTGAAGAAATTAATTTTATATTAATATAAATTATAATTAGTAGGTAACTTATGATTATATTATTATTACTTTTTATTAGATCTGATTTGAGGAATTTAAAGAGTTATTTTTGAATATAAATTTTGGAGTATTAATAATTGATATAAGGCGATGATTAAAGGCATATTAAATAGATTATGAATTATTTTAGAATTTATTAGTTTGGATTATTTTTTAATTTGAGGTGAATATGTTTAGGTTGTGAATAACGTTTACGTATTTGATATCGTTGGCATTTGAGGGAGTCTAACGGGTGATATTTGGCTTGAAAGAATTATTTTGGTACTATATTAAGGTATGGATTCCGTACTCTTTCAAATGATACTTTTGTTAAATTTGATTTATTCGTTTTGTTCCTCGTTTCAAATTACATTATTATTTCACATAATTGTTTCTTGTGAAATTCATATATTTGTTTCATTTTGGAGTTGACACATTGGACTCGTGTTTGTACTCTTTGAATTAGGATATCATGTTTAGTATTTATTTTTGATAATTGTAGAGCGATATATGTTGCTACCTTCTTTTTGAAACCTTGTGACTATAATTTGATTTGGTTCAACACGTATATAGAACCCTTTTGTTAGTATTATGTCGCATGTGTTGTGACATAATATTTTTGTTAGAATATACCATAGGGTATACTTGAGCTATAACCACCATGGGGGTACCACAGCAGCGTGTCGTCTTGCACGAGAGGCACGACACTTTTCGGTGGCGGTGTGATTAGTCCACCGCGTCTCCGCTTGGGCTCCGGAGGAAGTGGGCCATTTGGTGTTTTGTTGTGGGAGGCGTGGGGTTAACCCTAGTTTTACGCTCATGGATTGGTGATGTTGTGTCAAACACACCTATCCGATTTGCATACATTTGGATTCGCGATCCAATGTGTGATTTGCTGCGGTGGCATCATTTGACTTTACCTGTGTGGCATTGTTTTGACTTACTGTATGGCATTATTTTGACTTGCACGTGTGGCATTAGTTTGACTTGCTTGTGTGGCAAGATATATTTTGGGCTCACTCTCGGTGTGAAATAACCCAACCATTTGTTCACCAAATTTATTATTTTATTGTATTAGTTTTGTTTGTTTCGCTTCAGCCCAATTCATTGAGTTAGTTACTTGATTCGTTATTTCTTTATTAAATATTGGTTTCGTCTAATTATGTTGATTCGGATATATTCCATTCGGATCTTTGGATATTATATTTTCGTTCATATTTGCACTTGAGGCTTTGTTCAATATTTTGTCTCAGTTGTTTTCGTATATCAGTTGTATACCTTTTGTATATTTGTATCCGTCTTCTGGCAATTGCTCATGTCTTTGTTTTTTTTCTTCCCAAGCAGGTTTGCATAGGGTGATTCAGGCTAGTGTGATGAGAGTTTTGCCTTTGACCATTTAGGTTGATTCGAATTTTAAGCGTTGATTATTTTGACTCAGTTTGAAAAATTGTACTTATTACTTTATTAATGAATCACCACTATTTGTAATTTGAGGTTGTTAGTGCTCTGTTTATTTATTTTGAGGTTCGTTGTGCTTTGCACGTGACCTCCCTTTCCTTTTCTGGAAGGGGGTGTTACAGAGATGGTATCAGAGCTTAGGTTCTTTCTTGTAGAAAACCTATTTAGGTTTGACCTGTGAGTTGTGGGTAAACCATTGGGTAGACGTAGGAGTTTGATTCGATTTCGTTCTTTATTTGGTTGGTTTCTATTTTGACCAACTGTCGATTTCTTTTCGATTTGTAGTTGATTTGAGGAAGTGGAATAATTTATTAAGGTGATTGAGTAATGTTATTAGTTAAGAATTGTACATTTAATGATTGAGGTGAATAAAGTTATACTTTGTGCAGATAAGAAGTGATCTTATATGAGATGTGATTATGATGTGAGTATTTGAATCGACGAGTATTTGATTTTGGGAAATTAATGGTTAGAGTTGTTTTTTTTATGACAAATATTATGATCGTGGAATTGAGGATTTGATTTAAGTTAGGTTTTGATTTATGCTAAGCTTGTGGATAATTTGAGATTTGTGTATTGATGGCGTATTATGATAAAGTGAAAATTATTAAGTATAGAGGATTTCTTGTAATTTAAGTGGTTGATATTCGAGGTAATTAGTTTAATCATTTGGAGTTAATGATCAATTTTGTGGCTATATTTCTAGTAAGATATTGGAGTTATATTCTATGAACTTTCTTTGTAATAGTATGGGGAGACATTGAAATTTGTTGGGTTAAGGTTTGCATAAGAGAAGTATTGATTAATTAATTAGATAATGGCGATGAAATTCAATTGATTTTTAGAGATCAATTGAATTTTATAATAATAATAATAATAATAATAATAATAATAATAATAATAATAATAATAATAATAAATAAAATAAATAAATAATATTTAAATCCATATTTTACTTGGGCTTTTCTTATGTTTGGGTCAAATTATATTTAATTTGTGTGAACTATAATAAGTAAATGATTACATTAATTTAGGCTTTTATACTAATTGGGTCTATTTTGTATTTGGGTAATGTTAATATCCTATTAAAATTAGGAGAATTTATAACATCTATTAATTAATAAATAAATAACTAAACCTAATCTTATTTTCATGATACAAATTTAGGGAAAGAGAAGAAGAGAGAAGCGGCGGCTCAAAAGGGAACGACGATTCAATTTAATGTCCATCTTTTCTTTTATAGCAGTTAAAGGCGACTCAATTCGCAATATTAGGTATGAGTATTATATCTGCAATCCATATAATGTGTTCATTTAGGCATATCTGGGAAGATTTGTTTGCATCTAAATACCCTCCTTTTGTAAGACTTATTGAATTGAAGCTTGCATTGAGCATGTAATGATGCCCATCACCTTGAATTTTGAGAAGGGAATTTTATGCTTATAGACTTACGGACATCGACTTTGACCTTTAAAAAAAATTTATTTCATAAATTGCATGATCAAAGTTGTTGTGATAAGATCATGGATTTTTATGTATATATATATATATATCTATTATATACACGAGTATATTAATTAGCTTTAAAAAAAAAGGTTGATTAAAAGATTACTTATTATTTAATTCGAGTTATTTTGTAAAAAATTTATAATTGAAGAAATTAATTTTATATTAATATAAATTATAATTAGTAGGTAACTTATGATTGTATTATTATTACTTTTTATTAGATCGGACGGAGGGAATTTAAAGAGTTATTTTTGGAATATAAATTTTGGAGTATTAATAATTGATATAAGGCGATGATTAAAGGCATATTAAATAGATTATGAATTATTTTAGAATTTATTAGTTTGGATTATTTTTTAATTTGAGGTGAATATGTTTAGGTTGTGAATAACGTTTCGTATTTGATATCGTTGGCATTTGAGGGAGTCTAACGGGTGATATTTGGCTTCAGTGAATTATTTTGGTACTATATTAAGGTACGGATTCCGTACTCTTTCAGCGATACTTTTGTTAAATTTGATTTATTCGTTTTGTTCCACGTTTCAAATTTCATTATTATTTCACATAATTGTTTCTTGTGAAATTCATATATTTGTTTCATTTTGGAGTTGACACATTGGACTCGTATTTGTACTCTTTGAATTAGGATATCATGTTTAGTATTTATTTTTGATAATTGTAGAGCGATGCATATGTTGCTACCTTCTTTTTGAAACCTTGTGACTATAATTTGATTTGGTTCAACATGCATATAGAACCCTTTTGTTAGTATTATGTCGCATGTGTTGTGACATAATATTTTGTTAGAATATACCATAGGGTATACTTGAGCTATAACCACTTGTGGGGTACCACAGCATGTCGTCTTAACGAGAGGCAATGACACTTTCCGCGGCGATGTGATTAGTCCACTGCGTCCGCTTTGGGCTCCGGGAGGAAGTGGGCCATTTGGTGTTTTGTTGTGGGGAGGCGTATGGGTTAACCTAGTTTTTCTCGTTTCATGGATTGGTGATGTTGTGCCAAACACACCTATCCGATTTCAGATACATTTGATTCGCGATCCAATGTGTGATTTACCTGTGGGCATCATTTGACCTCGCCTGTGTGGCATTATTTTGACTTGCACAGTATGGCATTATTTTGACTTGCTGTGTGGCATTAGTTTGACTTGCACTGTGGCAAGATATATTTTAGGCTCACCTTGCATGTAAATAACCCCACCATTTGTTTGACCTATTATTTTATCAGATTAGTTTTGTTTATTTCGCTCGTTGATTCAATTCATTGAGTTAGTTACTTGATTCGTTATTTCTTTATTCGCTCATTGGTTTCATCAATTATGTTGATTCGGATATATTCCATTCGGATATTTGGATATTATATTTTCGTTCAGATTTGCACTTGAGGCTTTGTTCAATATTTTGTCTCGATTGTTTTCGTATATATCGATTGTATACCTTTTGTATATCTCAGTATCCGTCTTTGGCAATTTGGCTCATCTTTGTTTTTTCTTCCCAAGAGTTTGCGAGGGTGATTCAAGGCTAGTGTGATGAGAGTTTTGCCTTTGACCATTTAGGTTGATTCAATTTTAAGCATTGATTATTTTGACTCGATTTGAAAAATTGTACTTATTACTTTATTAATGAATCACCACTATTTGTAATTTGAGGTTGTTAGTGCTCTGCTTTATTTATTTTGAGCTTCGTTGTGCTTTTGCGTGACCTCCCTTTCCTTTTCTCGGAAGGGGTGTTACTGAGATGGTATCGAGCTTAGGTTCTTTCTTGTAGAAAACCTATTTAGGTTTGACACGCGAGTTGTGGGTAAACCATTGGGTAGAGCGTAGGAGTTTGATTCGATTTCGTTCTTTATTTGGTTGGTCTCTATTTTGACCAACTGTCGATTTCTTTTCGATTTGTAGTTGATTTGAGGAAGTGGAATAATTTATTAAGGTGATTAAGTAATGTTATTAGTTAAGAATTGTACATTTAATGATTGAGGTGAATAAAGTTATACTTTGTGCGTATAAAGTGATCTTATATGAGATGTGATTATGATGTGAGTATTTGAATCGTTTAGTATTTGATTTTGGGAAATTAATGGTTAGAGTTGTTTTTTTTTATGACAAATATTATGATCGTGGAATTGAGGATTTGATTTAAGTTAGGTTTTGATTTATGCTAAGCTTGTGGATAATTTGAGATTTGTGTATTGATGGCATATTATGATAAAGTGAAAATTATTAAGTATAGAGGATTTCTTGTAATTTAAGTGGTTGATATTCGAGGTAATTAGTTTAATCATTTGGAGTTAATGATCAATTTTGTGGCTATATTTCTAGTAAGATATTGGAGTTATATTCTATGAACTTTCTTTGTAATAGTATGGGGAGACATTGAAATTTGTTGGGTTAAGGTTTGCACTAAGAGAAGTATTGATTAATTAATTAGATAATGAATCATGAAATTGATTGATTTTAGAGAGATCAATTTTAATTTTATAATAATAATAATAATAATAATAATAATAATAATAATAAAATAAAATAAATAAATAATATTAAATCCATATTTTACTTGGGCTTTTCTTATGTTTGGGGTCAAATTATATTTAATTTGTGTGAACTATAATAAGTAAATGATTACATTAATTTAGGCTTTTATACTAATTGGTCTATTTTGTATTTGGGTAATGTTAATATCCTATTAAAATTAGGAGAATTTATAACATCTATTAATTAATAAATAAATAACTAAACCTAATCTTATTTTCATGATACAAATTTAGGAAAGAGAGAGAAGAGAAAGCGGCTACTCAAAGGGAACGACGATTCAATTTAATGTCCATCTTTTCTTTTATAGCGATTAAAGGCACTCAATTCGCAATATTAGGTATGAGTATTATATCGCAATCCATATAATGTGTTCATTTAGACATATCTTAGGAAGATTTGTTTTGCACGAAATACCCTCCTTTTGTAAGACTTATTGAATTGAAGCTTGCATTGAGCATGTAATGATGCCCATCACCTTGAATTTTGAGAAGGGAATTTTATGCTTATAGACTTTTGGGCATCGACTTTGACCTTTTAAAAAAAAATATTTCATAACTTCGCATTTATCAAAGTTGTTGTGATAAGATCATGGATTTTTTATGTATATATATATATCTATTATATACACGAGTATATTAATTAGCTTTAAAAAAAAGGTTGATTAAAAGATTACTTATTATTTAATTGAGTTATTTTGTAAAAATTTATAATTGAAGAAATTAATTTTATATTAATATAAATTATAATTAGTAGGTAACTTATGATTGTATTATTATTACTTTTTATTAGATCTGACGGAGGGAATTTAAAGAGTTATTTTGGAATATAAATTTTGGAGTATTAATAATTGATATAAAGCGATGATTAAAGGCATATTAAATAGATTATGAATTATTTTAGAATTTATTAGTTTGGATTATTTTTAATTTGAGGTGAATATGTTTAGGTTGTGAATAACGTTTCGTATTTGATATCGTTGGCATTTGAGGGAGTCTAACGGGTGATATTTGGCTTCGATAAATTATTTTGGTACTATATTAAGGTACGGATTCCGTACTCTTTCAAATGATACTTTTGTTAAATTTGATTTATTCGTTTTGTTCCTCGTTTCAAATTCTCATTATTATTTCACATAATTGTTTCTTGTGAAATTCATATATTTGTTTCATTTTGGAGTTGACACATTGGACTCGTATTTGTACTCTTTGAATTAGGATATCATGTTTAGTATTTATTTTTGATAATTGTAGAAGCGGTGCATTATTCTTACCTTCTTTTTGAAACCTTGTGACTATAATTTGATTTGGTTCAACATGTACATATAGAACCCTTTTGTTAGTATTATATGTCGCATGTGTTGTGACATAATATTTTTGTTAGAATATACCATAGGGTATACTTGAGCTATAACCACCGTGGGGGGTACCACAAGCATGTCGTCTTGGCACGAGAGGCACGACACTTTTCGCAAGTGGCGGTGTGATTAGTCCACTGCGTCTCTTTTTGGGCTCCGGGAGGAATTATTCTTTTAATTAATCTATCGGGCCTTTATTAATAAACCACGAAGTCTTTGAGCCCAGCTTATCTTATTATTTTCTTTTTAACTTATAAGACCGGCCGATCCAAAGGGGTCGATCCTTTGACATTTTAATATCTATCATTTTGACCAAGAATGATGAAAAAGCATGACTGGCCGACTAAAGAACCTCGCCATGCATTAATGTGGATGGGATCATAACCCACGGCCAGAGTAATAAAAGACCAAAAGCAAAGGATAAACTATATGCAATTTAAGTAGACCCATCGATCAAAGGGGGTGTGTCGTAGTAGTGGGGGGCACAAGAATCCGCAAAAAGAGAGATAACTTAGCAAGGAAGTCTTCACAAAGAGGTACGCTCTCATACACTTTTTCATTCATAATCACATATACATAGAGAATTATTATTATCTCTCTCAATACACTAGCGATATAGCCTCCATTTTTTCTAAACCTCAGAACACATTATCGACTCTCACGCCGAAGCTATCCCCGACGGAACCGCCGCCAAGCTTTCAGGTGTTTATCAGGTTTACGCTGCAGATCGTGACGCTTTACGTGATCGGGACGTGGCAAAAAGATCTCGCGTTAACATCAAGCGCTAAGGAGGAGGGCTTTTTTTCAATCACAATTGTTTAAATTTGCTTCTAAGATGATGAGGAGAGTAGAGATGGTACACCGTATAAGGCAAAGCGATGGTCATTAGTTCATCATCGCCAGATTTCAAAGAAAGGACCGTCTGGTCCTTCTAAAAGTGCTCACGAAAGCACGGCTTTAAGCACAACTCAGAGAACTTCGTCCAAGATCCATGGTGGAGCCAGACGGAAGTTGGTTTTCAACGCCGATAAGGGGCGCGATCCTCGATCAGAACGGTAGAAGGTTCACGACCAGACTCATCGCCAAGTGGTCAAGAAGACAGAGCTACCAAGTCAAGCGAGGACGGCGACGGGCGTAGATAAGGCTTGAGGTTCTGTTAAAACAAAGGGAAGATATAGCCAACAGATGCTTCGTGAATGAAGAGTCGAGGGACGAAGCATCTAGCCATATTCATTCCGGAAAGAGACGAGAGTAGTATAAGGAGATACCCCGCTTGGAAGGGTAAGGAGCCGAACATTCTATGCATATGTCCAGTGGATCATTCTCGCAGTAGAGGAGATCGAGGAGCGTAACGCCTTTCGCCTCAAGAAGGCACTCGACAACAGTGGGATCAATTCATCGCGACGATGAAAGACGAAAAAGCAGGTCGAGAGAAATTGTGCCAGAAACCCGAAGGGGAGAGTACCGACACAACCGTTCTCATCATGAGGATGAGATTATACGCCCTAGTAAATCAAGAAGTCCCGCAAGGGCAGTGGGATCGGCAGGGAAAGGTCGATCCATTCCAAGGCCTAACGTCGCTCAAGAGAAGGAGATCTCATCACAACCCGAAGGTGTTGATTTTCTGGTAAGGGAGTTGAAAGAACTCCGAAAACAGTTGGCTGAGGTCCAACAGGTGAAGGACACTCCTGGAAAGAAGGCGTCCCCTTTTTCCTCCGATATTCTCAAGGAGAAGGCAGATATTACCAAAAAGTTGCCTCGTATGGAAAGCTATGATGGGTCCGGAGATCCTTATGACCATAACAAAGCTCAATTCGGCTTAATGGATTACTACGACTTCACCGATGTCGCCAAGTGTCACACTTTTGTCACGACGCTGAGAAAAGACGCGAGATGTTGGATGGGAACTTTACCATCGGATTCGATTACCTCGTGGACCGAACTTTGTGATAAATTCCACGACGCTTTTGGAAGCAAATCAAGAAGGGAAAACCTACATGTGCTTTTTGAAGACAGTCCCATAGCTTCACCAATGAATCTTTAGGCCAATATGTAAAGAGGTTTAGGGAAGCGGCTTGGTCGTATCCGATCTTAATGATCTCCAAGTCGCTGGGTTGTTCCGTAATGGGCTAGATCTCCGTTAAATCGGAGAAATTGGTAAAGAAGTTGATGTTTCACCATCCGAAAAGCTTCAAGCAGAAGCCTTCGACAAGGCAGTAGGGCTATATTGTTGTAGTAAGAGGCTATGAATAGTCTCAAGAATCCTTCTTCGAGCCAATTAAAGGAGGTAGAGGTTCCCAAGACCGATGTCGATCGTAGAAGAGTGGGAGGGTACAACCAAGGGCGTAAGGTAGTTCAAGAAGTACAAGAACTCGTATGGCGATAAGGCGCAAGCAATAGACACTGCTTTCTACCCCAAGGTTAATAAGGTCTACACCCAATCAATACGTGAAGGTCGATAATTTTGGATCGATCGTAAACCAAATTTTCTTCGAGCCACCTCGTGATAATTACAAAACGGACACCTAACCCTCGCAAATACCGTGGGTTATCATCAAGTCACCGGTCACGACACTAATGAAAGTGTCAGAATCTAAAGGATTTTGTGGAGAGCAAGATTAAAAGCGCATTGATTCAATATGTGGTCGAGAAGGACCGCTGTGGTCAAGAAAGTTATCAATCGCACTGCTCAAACTGCTTCAAGTACCACCCACTCAAAATGCTCCCATACCACCGCCAAGGCAAGTCGCCGATGTAATAACCGTGGGTCTGCTGGGAAGTTAGTAGGGAAGAAGAGGAGGTCTTATCTTGATTCTTGGCCATGTCAGCTGATGATGCTACTCAAGATCGACAGCCTTTTCCAGAACCGTTATATCATTTACGGATGCGATTATCCTTCTGAGCCCATCGAACCGCATGAAGGGGCATTGGTGATCACAAAGCCAAGCAAGTAGTTCGGATGGATGTAAAATGCATGATGATAGATAATGGATCTTCTATGGACATTCTTTATGCCCATGCTTTTCGAGGATGCATCTCGATGGGCACAAAATGGAGGTCGGACAGAGGCTCTCTATATGGTTTCTAAGAATTCACCCACCAAAGTGGCGGTGCACTATCAACTCCCTTGCTATCTTCTAAGACGGCCTCAAGCAGTAGAGATAACTCAGAAATTTATGTTGTGCAGGCATGTGGATTCTACCACAACGCCATTCTCGAAGACTTACGCCGACAAATTTCAAGTCGCGACTTCCATCCCACATTTCAAAATCAAATTCCCCACAACGCACGGAGTAGAGAGAGTGATGGGTGATTTAGACCGCCCCACGATGTTATCTAATGTCATTATTTCATCCTAATGGGAGTTAGTAAACGTAAAAAGACGATGGCAATTGAGATCGAACCTTCACCGAGAGCAGCCTCGTAACCTCGTAATCCTCACCGAGGGACGGAGGAGATCGAGTCATCATCCTGGAAGCCGACAAGACAAATGAGGATCGGGTTCAGTCTACCGTAACCTCTTCTGACAAATCTTATGGAACTCTTACGATGTTATGTTGATATTTTTGCATGGGAGCCACAAGACATGCCCGAGTTAGCCGAAAGGTTCAAAGCATAAATCGGAGATAGATCCTTCAAGAAGCCAATTCGCGAAGAGGCGATATTTGCTCCAGAAGTCCGAAGATCATCGATGATGAGGTCATAAATTGCTAATCAACCGACTTCATATACTAGATTGATTACCCGTAATGGATAAAGAAATGTAGTGTCAAAAGCGTACATAATGGAAAGTGGCGGGTTCAGATCGACTACACCGACCTCAACAAAGCTTGTCCAAGGACTTTTATCCTCACCCCATATCGATCACCATCGATGCCACTTCGGTACGATTACTTAAGTTTTATGGATGCTTTTTCAGTTATCATCAAATATCCATGTGCAAAGAAGACATTCCAAAGACAAATATTATTATTACACACCGCTCGGCAGTATGCATACAAAAAATGACTTTTGGCCTCATTATCGCCGGAGCAACCTACCAAAGGATGATGAACTTCATCTTCGATAGCAAAATTTCTGGGAGGAACATGGAGGTTTATGTAGATGACATGATCGTGAAGAGTATGCAAATTCGTAAGCATTTGACGACCGAGGAGTGCTTTCAAACTATTCGTTATCGCCAACCGAGACTTAACCCTACTAAATGTACTTTCTACCAGCGCGCCGAAAAGTTTCGGGTTATCCGTCACCGTAGGGGCATCGAGGCCAATCCGAGAAGATCCAGCCATCCTCGACATGAAGACTCTCACCATTCAAGGACGCTCAACGTCCGACCGGTAGGATCATGGCTTTGAGGAGGTTCGTCGCCAAATCATGCGGAGAGATGCCTTCCTTTCTTCGACACATCAAGGGACCAAGAATGCGAAGACGCTCCAAAGGACTTCGAGTGTGAAGACGCTTTCCAAGGTATAAAGACGATTCGCCTTTCTACTCCTTTATCGGTAAAGCCCGTCCCCAAAGCAGAGACTTTATATTTGTACCTTGCAAGCAAGTTCCTTAGCAGCTGGAGCAAAGGTTGGTTCGAGAGATCGCCGGAAGCAAAGATCCGGCCTATTATGTCACCCACGCCCCACGAGATGTCAAACCAGTATCCAAACATCGAGAAATTTGCCTTTGCTTTAATAATTGCCAAGAGAAAGCTTCGAAGAAGATTTTCAAGGTCGACTCGGTCGCCTACACGATCACCCATCAAGAAGGTGATGGGCAAGCCGAGGTCTCGCAGACTAAAGAAAGACGGACTATGGAGTTATCCCAATTTTTATCGAGTATCATCCTCGAATCGCCATCAAAGGCCAAGCCCCGGCCGACTTTTATGGTAGAATGCTCGCTCACCGGGCAGATGAGTTACCGGAAGTCAATCTTCCGATCGAAAGCAAAGGCCGCTTTTCAAGAAGGATCGTAAGCGCGGACGCTGTGATGCGTAGATGGATCCTCTACGACGATCAAGTAGTGGAGCAGAATTATTTTAATAAGTCCGTATGATTCAAAGTCCAAAGAAGCCATCGATTCGTTTAAAGCAAAGCAACGAACAATGAAGCCGAGTAACGGCGGTGTTAAGCAGTGTCCGATTGGCAAAGAGTCTCAAGTCCAACAAATTGATTATCTATAAGCGATTCTCGCTAGTCGTTAAACAATTGTCGGAGATTACGGCTCGTGGAACCCGAATGATCAAATATCCGCTAATTAAGAGACCAACTCCAATTTTTTCGCTTCAGATGAAGTTTCAGAGTATAGAGCGAATGACAAATTCAACCGCCGATGATTGTCAAAGCCGCCACCACAGATGCGTATGTTTTTCACGGATCGGTATATTTGGAAATTTTGCAGCAACCAAGTGTTCAAAGACGGGCGTTGATGTGTATCGAATCGAACGAACTGCTTGGATGACCCCTACATCGAGTATTCGCGATGGCGTCCCTTCCTTCTGATCAAATGTCGCAAAGAAGATTAAATACAAGAGTACCAATTTTAGTCTTATCGATGGGGATCTCTATCGATCGGGCATTTTCCTCACCATCGTTGAAATGTTTGTTCCGTCCGCCGAGTATGCTTTCTTCTGGAGGTTCATGAAGGAATTTATGCGATCATATGGTCGCCAAGTCCTCGCTCATAAAGTATTTCTTCGACAAGGATACTATCGGCCTACAATTTTCAAAGAAGCTACAGAGTACGTCAAGAAATGCTAAAAATGTCACTAATAGTCCGGTTCTATTATCACCACCCAAGAGTTATACTCGATTTTATCTCCTATACCCTTCACCGTCTGGGTGGATATATCGGGACCGCTACCTAAAGCTAAAGGTCGTTAACTTCATTATAGTTGCTATCGATTATACGACTAAGTGGGTAGAGGCAAAACCACTTCTACCGAATAACTTAACAGAGTGTCTAAAGTTTATAAAGGAGTCTGTGGTGTTTCGCCGGATCCCTAAGGTATTGATATCTGACAACTGACGCCACTCAGGGTTCAAAATTTGAAGAATTTTTGAATGATTTGGGGATTCAAAGACAAGAAGACTTCGTGGCTCATCCACAATCGAATGGACAAGTCGGTGACCAACAGACGCGTCGTTAAACTAAATCAAGCGTAGATTGATGAAGCTAAGGAAGATGGCCAAAGAATCATTGAAGCGTCGGTCATGCATCATCCGAATACACCAAGGACTACTACGGGATTCGCCCTTCCGATTGGGCCTATGGTATCGATGCCTTAGTCCCAAATAAATCGGATCTCCAAGTCTTCGCAACTCAATTTAAAGAAATTTACAACGACGAAGGACCGAAAGTTAACTCGACCTCGCTAGACGGGTCGAGAGGAAGCTTTAATCAAATCGGGTCGCTTATCAACGGCGGGTACAAACATTATAACAAAGGAGTCAAACTTCAGATTCAAGCGGAGACTTCGTTTCAGAGAAGCCAAGCTTCTACGCCTCAAAACACAGAAAGCTAATGCCGAATCGGGAAGGGCCATATGAGGTGATCAAGTACCAAAGCCGTGTACTTATTTGCTAAAGGCACTCGATGGTTCCGAGATTAAGAATACTTGGCACGTCAAGCAGTGCTTCTAAATACTTTCAATAAATATTAAGTCGGCTTTATCTAAGTCCGTATACCGATTGTTTGTTATTAATAAAAGGTCACTTTTTCATAAATAATCACCGGTCCTATTTGTCCGATGGTCACTATGGTGTAAGGAGGTACGGTAGGACTCACCGCCATTCGATGGTAGCCCCTGTGTCCTTTTCGATCCTATATCGATCTTATCAGGTGGTAAGTCAATGGTCACTATCGGTCACCGGGTCCTATTTGTCCGATGGTCACTATGGTGTAAGGAGGTACCGTAGGACTCACCGCCCGATCGATGGTAGCCCCAAGTCCTTTTGATCCTATATCGATCTTATCGTGGTGGTGGTAAGTCAATGGTCACTATCGGTCATCGGTCCTATTTCCTATATCGTCCGATGGTCACTATGGTGTAAGGAGGTATGGTAGGACTCACCGGGCCATTCGATGGTAGCCCCAGTCCTTTTGATCCTATATCGATCTTATCAGGGTGGTAAGTCAATGGTCACTATTGGTCACCGGTCCTATTTGTCCGATGGTCACTATGGTGTAAGGAGGTACGGTAGGACTCACCGCCATTCGATGGTAGCCCAAGGTCCTTTTGATCCTATATCGATCTTATCGTGGTGGTAAGTCAATGGTCACTATCGATCCTTATATCTTGTCCTTATATATTTGTCACCAAATTTACCTCACATACGATCGATCTCACTCTTCTGCATCGATAAGTATATCATTACTTTATTTTGTTTAAGTGTCGAGTTCACCATTCAGCCTCAGCTTAAGTCAATCTCGTCTCAAAAATTCAATTCATTTCATTTCATTTCATAAGTTAACCGTTATATGCCATATCTAATTCACTAGTTGGGTTCAAATTTTATCGATACTAAATTATCGACAAGAAATTGATCAAAACATAAGTCATAATCAAGATAAATTAAAGATTTATCAATAATATAAAACACTCATTCATTCAAGTCAATCATAAATTAATTACATTAACATAAAAATCTTAAAGTAGTTAAATTAGTACATGTAACAAAAAACATGATGAGATATTCAGTGCACCGCCTTCATCATCTGAGTCGAGCAATGCCGGGTCCAAATTGAAAGCAAATTGATAGCTTTTCTTTTCCTCGCCTCTAAGAATCCTCATACCCTCCGAGTATACCTTCACGATCTCAAGATTGAGTTCGTCTCGAGTCCCCTCAGAGTCCGCCTCAATCGCTTTCCGAGCTCTTCAATGTAATGTGGCCTCGCCCCTCGAGATCCTTTATTTTACGGCGAGCTTGCGACGCTTGGCCTTATGCCTTCTAAGCCATCTTGAGCCTTCGCCTCACCTCACCCAAGTAGATGATTAAGCTTTCGTTGGTCAAGAAAACTCCTCATTTTTGTCTTCAGAGTAAGTTTTCTTCAACCAAACCAAAGATTCAGTGTCACCAGAGTTTGTCATCGGCTTCAGACGCCGCCAACCCGTCCCTCGTGGGTTCTTTAATTCATCATCGATGTCTTCAAATCCATCCTAGCCCGATCTAATTTCGCTTAAGACCGCTGATGGTATGAAAAGCATCTTCACGACCGCTTTTTCTCGGCCCAAGGTCGATTTCAACATATTTATCTCTTGTCGCATGAAATCTTCCTCGGCTTTCTCCATTTATGTGTCTCTTGACGCAATGTCTCAAGACAAGAGATTAGCTCAAGATATTTTCAAAATATTCAAGTCAAATGTCCAAATATTCAAAGGAAAACAGAGATATAGAGGAAGAAGAGCTTGTTATTTACCTTAGCTAAATAACTCATCCCTCGTCGAGAAGATTTTCGTCAGTATGATCACCGAACCCTGGTCGCCAATGTTCCGAACGAAAAGTCTAAGAGGTCAAAGGGGAAATCAAGGCGTTGAACTCCGGGCCATGTGGTCGAGATCCCACAAATTTCTGAGATGGTAACTCCGACCAAGGACCGGTCGCTCAGAGAGGGTCTCTGGCTTTTCAGAGAGAGAATAGGCTGTTCGGGAGGTGTAGGTCCGCATGATAGTTTTCAATTATGGGAGATTTATCGGGGTGGGTCCTTTCTGTCAAGGTAGAGGCGAACTCTGATGGCTATCGAGTGCGCTTCTCTTCCTAGATAAGCGCTTAATCCTTTCGCCCCGGTCACCGTCCTCTTCAATCTGTATTTCTACAGGGGGCACGAAGGGTGGAATGACCGAAGACTTAGGAACCCTGAGCTCTTCGGCAGTTAGAGGGGTTATTTTTGTTTTTAATTTTTTGATCCTAAGTATATTTCTTCGATCAGGACGATCAAGTAAACCGCCTGGTCGAGGAATGGTTCTAGGGGTTGGTTCTATTTCTGGTGTGGATTCGGGAGGAGTGACAAGAGGGGTCAATTCGGGTTTTCGGGTAGCTCTCCTCTTCTCGCCGAGGGTGAAGGGTCTCTTCGTATGAGAACCTCTTCTACCGCTCTTTTTTCGCTTTGAAATTCATCCGTATGAATTTCTGGTGTTGGTTCGACTTCGGGAGTAGCTTCAGTTGGTATAGCCTCAATTGTTTCCGAAGACTTCCCGGAATAAAAATCTTCGAACTCCTTTATTTCTAAGGAGCTCTATTCGATCAAAGATAATCGTGATAAATCAAACAATTTTATGTTAAAATTATATATCATAAAATATTTTCAAAAATATATATATATGAAATAAGTCGGTACTTACACTTACGGTCATATAACCATGCCTCGCTTCGAGAGGAGTCCATATTTCCACTCTTCCTTCTGAAGTCATCGAATAGTTCCATCATTTCCACTTCCCGCTCTTCGTAAACGCTCCGAAGTCAAGCAGATATCTTTTCGCCACTTGCCCAGCCTCGAGAAAGAAGAAATCTCGTGGCCTTTGACGAAAACCATTTCTCGTACACCCCTATCGTCAAGGGTGTTCACCAAATGAACGCTCATCGAATTTTTCTCCGCACTTCTGAGAATGCTTGCTAAGGGCCTCAACCCCTTCTCCCCGGATTGTACTATTTTGTAGACAAAGAAGAAGAAGTCCAGTGGAGGGCTCGACGCCCAATTCGGCGGGCGTATGCCACGAGGGCGAATGTGAATGTAGGAGTTTGGCACCAACAGGAAAAACCCACACCCGTAAACCCTAGTAGAGTCACTATAAAGACGCAGTAGGGGGAAACGAACCCCTCTCCCAAAGAAGGTCACCGGACTACCGGCCCATCCTTCAGCCGCTGGGTACATCTTTTTTCACCGCATCGGGTACCCCGATCGCACGGGTATCCTAATGTGGAACCGAGATCGAACCTCTTTAGTTCAAATTTCGCCATGATATGAAGGAGTGTTGCACGCGAGAATCGCCCGCATTCTCGTAGTATTCGTAGGGGTTTTTTGAGTTTTCGCTTGGGATTCGTGGTCAAGTCCCTTCGTGAGGATCGGGGTTCGTGGAACCACCGTGATTGGTGTTACGGTAATGGGGAACTCGCTCGTGGTCAGTGGGAAGCCATTTGTGATGATTTGCAGAAAAGATCGTAAAGTTTAGAGGGCGCCAATTTCAAATGAATGTAAAAACTCACAAATTTGGTAAAGTTATCCTTTATATCGATTTGCTACACTTGTTCAAGGCGTACATTAAATGCTAGTAATAATTTGGAATTTGAATGGGAAGCGTCTGCTTTCCGTCCCGGATATTTAATGGATAGGCCTTTCCGATTTGGGCCTTTAATTTCCTTTCGCCTCATTTCGTGAGCAATAAATGGGTACGCTTTTAATTACATCTTATTATTATTGATTCTCAAGAAAATATCATGGATTATTTATAGTTTTCTATTAAACATTCTGCTCAACAAAAAACTAGGGGCAATGTCAATGGGTCATGATATTTTCTCTCATCGGGCCGTGTATTGGGCTTATTCTTTTAATTAATCTATCGGGCCTTTATTAATAAACCACGAAAGTCTTTGAGCCCGCTTATCTTATTATTTTCTTTTTAACTTATAAGACCGGCCGATCCAAAGGGTCGATCCTTTGACATTTTAATATCTATCATTTTGACCAAGAATGATGAAAAAGCACGACGGCCGACTAAAGAACCCGCCATGCATTAATGTGGATGGGATCATAACCTACCGGCCAGAAGTAATATAAAGACCAAAAGCAAGTGGATAAACTATATGCAATTTCAAGTAGACCCATCGATCAAAGGGGTGTGTCGTAGTAGTGGGTGGCACAAGAATCCGCAAAGAGAGTATAACTTAGCAAGAAGTCTTCAAGTCTTCACACAATAGAGGTACGCTCATACACTTCTTCATTCATAATCACATATATCACAGAGAATTATTATTATCTCTCTCTCTCAATACACTAAAGCGATATAGCCTCCATTTCGATAAACCTTTTCAACCATATTTATCGACTCTCACGCTCGAAAGCTATCCTTCTCGACGTTAAAAGTCCACCAATAATATTTTATCCACGCAATCAATAGCCTTTCCACAATCATATGTTTATCATAATTGTGATTACGCTCTCTTAGCATCCAAGATCAAGATAATTTTCATCACTGCCTTTACCTCAAACATCAAAGATCATGGTTATACCGTCACGGCTCATAATCATATTATATATGATAATAAAATCAATACAATCAATATATAGTTTTAATCTCCAGAGTAATATTCATAAATCAACTATAATTTGGTTAGAAAAAGAAACCAATTTTGTAGTGAATAGTACCCGTGAATAGTAACTCATGAATAGTAACTCGTGAATAGTAACTCATGAATAGTAACCCCGACATAAAAAAGTTCCAAATTTGATAAAAAGTTCCAACCTATATTTCGGCATAATGATATTGAAGAAATAATATCACTACAAAGAAAATAACATCCCTTACAATCCCTTAAAATTCCTTACTATCCCTTACTATCCCTTACCTCAAAAGAGCAGTACTTCTGACTGGAATAACGCTGAACGAACTTGCACCGTTTAGCAATACTCAAAGTACTAAAATACTCACAAAAATACGCTCGATATTATAGAGAGAAATAGAGAAAACTTGGTTTACGTGTGTTTTTCAATTCTAACCTAAGCACCCTATTTATAGGAAAATGCTTAGAACACCAAAGCAGAAAATTTAATAAAATATTATTATAATTAAATTATAATCCTACGCACACCACACCAGACCAAAATCATCAGCCATTCACCCAAAACAATAATAAAAACGTTTTTCATAATTAAAATATTTTAAACTTCCAAAAATCAATTATTTAGGAACTTCGGAACTTTAATAATTCATAATAAATAGCCCTTTTATCAGAAAATTCGAATCTCGCGAATTTTTATAGGAAATTAAATTCTCTACAACTTTGTAGAAGAATATTTTTCTAAATTCCAAACAGAAATTGACCGAAATCCACATACAGACGATTTTACAAGCTATAATCAAATTTCAAATCAAGAAATGGGCCCACGAGACATGTTTAACATATTTTAACATTTATTGCAACAAAAAATACTCTTCCTCCTCATTTACTCATATATCCCACATTAATTGTAAAAATATCACCATTATTATATTATTAAAATATAATAATAAATTATTTTATCAGAAAAGATAAAATATCAATTTTCAACAATTGTCACTTTAAAAATTTTATCCATCTATATCCACATAAAATGAATATTTTCTTATCATATAAATCAATAATTAATTATTCACAAATAATATTACGTAATCACAATAATGACAACCAGATTCTACTCTTGGGAAGAGGGCTTTCCAATAAGGATTTCTCCTTACTGGCGCGCAATTAGGTGACCAAACCTCTCCTTAGACAGAACTTTCTAGACATTGTCAATAATGCTATCTAATAATATTATTCAAATAATATGAATTATTGCTTCGATAATGAAAAATACTGTGTAGTGACAATTATTAAAACAACGATAATATGAAATATCAACGCAAAGAATTATTAAATCAATAAAATAAAATATCGAGCAAAGAATTCTCGTAACAATTATTGAGTAGTGCCTTCTTACGTAAGAATCAATAATTGGTGCAATACTGAGTGTCTTCTTGTCAACAACGCATATTATCGTGTTTTAACCAACGGGTATTCCAACAATGATAATTGAGAATAACTACGCCGTTATTTGTAAACAACTTATACTTGTCATTTTCTTCATCCAATCGTTTTCCGTTATGGGGCCCACAAAAGGCTGCGCCGTCGTATGAATATTCCCCGATAGGAAGAATATTCCACGACCAAACGAATATTCCCCGATAACATTGAGTATTTTATAACCACTTGCTTATTTTGAAAATTTTGCACATTTCACCCATAACTTTAAACTTTTATTAATTTAACCATTTACTAAATAGAAAAATTGAATACTTTTATTTCATAAAATTCGGGGTCTTACAATAATTACCCGATAAAGCCGTCGATACACCGACATATTTCAGAAATTAATCTGAACTTAGATATTTTGACTGTATTAATGATTGTTTGTGATTCAATGATTGTGGGATATGTGTGACAATATGATTAGGTTATGTGCTGATTGCAAATAGCAGTACTATGTGATATGATATATTATTCTAATTGAATGAATGATCTTATTACTGATAGGTCGCTGTATAAAAGATTAATCTAAGTTGTGTTATTGTAAGCAGTAGCTCAGGCAAGTATCCTACTTTTGCATTTACTTTATGCAATGGACATGAGTAAGAAAGTTTCAGAATTTTATTATTATTGTGCTAGATTATTAACTCTATTATTATTGATTATGTATCCAATCTTTGTATTCATACAAGTTTTTACACTATCCTATCATTGTATTATTGTATAATTCAGATATTTATTCTGTTCGTTAATTCGTATATAGGGTTAGACAAGTGTCCCCACCTGGATAACCATTATATTTAATCATATGTTGATACATACTTATTGATTTCAAGTATGTATACGTTGACTTAAAAGCCGTCTAAGCTATTTAATTCAGTTAGACATAAAAATATTGTTGAACAAGATAGAACGTTATTGTATCCAACCAGATTGTTTTGGTTCTGATTCCCGACTAAGTATGAACTTCCCGAATATGGGAAAACTTTTGTGCACCTAAGGTGGATAGAGTGAACGATAATATCATTCTTGCATGTAGTATTGATCAATCATCGGGCATAACGGCCGATCACCCCCGCTGCGTAAGTAGTTATGACAGTTTCTGAGATGAATTTCTGTTTAACCTTTTCAAAAATAGAAAACAATGTTCATAGTATGTTGACTGATCTCCAGTTATAGTCTATACGTAGTTTCAAAAATTTCATATAGAAGTGACATGTTGTTATTATTGGTTCAGCTTACTTCACAACTGTTGATTCGTTGTAGAAGTGTATTTCAAAGAAAATATTTAATCCTTTTCTCACTAATATATATTGTTGTTATTACTTATCAAGTGGGCAAATGCTCATTCTTGCTTTAAATTTAAATGTTTTCAGCTAAATATGATCAAGCAGAAGGTTCAGGCAAGAACAAGGGAAAATGAAAGCTGTTCGAATGAATTTTATATTATTCTATGTAATAGCTAAAGTTTATTAAGACAATGATATTTATTATCTATGATGTAATGAATGTTTAAAGGTCGCGTACCTGGGATTTAGACTTTGATATATGTAAATTAAGTTTGAATTTTATATTATTGTTATTATTATTAGTATTATTCAGCTTATAGAAATGGTATCGTGAAGCACCGAGTTCAGGTTTCAAGTACCCGAATTTGGGGGCGTCACAATAATAAAGAATGGAATAACAACCCTTACGAGTATTGAAAGAAAATAACTCTCTTCATGAATACGAAAGAAATAATACTCCTTACCTTAGAAGAAACTAGATACTGGAATAGTGAGGTAGCAGACTTCTCTTCTTCTTTCTCTCTATAATAATTTCTCTTGTGAGACTTAATGAATTGGTGAGAATGAAAGAAGAATGAGCTTCTATTTATAGGAAAATATAGTTTCGATAATTGCACATTTTGGGGCTCGAAATATTACAGTATAATACCTTCCTCTTTTCTTTATTTTTAATTTAGTCCCAAAGTATTATCAAACTTTTTTACCTCCCCTAATAGTAAATAATGTGAATTAATAGTTCATTCATGTGACTTAATAATATAATCATGTGAAAAAACTAATTACAGTATAGTACCTTCATCTTTACCTCTATTTTTAATTTAGTCATGCAAGTATTATCAATCTTGCACCACCTCCCCTAATAGTACATGTATGTGAATCAATAGTACACACATGTGAACAAATAGTTATAAGCATGTGAATTAATAGCAATTAATTGCTAATTTATCCGATTAATTACTCGATTGGTCAATATAACCTCCAGACATCCATTATTATCGAAATAGATGTCGATTTCCACTAACACTAATAATCCCAACAAAATGGAAATATCAATTTCATCTTTAATCAACACGAACTTATTCATCATTAATATTATAACTCATAATATTTAACAACCAGGTCGTTCCCAGGAAAGAGGGGGCTTTTCGATAAGAATTTCTCCTTATTGGCGCGCAATTAGGTGACCAAACCTCTCCTTGACAGAACTTCTAGATATTTTCAATATTGCAAATAATAATATGAATAAATTTGTCGTCTCAATTATTAATTTAATAATATAAAATATTATGCAGATGATACTATGACAATAATTGAATCAATAATATGAGAGATATGATCGTGAATTCTTGTAGCAATAATTGAGTATAATGAGTGACTTCTCATGTAAGCATCAATAATCAATACTGCATGTGCTACTATCTTAACTACAGCGTATTCTTTTCTTTACCATCGGGTGGTTCAACAATTTAATTAAAAACTTTCGTCGTTATTTTTATAAAAGATAATTACATCATTTTCTAACTACGATAATACTTTAGTTGTAGGGGTCCACCAATGATTGTCTGTCGCAAATGCGAATATTCTCGATTAAAGCGAATATTCCTGACCAATCGAATATTATATAACCACTTGTTTACTTTGAAAAATTTATAAATAATACCCACAACTATAACATTATATCATATCCACACCATAATATTCAAAAATATATTTCCAAAAAATTTAATCTTTATTTATAAAAGTTGGGGTCTTACAGTGATGGTATTATTCTAATTTGTATATATATATATATTTATATATTAGGTTCGCATAAAGCTTATTAATTGCGTAATGCAGAATCAATGATTCGCGAATAAGCTTTTCTTAACTCTACTTAGAGTTGTTTCATTCAGATATACTTATGGATAATCATTGTTGATTGCCATTGTAGAATTGTTGTGAGACCCCAGTTTTATCAATAAAGATTTAAATTTTTCAAAATAATTTTTTTATATTATGGTGTGAATTTGAGATAATATTATAGTTGTGGGTAGTATTTATAAATTTTGCAAAGTATCTGAGTGGTTATATTATATTCGATTGGTCTGGGGAATATTCGGTTTAGCGGAGGAATATTCGCATGCTACTCAATCATTGGTGGACCTATTAGAATTATTGTCATTTGATTGAAAAAACGACAAAAATATTTTATTGAAATAACGGCGGAAGTTTTACCGTAGTTCTTGTTGAACTACCTTCGGTAGTAAAAATACGATGAATACGATGGTTGCATAGTAAGCACCTGTATTGATTATCGATGCTTATGTGAGAAGTCACCATTTGATTCCATTATTGTCGATTAATAATATGAATTATTATAGCGATAATGGCGTTTTGTTTTATTCATATTATTAACGTAATAAAACGAAACATCTTTTATATAAAATAGAATACTTTATTAAAGTTATTCATAAATAGAATATATTATATTTTATTATGCATAGTGTTGCATAGTGTTTTTGCATAGTGTTTTGCATAGTATTGCATAGTGTTTGCATAGTAAAATGTTTTTATATAAATAGAATATATTATATTTTATTTAAAAGATTTTTCTTTAAATATGGACCGTCGATTAAAGTAAATCAATCTGGACCGTTCATGGATTAATTACTATGCATTCCATTTTCCTATAAATAGAAGCTCATTCCTTCATTATTTTCTTACGAATTCATTGAAACTCTAGAGAGAAAATTATAGAGAGAAGCTATAGAGAAAAATATATAGAAAGAAGAAGAGTATTCTACTGCTACTTCACTATTTCTATATTCAGGTTCTTTTACGGTGAGGGTGTTATTCTTTTCTTCTTGAAGAGAACTTACATTATTCCATTCATTATTATTACATTGGAATAACTTTGTAAAAAGTGGCATACCCTACATACATAACTTTGTATACGCCAGCATACCCTATACTTGGTGAAATCCTTATGTTATTTAGTTGCTTATTATTACATTGGAATAACTTTTGTATCTGTGGTTTACCCTATACTTGGTGACATTCTTCTATTATTACATTGGAACATCCTCGTGCATGTGTTTTACACCTGACACGGTTCCGATTTTATTATTCTACATTGGAACATCACATGCATGTGTTTTTTTACCGGACACAGTTAAAATCTTTATCATTCATGTTGGAATATCCTATCATGTGTTTTACACCGGATCCAGTTCCATCTTTATTATTACATTGGAACATCACATGCGATTGTGAATTTCACCTCACCGGTTCCGTTATTATTATTACTGTTGGAATAACTTTGTACATCTGCAAGTCTGCATGCATGGTGATTTCTTTTGTTATTCCATTCTTTATTATACCCAGTTGGTTAAAACTTTGACTTATACTCCATGAAATTAGTAGAATATCCTTGATATTTGCGTTTTCATCCAATATCTTTTCATGGAAATATTCTTGATCATTCTTGAATTTTACTCTGAAAAAGATATCATGTTGACAATTTGGACGTTAATAATTCATGGATTAAATAATTCTTGAACTTGTTTTATTGAATTACTATGTCATTGTCATCATCCTCATGTTATATTATGTTATCTTTGGCTTACGTGCATAGATGAACTTAGTATGATTATGACGAGGATCATTCTTGGTATAATCATGACTTGATATAAATGATGTGACAAAAGTCCTCGATGGCTCAGTAATGCGATGATGGATAGTTTTTGGTATGATTATGACCGGGGTGATTCGGTATAGTCGTGACCATTGATAATTTGATGAAAATCCTTGGCCAGTAGTACGGGGATGATTAGATGTGGTGGTTTATTTATTAAGTTTGAGTCTCAAATGATAAAAATTGATGAAAACCTTTTAAAACCTAAAAGATAGTAGACTTTATTCTCTACTTGACTCTTTTAATGGATTGCTTATTCATTTGCAGATTAAACCTGGTTTGTCTATTGTATTTTATCGGTTTAACATTGTTGAAGGCTAATGATAATTTATTACGCATTATCTTAGTCATAATATTTCTTCTTTGGGCTAGTTGAGCTCACCCTTTCTTTCATTTATTCTCTTCGAGAAATGAGAACATAGGCTTTGAGACGAGTCGGGGAGCGAAGTAATGGTCCGGAGGATAGCATTAGTAGTCCTCACTATTACGTGAAATAGTGTGATAATAGTTGTAATGAGGACTCCTTTTGAGTTTGTATAATATCTAGTAGACAATATTTGTATTCAAACTCACGGTTTATATTCGTTTGTACCACAGCATATTATATTAGTAAGTCGTATTTGAATTTATGTACCATGTAAGTGGCGACCCAAGATGGGTGGCGTATACCTAATTTTGGGGCGTCGCAGGTTGGTATCGAGCTTAGGGATATGATCCTGGCTAAGATGTGAGAATAGTAATAGGAGGGAGAGATTTGGGAATTCCTTATTAGTATGACCTACCTAAATTTATTTGGTATTTAATTGGTGGAATTGAGTATAGGGATAATATGTGATACGTTAATTAACCCTTATTTTGTGGCGGTGTTTGAAAATGGCATCGAAAATGTTGAGAATAGCAATGGAGCACGGAGACTGTGATTCTCCATGATCAATAATCGAGACAATGTACAACAGGATGGCGATAATCCTCCAAAAACAACAACAACGATCAATCTGACTAACGACTTCCGTGATGCGTTTAAGAGGTTTTAAATTCATGCAACATCGGTGTAAAGCGACTCACATCCAAAACGTAGGTGGAAACACGGAAAACTCTCTCGGCGGTCACCGCTTAAACAATTCAAGGAGTTGGGACCACCGGGAGTTTAAGGGAGAGCCAAAACCACTTCAAGCGGAAGCATGGATAAAACAGTTACCAAGATATTTGATGTCTTGGGATGCTCAGAGAGCAAAAGGTTCCTTTTGCCGCCTTTATGTTGTTGGCGGAGAGCGGATTCTTTGTGGGAATCGGTAAAAACGTACTCAACTTCTTTGTCTTGAAGATATCTTGGGAGAAGTTCCAGAGTACATTCAACGACAAATACTTTCACGAAAGTATTCGCCACATGAAGGAGGTGGAGTTTATCAAGTTGGAACAAAATAATATGGCCGTGTAACAATGATCGAGGCAAAGTTTGCGAGTTATCACGATTTCGTCCCACTTGGTGGATAATGAAGAGAGAATGGCACGAATGTTTTTAAGAGGTTTGAAGCGGAGATACGTCAACATCTTATTTCTCATAAACCGTGTTTTTATTCAGGATGTTGTAAATAGGGCTCGATTAGTGGAGCGATAACGAGTCAACGTGAACTAAAAGAAAGTAGCCGGCAAAATTATAATACCGGTGAGTAGTCGTCATCGAAGCGGTGACAACAAGCGTGGAGGAATCAACGGGCGGATATGGTAACCACTTGGTGGTAATCAGGCCAAAACAATAAGAATGGACATTTCAAGAAAAGGAGATTCAACAATGATGGAAAGACGTCGACCAAAGACTTTTGTTGTTAAGGAAGGAGAAGGACCATCTATTATATGCTTCAAATGCGGAGGAGAGGACACATCGGTCCAATTGCGCCATGCCGGTCAAAGCATGTTATAATTGTGGAAGAAGGGTCACTTAGCTCGATTTTGTCGTTTATCAAGACAAATTCAACTAGGATGGAGCACCAAAGGTCATCCCGGACAAACCAAAGCCGAGAGTTTAAGAGAGGCGTTTTTTTCTCGTGACGAGGAACTGAATAAGATTATCACGGGTAAGTAATCATAAGCTCTTGAAGTCTATACTGTGTTAGATACCGATTCTACCCACTCTTTTATTTCACCTAGTTGCGTTCAACGTTTAAATTTGACTCGGAGAAGTTAGACTTTGACTTATTGGTTGAAACTTCGTTAGTAGGAGCCTTCGTTCTGTTATTATTTTTAAATTTTTTTTTATTCAAATAAACACTTTCACGTTACTTCGTCGATCTTATCTTTTGAAAATACTTGCCTTTGATGTGATTTTAGGAATCAATTGGTTAACTACTCATCATGCTTTTCGTAAGGTTGTTAGCTTTTATATTCATAACCATCCATTGTCTGCAAATTCAAAGTAACCAAACCACTAAAGTCAATTATTGTCATATCAAGCCATAAGTAAAGAGCCCCAGAACCTTTCGTTGTTGACTTCCTTGTATGGAATGCACCAAAGCGGGACTTTCACAGAGAGAACATCGTGAATGAAGATGGCAAGTTTATAGGTATCATTGTGAGGTGCTATCTGGGTTAAGGATAGAAGTCACAGTTAGTATCAATGTGACGTACTATCCAAGTCTTGGATGAGAGTCACGAGTTTTGAATGATATTTCTATTATTAATAAATTTCTGGCGTATTCTTGAAGACTTCTTAGCCTACCTAGAGCGTGAAATCGAATTTTGTATTGACCCCGATAAAACCCATTTCTTAAACCCTCAAATATTTCTTCAACTAAAAGGATCTGTTTACGAGGATTATGATGAAAGTCATAATAAAAGCATTGGACTAATGAAAATCATGGGTATATGAAGTATTAGTAAGTGTTATGATGAGTTATGTTGGTTAGTATGTGAAAACATGAAAGTTTCTTAGAAATCACAAAGAGTTGAAAATCAGATTTTGGTGAAAAACGTAACATGAAATTCAATTGACCATATCTCCTATTATATTTTGAATTTTTGAATGTGGTCAAGTCCTAGAGTTAGATCTATGAGTTACCTAACTAATCCAAGTGGAATTACTGGAAAAGGTGTTGTAGATTTTTGTGTGGACTGATTTTAGCAAAGGAGTGCAAAGCTGCAAAAATCGAAAAAGCTTCTGCCATGATTTTAGAGAGGCTGTTTCGGCCACTTAAATTATGAGAAAAATTCTGGCCTTTTGGGACATGAAGGTATATGGTATAAAGTACCTCCTGTCCAAAAATGAGCTCATTCTGACTTAAAATGAACAAGTTATGACTATTTCAATATTTAGGTTTTTCCGACGAAAAACGCTATAAACCTGAGAGTTCTATAACTCCGATGACCATGAAATTTAAACTAGAAGCTCACGTTAACATGTGTAAGGTCCTGCCAAGATTTGGGAATTTTGGAGTTAAACTTGAGGTAGCTAATTTCTTAAGGAATTAATTAGAAATTGATTTTTAAAAATAGTAAATGAATTTTAAAAATTCAGAAAAATATATTTTCATTATGGGACTATATTATGCTAAATCCCAGAAAAGAAATATTTTTGGGACTGATTTGGTATTTTCATGAAAATAGTTTAATTCTGAACATATGAGTTAAATATGTTATGTGAAGTAACAAAGTTGAAAATAGGATATTATGGCTAGAGAATCCTATATAGAGTATATGCATATTTTTTGAGAGATTTGATAATTGGTGATGATATCTTATGAGTATGGCATTTTGAATGATTAAATGCATTATATGGTAAAGCGTAAACAATTGAGATAAATTGTTTATAAATTTAAGAAGTGATTAAAATATTGTTATAATATTAATGTTATTAGATTATGAGATTATTAAGTGATTGATAACATGGGGATATTTTTGAATCTGGATAAATTATATTATAAATGTTTAATATTTATCCTTTATCTCATTTGATTGATTCTTTATATCATTATCCTCATACTTATATTATGTTGAAAGTCATCCATGTGGCATCAGTAGTGCGTAGATGGACTCGGTATGATTATGACCGAGGATTGTTAGGTATAATCATAACCAGTAATTGAAAACACAATTATCTTTGGCCGTAGTGCATGGATAATTTGTGGTCGTGACACTAATGAATACACAATTATCTTTGGTAGTAGTGCATGGATAATTTGTGGTCGTGATACTAATGAATACACAATTATCTTTGGCGTGTAGTGCATGGATAATTTGTGGTCGTGATACTAATGAATACACGATTATCTTTGGTAGTAGTGCATGGATAATTTGTGGTCGTGATACTAATGAATACACAATTATCTTTGGGTAGTAGTGCATGGATAATTTGTGGTCGTGATATTAATGAATACACAATTATCTTTGGTAGTAGTGCATGGATAATTTGTGGTCGTGACACTAATGAATACCACGATTATCTTTGGTAGTAGTGCATGGATAATTTGTGGTCGTGATACTTAATGAATACACAATTATCTTTGGTAGTAGTGCTTGGATAATTTGTGGTCGCGTAATCTTAATGAATACACAATTATCTTTGGTAGTAGTGCATGGATAATTTGTGGGTCGTGATACTAATGAATATCCTTGGCACAGAGTGCGAGGGATGATTCGATGATATGAATTAATTATTGAAATGAGTCTCAAGAATGAAATATTAATTCATGGATGTGGTAAAAAAATCATCTTTGGTAGTAGTGCATTGATAGACTTGGTATGATTATGACCGAAGGATTATTTGGTATAATCATGGTAGTAATTGAAAATCACGAATATCCTTGGCGATGGTGCATGGATAATTCGTGGTAAATGATACTATTAAGTCGCGTCTCGGCATTATTGGTTTTACGATTGTATATCTTTAGCCTTGTCTTTATGAAAGATGAATTGTTAATGAATAGCTTTGGCGATTTCAAAGATGAATTTAATATTTTTAAACGATAAAGGTATTCAAGGTATCCTCATCTCTTTATCATACAGTATGCGCATACCCTAATTTCGAGGGCTTAAATTCCATAAGGAGGAGAGATTGAGAGACCCCAGATTTTATCAATAAAGATTTAAATTTTTTCAAATAATTTTTTATATTATGGTGTGAATTTGAGATAATATTATAGTTGTGGGTAGTATTTATAAATTTTGCAAAGTATGCAAGTGGTTATATTATATTCGATTGGTGGGGAATATTCGGTTTAGCGAGGAATATATTCGTACAACTACCAATCATTGGTGGACCCTAATAACGGTAATTATTGTCGGATTGAGAAAACGACAAAAATATTTTATTGAAATAACGGCGGAAGTTTTCACGTGGTTCTTTGTTGAACTACTTTCGGTAGTAAAAGAAATGCGATGTACGTGTGGTTGCATAAGAGCACCACGGTATTGATTATTGATGCTTATGTGAGAAGTCACTCGGTTTGATTCCATTATTGTCGATTAATAATATGAATTATTATAATGATAATGACGCTTTTGTTTTATTAAGATTATTAACGTAATAAAAGCGAAACATCTTTATATAAAATAGAATACTTTATTAAAGTTATTCTATAAATAGAATATATTATATTTTATTATGCATAGTGTTGCATAGTGTTTTTGCATAGTGTTTTGCATAGTATTGCATAGTGTTTGCATAGTAAAATGTTTTTATATAAATAGAATATATTATATTTTATTTAAAAGATTTTTCTTTAAATATGGACCGTCGATTAAAATAAATCAATCTGGATAGTTCATGGATTAATTACTATGCATTCCATTTTCCTATAAATAAAGCTCATTCCTTCATTATTTTCTTACGAATTCATTGAAACTACAGAGAGAAAAATTATAGAGAAGCTATAGAGAGAAAATTATAGAAAGAAGAAGAGTATTCTGCTACTTCACTATTTCTATATTCAGTTCTTTTTACTAAGTAAGGGTGTTATTCTTTCTTCTTGAAGAGAACTTCATTATTCCATTCATTATTATTCTCATTGGAATAACTCAGTAAAAGTGGCATACCCTATACATAACTTCATACGCGGCATACCTATACTTGGTGAAATCCTTATGTTATTTCGTTGCTTATTATTACGTTGGAATAACTTTGATATCAGTGGCTTTACCCTATACTTGGTGACATTCTTCTATTATTCCGTTGGAACATCCTTGTGTTCAGTGTGTTTTACACCTTTAACACGTTCCGATTTTATTATTATTACATTGGAACATCCATGCATGTGTTTTACACCCGACTGGTTCCGTCTTTATCATTACATTGGAATATCCTATCTCGTGTGTTTTACAGGGATTCGGTTCCATCTTTATTATTCTGTTGGAACATCCTCGCTTCCGGTGTAATTTCACGACACCGGTTCCGATTATTATTATTCTCATTGAATAACTTTGCCTGCAATCATCGCACCGCATGCATGGTGATTTCTTTTGTTATTCCATTCTTTATTATACCCAAATATTAAAACTTTGACTTCTATACTCCATGAAATTAGTAGAATATCCTTGATATTTGCGTTTCATCCAGTATCTTTTCATGGAAATATTCTTCTGATCATTATTGAATTTTACTCTACGAAACAGTATCATGTTGACAATTTGGACGTTAATAATTCATGGATTAAATAATTCTTGAACTTGTTTTATTGAATTACTATGTCATTGTCATCATCCTCATGTTATATTATGTTATCTTTGGGCTTACGTGCATAGATGAACTTAGTATGATTATGACGGGGATCATTCTAGATAATCATGACTTGATATAAATGATGTGACAAAAGTCCTCGATGGCTGTAATGCAGTGATGGATAGTTTTTGGTATGATTATGACCAGGGGTGATTCGGTATAGTCATGACCATTAATAATTTGATGAAAATCCTTGGCCGAGTGGTACGTGGATGATTAGATGTGGTGGTTTATTTATTAAAATTTGAGTCTCGGCCGATAAAATTGATGAAAACCTTTTAAAACCTAAAAGATAGTAGACTTTATTCTCTACTTGACTCTTTTAATGGATTGCTTATTCCTTGCGCAGATTAAACTGGTTGTCTATTGTATTTTATCGGTTTAACATTTGTTGAAGGCTAATGATAATTTATTCTCGCATTATCTTAGTCATAATATTTCTTCTTGGGCTAGTTGAGCTCACCCTTTCTTTCACCGTTTCTTCTTGAAATGAGAACATAGCCGGGACGAGTCGAGGAACGAAGTAATGGTCCGGAGAGGATAGCATTAGTAGTCCTCACTATTACGTGAAATAGTGTGATAATAGTTGTAATGAGGACTCCTTTTGAGTTTGTATAATATCTAGTAGACAATATTTGTATTCAAACTCACAGCTTATGTCAGTATTGTACACCTACGTTATATTAGTAAGTCGTATTTGAATTTATGTACCATGTAAGTGGCGACCCAAGATGGGTGACGTATACCTAATTTTGGGGGCGTCACAATTGTACTCTGTATATATTGCATGTATAAGTCAGGTATGAAAGGCTGATCACCTTCATTACCATTTGGTCCAGATATATTTGTTCATGTTTAATACTTGTTCAATCAAAAGTTTGTTTCTGCTAGTTCGCAATTATATTGTTGAATTATAGCCAGCTTATCATTCAAATCATTTCAATCATGATATATCATTAAATTATTGAACTTAAACTTGTTGGGCAACCTTCATGCTCACCCTTGCTATATCATGATAAACATTGCAGATTAAGACGAATGTGTCGGATACAAGGAAAGGTTAAAGACAGTTCTAGCTTAAAGTTAATGTATGCGATTAGATTTGTAATAGTATTGTATGATAATAATGTTATTTATTAGACAAGTTATGAATTGTGTAATAAATTAAGGTTACTCGACCTTGGGGAATAGTGTGAAAAGTTTATTGTATAAATAATTTATGTTTATATCTTTCGCAATAGTTGTATAGTGATAGAATGATTGAACCGAATCCGCGGTGATTCAGGACCCGGATTCAGGGCTCTCACAGTTGGTATCAAAGCTGTAGGTTATGAACCTTAGGTAGGAATACCTAAGACTAATAACCGCAGTGATTATGATAAGTACTAACTCAAATAGAGTTAGTTGGTCAGTAAGATTCAAAGACGAATCTCGGTGAGTTATAAGATACAGAGTTCCCTAACTTTGATAATAAAAGTGAAAAGCAATGGTGAATAGATATGTAAAACAAAACGATCAATATATAAAAATGAATTGTAATATATACGATGAGATCACCCCATGATCTGATAAGGTGATAGCAGAGAGAAGAATCAATCTAATGATTGAACAGTTTACAACAAGATTGATGAGTGTCAGTTGTACTATGAATTGGTATAGATTCAGGAAAGGATTATGAATACGAGTTGAATGAAATTCGTATGGAGAAGGGAGTTAAGATTAAGTGGGGATTTCAATTGAGGATTCATGTCAGCGGCTAAGTTGTATGATTCTTCGTATGGGAGCTGAATTGTACTTGGTGTAAAAACCACTTAGTTTCTGGCAATGATAATCATTGAAATGTTTGTGTCGCGCTATTTGATATATGCATGTTAAGAGGGTGATTCCTTTCAAATGTGTATAACAGATAGATAGGTTATAGGTAGAGAATATAAGGTTAAGTAGGAGTTCTTAAAACTCATACTTATGTGACATTCTTGATTCGTAGTTATATGAAATATTTATGAACCCCTCAGCGAATGGACGCCAAAGATATGACTAGGAAAAGTTCTTAAACTCATATGATTGTGGCAAGTTCATGAACTCATAAGTGTGGTTTGACGAACTGGGTAGAACTATGTGTAAATGGAGAATTGAGGATAATAGGAACAGATAGACTGGTTAAGAAAATGATTATTAGTGGAGACATAAGTTTTCCAAAACTCCTAGCTATGCTAGACTTCAAAATCTTGACATCAAGCTAAATACGCACTATGTGCTTTTAAAAAAAATAAAAAAAATGTAGACTCGTAATCATTTTTGGAACAGTTTAGAGTATAGTCTATGCTACTTATTTCAGCTAGACGAAGATGATTTGAAATATCAAAATATATTTTTATTTATCACTTATGTACCACGTAACCTGGTGCAAAAATGATAAAAGTTGATAGAGTTATAAATGCAGGAATACTTAGTGTGAATTCGATCTAAAAATTATTGTTCCACTATTGTATGATGTGTTATGACAAAGTCATGCAGAATGATGACACATCCTCAAACCAATTTTATAATCTGATGCGACATCATGACGTCATTCTCAACAATATTTTTCAAAAAAAAAAATAATTTGCCAACGGGGTTTGGCTACACCTAAATAATTTGATTGAATTGAATTATTGATACGAGTCTATGATATTCGATTCAGCTAGACTAATGTTATGAAAACTTTAAGTTTTCATTGAAAAATTTTCCCAAACCAAAATATTTTGGTGTGGAATCCGATAAGACTGAGGTAAAATTTTTGTGCCTATGGCAGTTACGAGAAACAAATTCGACCAGCAGTACTTAATAAGTACATGGCATACCGGGCTAATTACTCACTATGACCGTAAGTTATGACGGTTAGCGGATGAATTTTCATATAACCTTTGTGAAAATGATAAACAATAGTCTATATAACCCCTCAGCACAATTGAATTTTTTTAATTCTTGTGAGGAATGTATTGGGTAGCATGTAAGGTTGAGTATGAATGGTGTATGGTGTAAGGTAAATTTCGGGGATGAAATTTTTAGAAGATGGGGTGAATGTGACAACCCGAGAATTTAGAAAAAAATTAAAATTTTAATTAATTGATTTAAGGTTCAATATTAGAACCTAGACATAAATAAGTGTATGCGTTTGATATTTTTGAGAAGAAATTTTGAGTATTTCAAAATTATGTGAAGGATTTAAGTGAATTATTCAGGATTAAGGGAATAAGTGAATATGTTCGGTGTATATGGTTGTATATGTGTACAGTATGTGGTTAAGGGTCAAGGGTTGACCAACTAAATGATATCTGTAACAAACCCTAGGTATATGTTAAGAACGTCAACGTTTGGTTAGAAAACCCTAGCGAATTATAAGAAACCCTAAAATCGGTTCTGGAAACCCTAATTTCAGTTATGGGAATCCGAAACCCTGATTCGGAAGTTGAAACCCTAATTTGGGAATGCGGATGTTAGTATAAGGTTTAACGTTATTAAATATAACCTAATTAGGGGAAACCCTAAAGATTTACTAAAAACCCTAATTGATTTAGAAAATCCTAATTTTGGATTAGAAACCCTAATTTATAATTAGGAAAAACCTAAGTGTTAATTTAATACTTTTAATGTTAATTAGGAAATATGAATCCTAATTTTCAAGTTATAAGTAATTAGAAAACCCTAATCTAATTAGAAAATCTAATTTATAAATTAGATAATTATTTTTCTATTAAAAACCTAATTTTTGGGTTGTAAACCCTAATGCATGATTTTAACCCTAATTGCTAAATTAGCAATTTTAATTAGGAAATACTAATCCTAATTAGCAAGATTTCAATTATGATTAAGAAATTTTAATATAATTAGAAAATTCTAATTCTAATTTAAAAATATTAATTTTTGATTTTTAAAAACCTAATTTAGAAATTCTAGAATTATTATTTTTAAAACCTAAGGATTCAAAAGGGTTCAAACCCTAAACCCTAAGGGTTGGGACAAAAGACCATGTTGTCATTAAATTAAAAATCAAAATGACTATTTTACCCTTTAGTGCATTATTGGATTTTTGCCAAGCGTGGGAGTTGGTGAACCACCCTTGACTTGCTTATGGACTGAAATCTACATACATATCAGCCACAACATCTCAGCCAACTCATTACATACAACAATTATATAGATTAAAGAGAGAGAAATGGCTACTTTACTTCTCATTTTTCTCCCAAGACCTTCTCTCTCTAAATCTGAAATCTAGAGTGAGAGAGAGTGAAATATTGAGTCATGGTCAGTGTATAGCTTTCCATAATCGGATTCAATGATCAGAAATCAAAGATCAAAGATCAAAGTTTTAAAGGTATAAAACCCTAATCTTAGAAATTTGATTATTTGATGTTAAATGTTGTTGTTGTTTGGTTAAAGTTATGTATTAAGATGTCATTTAGTGATCTGGGTTGTTAAATCCCAGATCCATAACATCAAAGTGCTCAAAATATGATTTTCTAGAAATTTAGAAAAATAGTGAAAAGTGGCCTGACAGTCTAATGTCAGAGGCCTTAAATCTTTATGTGTAAGATGTTTTGTGTACTTTATGTTTTGGATCTGTTCTATGCCATGAAGGCTTTAATCTAGAACTGGAATCATAGACATACCATGTCTAGATCTCCAGAAATAAGCGATCAAATGCGTTAATCAAGTAAAAATCGTTTCGGGTAACCCAAACCCGTAAATCACTTGATAGCCATTTTTGAAGGCTTTGATCTTGCTTCTGTTACATGTTTTAGTCATGTTGTTGGTTGAAGATTGTAGTCTGACCTGTAAGCTACATACTCAAACCTTTATATCACTCAGATCTTGCTCAGACTCAAAGTTATTTGCGGTCAAACCCGCGTTGACCACCAGATTTTGACGAAATCTAGGAAACCCAGATTTCTCAAGAACAACCCCTGACCCCTACTTTGACCATGCCAGATCGTGATCATGTGATGTTGTTAGGTTGAGTTAGTGATATGGTTGTGTACCCTTGCATTAGTACTACAAGATTGAACCTTAAGATCACATAAAAGGAATCCAGAAAGCTATGATTTAAGGTTGCATAGTAGGACCCTAGCACTGATTGTGTTTCTGGGCAACCCATAAACTCAAGAACAGCGTCTGACATGTTTAGTGAGGCTTGAATCTCTCTGTTGAGATGTTGGAATTCCATGAAGGTTGTTGATACTTGTAGAGTAACATTACTACTATAACATTGATACCTTTAACGGACAGAAAACATCAAGACCCATAAATTAGAACCGGTCAAACGTGGCACCTGGTAAACTGACATGGAGATCTGAAAAACACTCAAGAACACGAACACTTATAGCGACAGTCCTGTCTCTATAGGCACCCTTTAGCGATAGTTTTTTTTTAGAAAATAATTATTTTAATTAAATAAATCGAATTAAATGGTTTTTAATTATTAAAAATACAAAATAAATTCCTAAAAATTATTTCAAAGTCTGAAAATTAGTTTTTAATTATTTTGAGTATATTTCATAAATATTTAATATTTTTGGAATATAAATGGTATTTAATTTATTTAATTATAATATTAAATAAATTATTTAAAATAATTTTAATACATGAAAAATCATGAAAAATTTGTTAGAGTTTATGCCTGAGGCCAATTATTTGATATAATTGCTTAACATTTTGATATTATATTTGATTGAATAAATGAATGATTTTATTATGGTTTTATTTACTGTGTTATATAAATGTTAACATAATAAAATTCCTTAGAATAGTGATACAATTTATATAGTTTCAAGTATGTGACTTGAACATGAGATTATATAATTACAATTAGTATCATTGCTCTTAAATGTCCTTAGTCGAGTATCATTGTTGATAGGACAACAATGATGCATTGAGACTAGTATGTGGATTGACTGATGACCAAATCTCATTGGTCATAAATATATAAGATATTAAGTCAATGCATAGGTATGTGTTAGAGAACGATGTACTGGACAGACCCACCATGAGAATTCTATGTGGAGCATCGAAGTGTCATTAGCGATTCTCATAGTGACAATGATGTAATGGTCCTCCGACCTAAAATCACTATATTACTACACGAGAATTTATGTACTTTGATATCATCAAAGGTCACCTTTAATAGGGTGGACTATAAAGGTGATTATTGGGTACATCATGAATCGTGTAAGAAATATGAGTGATCTAGATGGAATTTAACCCTCCTATATATTAGGGATGATATCCATAGGCCTTTTGATTGGGTAGGACTATGAAATGCATGGCCATGCTCAAATAGTGATTTATTTCATATAGTCTACTCATTGATCAAGAAAACTCAGATTAAATTATGAAGAGTATGACATATTCCATGACTCGAGTTTAATTTAGGATGTCAAGGTTAAAAGGATTAAATTGCATTGAAACATTGGTCATAAAAGGTTGCATCGAATCATCGATCTTATTATTACTTGGGTAGCAGTGATGCATTACTAGATGCCGCTCACTGTTTATAATTTTATAATATGATTTTAAAATTATTGCCAACGTAATAATAACATATATGGTCACACACATAGAACGTAATTAAAAAGGGAATTAATTTAAATTGTAAAGATTTACGTATATCAATATGATTGATAGTATTTAAATTAAAATTTTAAATTAATAGGACAATTTATATATAGGTATATTAATTAAGAAAGACTTAATTAAGATATATATATATATATAAAATTCGGATTTAATTTAATGAGATTAGGGTTTTGATTAATTACGATTTATCGCTATATATATATATATATATATATATATATATATATATATATATATATATATATAACAGATTAGGGAAGTTAATCATAACCTAAAACCCTAAGCTAGCTCTTAGAGAGAGACTAGAGAAAACAGCTTTCAAAATCCTCATCCTTAGTGGCTAGTACCTACGTTCCTTTTTTGCAGCAGATCGTCTGACGGTCATGAGGCGTTCGTGTGGATACCGTAGAGGCGCGATTCATTTGGATTGCGTTGGAAATTCGAGCGCATCAATTTCTAGCTTTCAATCGGTATATTTTCTTACCACTGAATTAATTATTTTTCGCATGGATCCTGTTTTAGGGTTTCGAAATTGCACTTTAAACTATTTAATTTCCGCTGCGTTTTATGTGCCGAAACCCAACAAAATTATATTATGGTATAAGAAAATATTTTAAGTTATTTTTAATAAATTTTAATATTTTGTGATGAATTTCATTAATTAATCAATATAAATGGTAATTAATTTATTTACTAAATATATTAAATAAATGATGGAAATATAGAATTAATGTTTTAAAAATCATATAAAAATGATTTAAGTGTTATAAAAATATTTTAAGTTATAACCTATAACTTTTGATATTTTGTCATGAAAATATTAATATTTTAATATTAATAGCAATTAGGATAATGAATTTAATTGTTTAAAAATCATATAAATATGATTTTAAAGTATTAAAAATACTTTGTGATATTATAAATATATTATAATATTATGGCATGTATTTCATTAATATTTGATAAATAAATAGATATTGATGGTAAAGGATTTATGTGGTATTTAATTCGTATAAATACGTTATTAATGATTGAAAATTCATGATAAATAGTAATAATTATTTAAAAATTATTACGAGCTTACGAAAAATATTTTGACTGTTAATAAATTATCTTAGATAATGGTTAAGTGTTTAGACAGAGTTTAATTGAACTTAAACTTGAAATTTTATCCGATTAGACTATCGGGATGTTAGAATTTTGCCGAACTTGACTCAGACTGTAAAAGTTTGACTTGAGGTTAAGTTTTATGTGTGTTATAGATGGATAGGATTATGTGATAATGTGTTTAGGTTATTTTATATATTGTGATGATATTATTCTAATTTGTATATCGATATATTTATATATTAGGTTCAGACAAAGCTTATTAATTGCATAGCGGTAATCAACGATTCAGACACATTTTTACTTAACTCTACTTAGAGTTGTTTCATTCAGATATGATTATAGATAATCATTGCTGATTGCCATTGTAGAATTGTACTCTGTATATATTGCATGTATAAGTTAGGTATGAAAGGCTGATCACCTTCATTACCATTCGCTCCAGATATATTTGTTCATGTTTAATACTTGTTCAGTCAAAAGTTTGTTTCTGCTAGTTCGCAATTATATTGTTGAATTATAGCCAGCTTATCATTCAAATCCTTTCAATCATGATATATCGTTAAATTGTTGAACTTAAACTTGTTGGGCAACCTTCATGCTCACCCTTGCTATATCATGATAAACATTGCAGATTAAGACGAATGCGTCGGATACAAGGAAAGGTTAAAGACAGTTCCAGCTTAAAGTTAATTTGTACGATTAGATTTGTAATAGTATTGTATGATAATAATGTTATATGTTAGACAAGTTATGAATTGTGTAATAAGTTAAGGTTACTCGACCTTGGGGAATAGTGTGAAAAGTTTATTGTATAAACAATTTATGTTTATATCTTCCGCAATAGTTGTATAGTGATAGAATGATTGAACCGAATCCGCGGTGATTCAGGACCCGAATTCGGGGCTCTCACACCGGGCCCAGGCCAGATCAAGGTCAGGCAGCAGGCTGAATGCCATTTGTGCAACTCTAACTAGTCTCTCCCTTCCTAGTTCTAACCTCAGATATCTCGTGAGATCATATCCCTAAGCTCTGATACCAACTGTGACGCCCCCAAAATAGGTCCATATAACCCATTCTGAGTCGCCAAATACATGGTACAAAATTTAAATACAAACTTTATTTATACAACTATTAATTGTCGTGTAAAATACGATAAAACATAAGTTGTGAGTTTTAATACAAATATTATTTTGTAGACAATATCCAAACTCAAATAAAGTCTTCATTACAATTATTGTCACATTATTTTACAAAATAATGAAGACTACTATAATAACCATCTTGGACCATTACTCCACTCCCCGACTATTCCTAGTTACATTCTCGCGTTCTTGAGAAGAACAATGGAACTAAAAGGAAAATGGTGAGCTCAACTAGCCCATTAAAAAATATTATGACTAAGATAATGTAGAACAAATTATCCTTAGTCCTCAATAAGTAAAAATCTGATAGGATACAATAAACAATAAGTTTTAGATCAACAATTGCAGCGGAAATAACAATCCATTAGAAGAGTCATGTAAAGCATGATGTCTACTATCTTTTATGATTTAAAAGTCACTACAAAAAAATGGGGCTTCAGTAACAACCGATTTTCGTTGCTAAAGGTGTCAAATTTCATTGCTAAAGGTTTTTGGCAACGACTTTACTGTCGTTGCGTCTTTTGTTGCGCAATGAGCGTTGCTAATTGTTCCGCAACGAACGTATTTTTTCATTGCCAAAAGTAATACATTTTGTAACAAAATTTGGCTTTCGTACAGATACATCGATCCTTTAGCAACAAAATGTATTGTTGCAGAATAATTAAAATTTCGTTGCTAAAAATCCCATTTCGTTGCAAAAGCCTGCTAATTGGCAACGAAATGAACTCTCTTTTTTTTTGCAACGACCATGCATTTTCGTTGCAATTGACACCATTTTGCAACGACATTTTTCGTTGCAGTAAATTATGAAAATTGTTGCCTAAGATTGCTTTCTTTGCGGAATGTAAATTTTTTAGCAACGATTTTCGTTGCTGATTATATTATTTGGCAACGACATTATCTTAGAATCAATGAACGAAAATGTTTGTTCTGGTTATTTTTCAATAGCAACGAAAGTCGTCGATTAGCAACGACATTATATGTTGCCGTTTCCTTATATGTGCAACGAAAGTTTATATGATTTGCAACGATAAAAAATGTTGCTTTTTATTTTAGTATTAGCAACAATATCATCTCCGTTGTTATTAGGTTAATTTTTCGTTGCCAAATATTATATTTTTAATGCCATTAGCAACGAAAATTTGTTGCTAAATGTATAAAAAATTATTGCTATATTAAAACTTGTTCAATGATTTGGTAACGAATTATATTGCTGCCAAATTAAACTTTTACATTCTTTTTGTGTACCTGGCTGGCTCAATGTCCCCATAGCAAATAATGACAAAAATACAAAAAACTAAAATATTATTAACTTAATAAAATCATCTACTACATAATCATTCATTATCTTTACAATTAACCATCTAAAGCTACCACAGTTCTTCAATCAAAGTATATATCTATATATATAGAGAGAGTACATTTCATAATTTCGTCCATTGTCTTCCGTAAACATAGCACGAAAATTTGATACCCAGTATTGTAAGGCAGATCGTAGAAGCAGTCTTCCTGCACATATTTAAAAATAATAGCAAGTCGGGAAAATGAAGCAAATAGGTCACCAGAGGCACTTAGTGCCAAAATCAATACACAAAGACAACAATGTTGTGTTATTTTCTTACTAATCAAGGGACATGGAAGAAGGTAAAACCCTTTTTATTGACTACCAAATTAATATCTAAATAAAATATCCTAAAGAAGACAAGCATGTGCTTCATGAACCTCGTCCTGGTGGGTATACACCGACACACGGATCAAGATAATAATTGGTGCTCATAAATAATGCTACAAGTGAACAGACATTTTATAGGCTTATAATGATGACAGTACAACTTGATAAATATGTTCGTACGTTTAGCGAAAGTCAGAAACATACTTGATGATTCTGCTGGAAAGAAAATAGCTAATTGCGATAACTGTTTTTCTTGCTTAATTGCATGATGTTTCTGGAACGAGTCTGATGTTTGGTGCCTTTGCAACATGTCTTGTTGTAATATATTTGGTTGTTGCTGTAATTGTCGTTATGAATCCTGTTGTGGCTCTTTTGCTCAATTCACCTTCTCTAAAACATATATTGTGAAACTTCACCAAATTAAACTATGAAACACATATAACAGTCAAAAAAAGTGTGATTTACAAAGAATATGCTAGTCATATGGGAATGTTGGATAAACCATTCATCATTTTTAGAGAACTATCATATATGATAGTGAAGCCATATGGAAATCAATAGACAAATCTATCAATTTAGCTGGTAAAAACATGTTCAACATGTTGAGATAATGTCAGCTGACATGTATAATTTGACATCTAGATATACTTATCAATATTATATATATTTGTAAAATCTAGACATGGATAAAAAGTCCCGATTTACAAAGGAAGTCAAGCACAAGAAAAAATAGAAAGAATGATAATAATGTGATAGAAAGGAAATTGATCTTGTGTAAGCAATGCTCAGTTTTTAAAAGGTGATCCTTTGATAATAAAGTACCCAAACTAACTTATACTGTTTACGAGCCTAAGATATATTTAAGGTAGGCAAAAAAAAAGATTTTACCTTAAGCTTACAACTGATGCCTTTGGTAAAACTCTTGTCCCAAGAAGTAGCAAGCAAATAAACATCACATTCCCAAAAATGGCGTCCATCAACAGCTACATTGATAATGGAAAACCCATTTAATCAAAGAAAAGTATGTCATTACTATGAAAAACTTCTTTATCATACAAAAGAAAATGTTTATACCTTTATAGAAGAATCCCCCGCAAAGAACCCAGAAGAATCCATGAATCTAGATTCTGAGACACTGAGATTCGGGGATTTGCCGAACTACAAAAGAATTTTTGCTTCTTAGCTCATACTTGATCAAACAAGCTAAAAAAATACCTTTTTCTTCATCATAACCAAATGACCGTGACCATGTTGCACAAGTTCAAAAAATACTTCTCGAAAATGCTTGGCAACACCTTTGAAGGTACATTCTATTGATTCATCCATCCGCTGATCCAACACTGATATAAGTTCTTTAATTTTTTGCCAAAATTAAACTTGTCATTGTACTTTCAAGCAAATATACCAACTATATAATCAAATCCAAAACCCAATAGAATAACTTTCTACTAGATTAACATCATTAAGCCAAGTTTTACATGCTCACATCATGCTTCCAGTCCAGAGGGATAATTAGAATTTAGAAGGCAGATCTATCAAATATACGTGCATGTTGTTGCTAGAACTATAGAAAAAGAAATTGACAGACCTATGCAGTTCAAACGAACATCTTCAGATTGGGTTTTAATGAGGGATTCCAGTGATAGGCGCAAGAGCTTGGGGCAATGTGCAATTAAAACATATGTGCCATCATCAACTTTAAATGTGTTACGGAGGATACATATTTTGTAAAAGAACAAACATGATCTCCCTCGAATCTTTCACTTGTATGAAGAAGGGCATCGATCATGGATATGAGTGGCAAAAGAAGATATATAAGGTCGAGACTTATAAAAGACATATAAAGACCAAAGGTCATGATTGATTATTACCTAGTAAATCAAGACACGAAACCAGGTTTAAAACAAGGGAATATTTATCTTCGATGTTGGCACAGGGAATCTTTAGCTAGCACTTCCTCTCTTTAGTCATCGGATTAGGAACAATCAAGAGAGTTGATAATTAACTTTACCAGTACCCAAGCTTCATCCTTCTCCGCGTGCCCATGATTCTCCCTCTCCCACCTCCGTTCCTTTCTCTCCACACTCCAATCATCCCTCCACCGATCCGAGATCTCTGATCCCAATTGCCAGAACTACACCAAAACAGTCTAACTTTCCAACCTCCAGCCACCATTGGAGGCATATACAATCCAACACCCATTGACATAATCTGTAAAAAGATTTTGACACGCTATTAGTAAAGCAGTAGAGCTATATAGATTATTCAAATTCTTCAAGAAATAGAAATCAAATTAAATATCAATAAATCCAAGGAAATTGAGAAAGATAACCTGTACTTGAAGTTGAAGAGTCTTCAAGTATTCAATTGCCTCATCAAGCATTGATGCTTTGTCCACCTTATAATAAGTAAATAAAATTGTTAGCATAATAGGGGAATAAACATCACAAAAGAACATGTATTAATTGCCCAATTTACTGTTGCAAAGAAGTTAACCACTACTACTATTTAAAAACTAGTATGAAATCCAAGTTTAGATGGCAAATAAAATTAATGGAAACATCCAAATATTAGACGAAACATTAATATAAGAGTGATGTACCTTATTGCAGTTGGGTATGAGTTCTTGTATTGCTCGTATCTTTTCATTAATCATGTCTCTTCGCCTCTGTTGTAAACATCATACATGAGTATGAGTTATCGCTTTACAAATGCAAAGAAAGATGAGAAACAATTCGTAGTTATTATCATTGTCTAGATCGCTTTACAAATGCATAGCCTTATGATTGACTAAATAAAAATATAGTTTCACACCTAGGGAATATTCTTAACACTTCAAGAGCAAGAAATCAATTCAAGAACAAAAAATCATATTCAGTACCTGGATTTTGTGAGAGCATCAGGTTTAACAGAAGCTTCTTCCTAATTTCTTGTGCATGATATACTTCACGAAGGAAATATGCATGTTCCTTCACTCCCTTTATACCAAAGGTCAAGGGCTCGGACCAAAGAAATGACAAGCTTGTCGTATGCAACTTTAAACCGATAATGCTCATGAGGGAGTCCAAGATCGCCAACTATCTCACAATACACACGATTGATGAAGCAATAAGACTTCTAAAAAAAATGAATGCAGTGAAAGAAAGTTGCACATATTCATAGTTGACCATCTCATTGTATGTCTATGATCTTATTCATAAATCAGTGAGCATTTTCATAGTTAAGTTGTATAATGTGATATTCTTTGTGGCTCAAACTAAATTTGAAATGTTTTTAACAAATTTTTATGCATATATTAAAGGCAGTACAATATTTGCTAATTATTTTTTAGCACATTGTGAAACTGATGTATTTAGGGCACTATATCTCTGAGCTTATAATAATTACGGATTGGACATAAGTGTAGGCATAAACTATGGCAATGCATTAATATATATGTATGTGTGTTCTTGCAGAATAGACATGGTGAGAAACAGAGCTGTTAGAGCTACTCACTTCATGTTTGTCGATTAATACACATCTATGCAAGTAGCCGATAAAAGTAGGAATTGGGATCCCAGCCAAAGCAGATTATATCCAGACTACACTGCTCGACCCACGATCGAAACTCGTGGTTCCAACACAAGTTGAGACAAGCGAGGAGTGAAAACCATGTGGTTCCTTGGAGATATGCAAATAACATCATATATTTTGGTGTCAAGCCCTTAAGGAATCTACATCTCGCACATCCGGTCCCCAAGGACAACCACCCTAGGCTTTTCGCTTGGCTTGGTTTCTTTCAGCATCGATACTTACAGTTTTCATACTTTGAATCGATTCCTCCACAACCCTCTCTGCTTGAGCAAGCCCGATCTTTGTGGGGTCACCTTTATTCCTCTGCTCCCAAAACTTACATGATCTCGCCCTCTTGATGTTCGATAGGTATGATGATCGCCACATGATTTATCATTTTCAACGGATGGTAAGGAATACTTGCGAGTTGATACACCCTCATAGGGCATATCCTTTTGACTTGCATAACTTCCAATGCTTTGATCGTCTCAAGCTACTCCTTGCCTTCCTTTCGAATGCCATATCATGAGTAAGATCTTAGAAAGACGACCCTTGGAACCTCTAATTTGAAGAAAATTTAGTTGCTTGGATTTACACAAGTTTAACTCGAAAGAGGAAAATGTTGAAATGAGCTATATGAGTTCTTAATGCATGTAAAATGTCTTTATCTGATCTTATATAGGAATAAGCCCATAAGTTTCTCCAAAAGAATTCAAAGGTAAAGACAACAGTTAAAACATCTGGAGCTCTAGTCCAAAAGAGCGTGATCAGGTTAACTAAAGCATGACAATGCTTGTTTTAAAGACCAAGTGACAGAAGATAAATTGAACTTAGCTTTCCTCATCAAATGATGGCAGTCCCAAAGAGAAATTTTTTTGTGAAATTCTGAACATGAAATAGAAACACAAAAATTGACTTTTTGCATTACTAAATGAATATATACAAGTTATGGTGGTAGTTTAGTTAATTAATAAATTAGAATGGCTCAGTGGTAGCTTAATGGCCCAATAACCCATAGGTCTTAGGTTCGAAACCTAGTTGTGATATTTTTACTTCTTATGTTATATTTTTTGTGTATTAGATAAATTCTATTACCATCTATATATATACCCATCTTAAATCTCCACATTAAACTAAATATATATAAAGTAACTATGAATATTTTCATATATATATATTATTATATATATATATATATATATTATTATGATTATTGTTATTATTATTGTTATTATTAGTACTATTATTATTATTATTATTATTATTATTATTATTATTATTATTATTATTATTATTATTATTATTATTATTATTATTATTATTATTATTATTATTATCTTAATTTAAGGCAACATTTTAATAAATCGTTGCAAAAAGTTGTATAAAATTTGTATTCGAATAACTTTATATATATATATATATATATATATATATATACCTATATAACTATTAACTACAATTTAGTTTTAATCTTATGTAACATTTCATTTGTTCATGTTTAAAATATCGTTAAATTAATTAAAATTTTCATTCCGTAGACTTTTTTACGTTACATATATTATAACCTAAACTCTCTATAAATTTACGTATAACAAAATATAATAAAGTAATATATATTGAGGTTAAATAATAAATGAAACTAACTATAAGCATATTATTAATGTTTTAATCAAATATTTTTTAAAAAATAAAAATAATCACATATTCAATATAACTGTTGAATTTAAGAACTTAAAGAAAATTTCCTTAAAAAAAAAGGTTGCTCACGAGTTTCAAACTCCTAACCTCTCCAAACTAGAAACCTTATATTCTAACAAAAGCCACTAGACCAACTACCTATCTTGCTAGAATTTATGTAACACTAATATTTAAACCACTTAGCATCGTTTCTATGCATGTGAAGATGAGATAATACACTTTTTGGCCACTGTACTAGGAATTGTAATAATAATAATAAGTGTAATAATTGTAATAATAAAAATAATTGTAATAATTATTATTGTATTAATAATAATAAATTTTAAATACTTAAAATAATAATTAAAATAATAATAATAATTATATAATACCCTAAAATAATACTCCCTCCTATTCATATTAAGTGTCGTTTTGGAGAATTTCATTTTATTCAATATAAATGTCGTTTTGGAATCCCTATGCAATATTGCACTATTTTTTCCTAATTTACCCCTCTATTTAATATGCTTAGTAAATTCAATTCCATGGACAATTGTGGAGAGAGAAATAATTAATTAAGGATACAAAAGATATTTTGTGTTATTTCTTAATAAGTGTGCTTAACTCTAAAAAGACACTTAATATGAATAGGAGGGAGTATAAAGCAGTTACAAATTAAATACCCTAAATATAAAATTACATTCAAAGTTTTTTAACCACTGAATCAAAATTTATTTTGTTTTTTTTTTTGTACTAGTCACGTTGGGTATCAATGTTTTTCGAATAAAATTTAATATTTTGACAGATTTTTCTTTTTATTGTTATAGGACTCGATCAAATTAAATTTAAATTTAAAAAAACCCATGGGTAAGTATAAGAATCGATCTAATAAATTACAAAGACGAGTACATTAGCGAATAACAAATATTTATAATAGAAAGATTTGCGAGTTCAATGATTAAAAATAGTCACTACAATTAGTTTTTTTTTTTTTGAAAATAATATATTTATCGTTAAATTTCATAATAAAGTCATATTACAACTAAACTCTAATGGATAAGATAGAATAATGATGTGTGAGTCCTTTTATTTGTTTTCAATTCATATATTCATATACATTGACATTTAATACAGATAATTTGTTTAATCACTCTTATTTTAATTTTAATTATTTATTATTATATTAATTATAATAATAATAATAATAATAATTAATTATAATAATAATAATAATTAATAATATAATATTATTATTATTATTATTACAATTATTATTATAATAATAATACTAATAATTGTAATAATAAAATAATTGTCATAATCATAATAATTAAATTAATAATAATAAAATTATTATTATAATAATAATAATTAAAATAATAACAATAATAATAATTAAAATAATAATAATTATTATTATTTTATTATTATTTAAATTTTAATTATCGCATTAGTAAACACTTTTGTCTTGTGAACACTTTTTAGTTTCTAACATTGGTAAATGCAGGCATGCAGAAACATGACTTATTTCATGGCTGAGAAATCTATGTTGAAATTTATATCTCAATATATCATCTTTTGTATTTTGTTCCAGTCTTAATACTCACGGGCTTTGCAGGATTAGTACCATAATAATAATAATAATAATTATTATTATTATTTTATTATTATTTAAAATTTTAATTATTATTATTATTATTTTAATTACTTAAAATTTATTATTATTATTATTACAATAATAATTATTACATTATTATTATTATTATTATTATTATTTTATTACGAAAATAAAATTATTGCTAATGAATGTGGTCCGTATATTAAATGACGAAATATATAGCAACAAAAAAAATTTTCGTTGTCACGATGAAGAGAAATCAACCGGTTAGAAATTTTGCAATCTAATTTCTAACGAATTTTGTTTTTTAAATTTTACAACGACTTATGAATTTCGTTGCAAAAAAGTGAAAGCTTGACATAATCTGCAACAAAGGACAAGTTTAGTTTGCTTAAACATACACTTTTAGCAACGATTTATAAAGTCGTTGCTCAAAAATCGTTGCTTAAAACCTATTTTAGCAACAAAAAACTTTATTGCCCACGATGGTTGGAAATCATCAAGTGGTAGAAAATTTTACAACAATTTCTAACGAAATTTTTCCCTTGATGAATTAGTTAACGAAATTTTGCAACGACTTATAAATTTCGTTGCAAAAAGTGAAAGCCTGACACAATCTGCAACGAAGGAAAAATTTCGTTGCTAAACATATACTTTTAGCAACGACTTATAAAGTCGTTGCCCGAAAAATCGTTGCTAAAGGCCCATTTTTTTGTAATGAGTCCATCATCAATATTTTATCCCTGTAACACCAATCAATAATTATTTCCAATCAACGAATTATCTATGCACTACGGGCCAAAGATAATCGTTAATATCACCAGTGGTCATGATCATGCCAAACACATGTCCATCTATACACTACGGGCCAAAGAGGACTTTCACCACAAACTTTATATGTAACATTAAAGGTTATGATTATACCAATACACAATTTTCTAGTCATAATCATACCAATCAATAGTCCATATTTGCACTACGGGTCAAAGATGAATTTCAACACAATATAAACATGAGGATGATAACAATGATCACTACAAAAAAATAGTGATTTTGCAACAAATAGTTTTCGTTGCTAAATGTGCGAAATTTCATTGCCAAATGCCATTTGCAACAATTTTTTAGTCGTTGGACATTTCGTTGCGCAATAAGCATTGCTAATTGTCTAACAACGATTTTTTTTTCCGTTCTTGAGTAAAGTAATATATTTCATGAGCGAAATGTTGTTTTCGTGTAAAATCATAAATTATTTAGCAAAATAAATATTTTGTAGCAAATTTATTAAGAAATTATTCTTGAAAAATAATTTTCGTTGCAAAATATGCCTAATTAAACGAAAAGAATCTTTTATTTACCAACAAAGATAAAATTAGTTGCATTTGATACACATTTGCCAACGAAGTTTGCCGTTACTGAACAATATAGAAATTGTTACCTTAATTAATTTTCGTTGCTAATTGTGTACTTTTTGATAACGATGTTTATTGCTAAATGTATAAAATAAACCGGTCATATATTAATTTGCAGCGAATTTTTCAGTTGCCATTGATTTTGTTATGGATAATTATAATCAATTAGCAACAATACTATTCGAAACTGATTGTTTTTCGAGAGCAACGAAAGTTGTCAATTACCAACGACACTATACGTTGTCTTTTGCTTTTTCTATGAAACAAAAGTTGTTATGATTTGCAACAATATAAATGTTACATTTTCTTTTGTTTATAGCAACAATATAAAATAAAACATAAAAAATATTATAAACATTATTTAAAATCATCAACATTATAATATAATAGTTTGATAATTCATCCTTAAAATATGATGATCATTATTATACCAAACTACTAAACTAATAACTTTTACGTTCATTATTACAATAAAATAGTTCAGTTATATGTAGAAGACATCTCATTACTTGAAGCCACTTGAACTTGAACATTGTCTTCGGTTGTAGGTTCAGTAGCACCTGCTCTCCGCATATCAAAAAGTTCAACTTTCTTATTTCCAAAACTACACATATATCTGAAGTGCAACCATGGACAGAAAAATTATTTGAATGCATATAAACCTAAAAGATGAGAAAAATAGATATATTCTAAAAAATAATGCACTACCACATAATATTCTTATGTTTGTAGAAAATAAATAGAATAAAAAATAAACCTAAACAAAAACTGAAATGACTCTGCATCCGTAAGTCGATTATAATATGGTATTTAGTGAAAAAATAAAAAATAATACATCAACCATAAAAGAAGAATGAAGAAAAAATTTAGTCATGTTCTGGTCGAGAATGCTTGCCTCTACTTTGGGTCTGCATTTCCTTCAGCTCTCAACCTAAGAACATCATTACAATATGATTTTTCTTTTAGCAATCTCAGTTTTCAATTGTTGAACAACTTTTGTAGTCTCATCCATTGCCGTGTGCAGCCTACTGATTTCGGATTTCCCCGCTGACATCAAGTACATTAGTCCAACACCAAGTCCCAAAGCAAATGATGGGTCATCTGAAAGCCATCACATGAATTAGAGATGAATAGCTTAACATATAGAAAATCTGAAATCTGAAACTCCCAGAAAAGTAGATCCCAGTCCTTGGGACTTAGGATGTTAAGTTGATCATCAAGGTAGCTCAACCAAAAAATATATAAAATAATCTCATCTTAAACAAACAGAGAGAGAACTTTGGGAAAAAAAAATGCTGTTGGGCTAATCGAGTGGGGGTGTACATCATAAAATTTAATCCCTTCACAACATACCCTCATCCATCTGATTATTGTAGCACTGTAGCGGAAAATCACATCGGCTCTTCTTTTTTAAATAAATTCCCTTAAATATGTGAAGTAAATATATATTAACAGCTTCAGGAAGGGGGGAAAAGAATAGGACAGTTTTATACATACCTTAAATCACTTGACCAGTACCAAGCTCAAACTCGATTGGGTCACCCCTCAAAGCTGGAATCAAATACTGTTCCATCTGTAAGCTTCCCCTGCAATGATGAGTGACAACCAAAATAAAATAAGATGCCTATTTTTTTTCTCTCAGATACGGTCCCTTAAAGTTTACACATTGACATAAGTAAGAAACAACTTCTTCTCCTTTTTTTTCGTTGATGAGCTAGAAGAAAGAAACCTTTTGTTCAATAAGATGTGACAAAAGAACAGATAGTAAGTGCATGAAACAAGAAAAATCATGTGCACAGATATACATCCTGCTAAAACTAGGGTACTTAAAACCCAAAAAGTATTAGAAAATGTGATAGCGTCCGTTCGTCTAATTAATAATTGGTTTACCAAAAAACCTATTTACCAAAAATAGTTGTTTGAGATTTTACAGCAAACTTTGACCCACGCTGCACAGGAAGGAGATGAAGAAAATGAAAAGAAAGGAAATTAAGGTTCTGTGATCTTACCCGATAGTATACTTTGACTTTATCACCCTTGTGAGCCTTGATTTCACAAGACTGTGGCTTAAACTGCAGCAATTGGAGGAGTATTTATTATAATCTAACAAAAAGGAAGGGAAGCAGATATTGAACAAGGATAATGACCTTATATTTTTATGTATATAAATATATAATGTTGCATCAAGAAATCGCATATATTTTGTGCAACGTGCATGTGTAAAGTGTAAACAGAAAATCAAATTCTATACAAATTTCAACAATCAGTCTGGTACTGTGATACATAATGCGTCATCCCCTGCGTATTTTAGAAATAACTAATGTTTGATAGATTTTATTGAATAAGAAATGAATATCTCGATTCTCAATATCACAATACTAATACAAATTTTAAACCTAATCCAAAGGTTTCAGTTTCCCTGAAAAAAGAAGCCAAGTGTCAAGTGCCAACAATTAGAACTCGGAAATGTATTTAATAATCATCATATTTCTCCACTGAAATTCTTTTTACCCTTTCCTGTTTGTTCAAATCAAACTAAAGAATGTGTAGACGTAAACAGGCAGTTATGGTTATACAAAATGCAATGGGTCCCTCACTTCATGTGCCAATAGAATTACTAACAAACTTTGTAAGACCCCAACTTATTATAAATAAAATTGAATTTCCTTTATTTATTATTTTGAAATAGTAAGGGTTAATTTGATTAATGTGGTTAGTTATGGGTAAAATACACAAATATTTCAAATAAGCAAGTGGTTATAAAATATTCATTTTTATCGGAGAATATTCGTTTGGTCGTGGAATATTCTTACTGTCGGGGAATATTCTTACGGCGGCGACCTTTGTGTGACCCCATAACGAAAAGCGATTGGATGAAGAAAAGCATAAGTATAAGTTGTTTATAAATAACGGCGTGAATTACTGCTTATCTTGTTGGAATACCCGAGTGGTTAAAAACACGATGTCTGGCGTTGTCATACGATGGCCAGTATTGCACCAATTATTGATTCTTACGTGAAGGCACTTTCAATAATTGTTACGATGAATTACTATTCAAAGATTTTATTTTATTGATTCAATAATTCTTTGCGTTGATATTTTATATTATTGTTGTTTCAATAATTGTCACTACACAATATTTTCCATTATCGAGACAATAATTCATATTATCCTAATAATATTATTAGATAACATTATTGGCAATGTCTAAAAAGTTACATCTAAGGAGAGGTTTGGTCACCTAATTGCAAGGCGTCGATGAGGAGAAATCCTTATTGAAAGCCCCTCTTTCTGAGAACCGCACAGTTGTCGATGATTGTGATTCGTAATATTATTTGTGAATAATTAATTATTGATTTATATGATGAGGAAAATATTCATTTTATGTGGATATAGATGGAGAAAATTTTTAAAATGACAATTGTTGAAAATCGATATTTTATCTTTTCTGATAAAATAATATTTTATTATATTATTATAATATAATAATGATGATATTTTTTACAATGAATGTGGGATATATGAGTATATGAGGAAGATTATTTTTGTTGCAAAAGTTGTTTAAAACATGTTAAACATGTCTGTGAGCCCATTTCTTGACTGAAATTTGATTATAGCCTGTAAAATCGTCCGTATGTGGATTTCGGTCAATTTTTGTTTGGAATTTGGAAAACCTTTCTTCTGCAAAGATGTAGAGAATTGAATTTCCTATAGAAGGACATAAGATTCGAATTTTTCTGATAAAAGGGCTATTTATTGTAAATTATTGAAGTTTCGAAATAATTGATTTTATTTTTTTTGGAGTTTTAAATAATTTTTATATGAAAAACGTTTTTGGTGAGTTTGGCACATGTGTGGCTGATGTTTTGGATCAGTGGAGGTGTGTAGGAATTTATAATATATATATATATATATATATTAATATTTTGTTAAATTTTCTGCTTTGGTGTTCTAAGCATTTTCCTATAAATATGGTGCTTAGGTTAGAATTGAAAATTACACCAAAATCTGAAGTTTTCTCTCTATAATATCGAGCATATTCTTGTGAGTATTTTGATACTTTGAGTGTTGATATACGGTGCAAGTTTCTTTCAGCGTTATATGCGATATTCAGTCAGAAGTACTATCCTTTTGAGGTAAGGGATGTTATTTTCTTCTTAAATGATATTATTTTCTTCAATATCATTATACCAAAATACTAATTTAAACTTTTTATCAAATTTAGAACTTTTTGTGTCGGGGTTACTATTCACGTATACGACACTATTCATGAATACGGCACTATTCACCAAAAAATAAAATTTTCTTCTTTTTGTCCAAGATGTCTATTATGGTTACTATCTTTGATTGTATCCATGTTTTGATCTTTATTTTTGAATTCTGCTTCAAATTTTGTTATTATGGAGTATTATTGAACTTGGATAAAACTGTAATACGAATCCCTAATATTTGTTCTTTTGCTTCATTGGATTCGTTTTCTTTAAAATATTTTTCATCATCCTCGGTCCTAAATGATGATATTCTTCAATATCTTTGGCACAGTAGTGCAAAGATGAATGATTTCGATGAATATCTTTGGTCCAGTAGTCTGAAGATGAACACGTGTGTTTAGATGAACATGACCATTAATAGTGAATATCTTTGGCACATAGTGCAAAGATGAATATTTGATTCGGATATATATTGATTTATGTTCTGAGGGATAAAATATTGATGATAGATTTTTAAATTCATAGATAATAGTAGATTTCATTCTCTACATAACTCTTCTATGAATTATTGTTTCCGCTGCGAATATTGATCTGAAACTTATCTATTGTATTTTATCAGATTTTTCCCTGTTGAAGACTAACGATAATTTGTTCTATGTTATCTTAGTCATAATATTCTTTACTGGGCTAGTTGAGCTCATCCTTTTTCTTTTTGTTCCATTTTTCTTCTCAGGAGGCAAGAATGTAGCGAGTACTAGTCGGAGTATGGAATTAAGGTTCTAAAAAGTCGTTTTAGTAGTCCTCACCATTTTTGTAAAATAATGTATCAATAATTGTAATGAAGACTTATTTGAGTGTGGATATTGTCTAGATGACAATATTTGTATTTAAACTCACAGTTTTTATGTTGTATTAATAAAGTTGTAGTTGTTTCTGTACTATGTATTTTGAGAACTCAGAATGGGTGTTGTATACCTATTTTGGGGGCGTCACAAACTTCTTAAATTCAAGTATTACTAACAATTAACAAACTTATCAAGGATTACAAAAAGAAGAAAAGTATGCGTAAGAAATTATGTATACAGAATATTCAAGTAGCAGAGTTTGTTTTGTAAAACTCTTGTATATGTCATATATGAAAGTCAAAGGGTATAGAAGATTTATGCAAATTCTTCCTTCTCCCTCTCACTCGCTCACTCGCTCACTCACTCACATTTTTTCCAGAAACTACCAATCACAACCAGCTTAACAATAATGACAACATATTGTAAAACAGCTGAAAAATTAAACTATACAAGCAGTTCAATACTATGACGCTACTACTGTGATTTTTAAAATCAAGCCATTGATGTTTATCTTTCACTTATTTAAAAGAAAAAGGAAAGGCTTGAAAAAAAATAGTAAAAACCTTAAACACTGAGTTCAACTTTTATGCAGTGAAGGATTCATAATGAGAAATAGTGAAAGAAGTGCACCAAGATTCCTTGTGGAACAGCTGAATGTTGTGAAACAGCAAATTCCCAATCAGCTAACTGACTTCCTAATGGTAAATTCTCATATACTGTAAATTGAGTATAACTATTAGAAGAAGCAGACACGGGAAGAAACAAACTCAAATTGACCCTCCACAAAGTAAAATAGTTGATATAATCATAGAGTTATATCTTTTTGTTACCAATAATTTGAGACCGTATAAAAATTGACATAATCCACAAATAGTCTGTGGTGTAGGAATGCCTTGTAAGGCACACTTTAAGATTATGTGCCCAATAATTATTACATCTCCAAACACGACCATAAGTTCCTAATATCTCACACTGATAAAATTATATATAAAGTAACCAGCTACTAAAATATAATTACTTCAAAAACTTCATATCGAAAATACTTGCTAAATAAATTCAGTGTCGCCAATGTTTATGAGTTAAAACTAACAAAAGTGGATGTGGACGTGTGCGAGAGAACTCACTTAAAAGATAAGCTATTTCCAAAAAGGAACTAGCCTCAGACAGAAAAAAATAGTAAAAAAAATAGAACAGATTTTAATTGTTAACAAATTTCATTGACAGGACGATCATAATCTTTTCAAAACCCAGCGGTTTCTAGTTTTGGTTTCTAATATTTAATTGAAATCCTATGGTAAACCCTTCCAATAGACCTCACTTTTCAGTATATATATATTTTAAACTTTTTACAATACTAGTTTTGTACATTATATTTTAAGATCAAACAATCCCAAATTCCTAAATTAAAATTAATCTACAAAGAAAATTGTGATAAGTCTCAAAGTACTCCAAATCCGTACAAGGAAACATGTATACATATACAGAGACCAAAAAATTCAGAGAATTGGAGAGAATGTATACCAGGAGCCCTAGGGCGCTCAAGGATAATCTCTTCAGTGGATACCATAGTGAGCCGAGCACCAACGTCCTCATGAACGACATTGCCAAATTTGGACCAAGAACGGCGCTAAACGGCGCGCTTGCTAAGCCGTGCATTGGCTAGCTTGCGGACGCGAGTTGTGGTGGTGATTTTGACCTTATTTTCCATCGTCGTTGAACCTGTATTCCACCGCCTTCTTCATCCCGTTCTGGTCCGGGCCGATTACCTGGGGCTGCGGCAAAAGAAAGTCCAAGTCCTCTCCATCTTCCTCGTCGAGCTCTCCCCGTCGAACCTTGCTAGGCTGATTATTTGGGGGTTCAATCGGCGCTTAAACTGCCATGTTTGCGAGGGAGAAGGGCTTGTCTACTGATGGGGAATGGCCTAGGGTTTATCCAGGTGAGGTAATGCAGTGCAAATGGGCCACATCAAAATAGTTAGTTATTTATTGTGCTAGGGCCTTTAACAATTTGGCATATGTCACACCTTATCCCCAAACTTCAGACGGGCTAATGTTTCTGCATTGGATTTGGATGTGGTTGTTCTGTTTTCACTATCATATAATAGATTTTATTTTTAAACGAATATTTTTTAAAAAATAAAAATTTCAAGTTAGAAGTAAAGGTTCTCACATCTAATTTGGAAAAAATTATTGAACTCATTTAAAATGGCATTGAATTTTTGGATTTTTTTTTGGCCAAAAATCAGAAAGGTAACCAACGCCACTTTAAAAAAAATAAATTAAAAAACGTATTTAAAAAAAAATATCTTAATTTTTTTAAAAACGATTTTATTTTTTTAAAGAAATTTGAAAAAAAAATGTGATCCAATGCCAAACTAACCGGCATTATAACTTTTTTTATAAAGCAAATTTGTAAAAAAGAAGAGTAAGATGTAACATCACTTTAATTGACGTTGGAATCTCTTTGTTTTTTTTTTAAATTTCTTTGATCTCTTGTACTTGTTTACAAGCATCAATATTTTTTTATGTTTATTAGCTGTTATCGGCGTTAGAAATGAAGGAGTATATAAGACTTCGGCTATAAAAAAATAAAAATAAAAATTTTAACGTCAATTAAAGTGACGTTGCATCTTACTCTTCTTTTTTACAAATTCGTTTTTTTAAAAAAATTTAAATAAAATAGGGATAAAATTGATATTACATTAATATGGGTCAAACTAACTTATTAAGAATGACTTATAAGTCATTTTTAAATAACTTTATTCTGTTTTAGTTCATAAAACATAATAAAAAATTTCATCTTTTATGTTTTATCTTATAACTGATAGTATTATAATTTAATTTATAATATATTTGGAAAAAAGGTAAAAGGAGAACTAGGAATAGCTAGGGGTATACCATTACTATTCTTCTTTTTATGTATTATTTTTGGACTTAAAAATATGTTCATGATTTAAGTTACTCCCTCTTAGATCCGTCTAAGAATAAAAGTTCTTATTATTTTATGTAATCTCAAGTTAAATATTTACTTATATTAAATAATCTATTTTTTTACAATAATTTGTGCTTAATATCTGTGACGCTCCCAAAATAGGTATTCGTCAGTCATTCTGAGTCGCCAAATACATGTACGGAAACAAATACAACTTCAGTAATACAATTGTCGTGCAAAATATGACAACATATATACTGTGAGTTTGAATACAAATATTGTCTAATAGACAATATACAAATTCAAAAGGACTCTTCATTACAATTATTGATACACTATTTTACAAAATAGTGAGGACTACTAAAACAACTATCTTGAATCATCACTCCATACCCCGGCTAATTCCTGCTAAATTCTCTCCTCCTGAGAAGAACAATGGAACAAAAAGGAAAAGGGTGAGCTCAACTAGCCCAGTAAAGAATATTATGACTAAGATAATATACAACAAATTATCATTAGTCTTCAACAGGGAAAAATATGATAAAATATAATAGACAACAAGTTTTAGATCAACAACTGCAGTGGAAACAACAATCCATTAGAAGAGTCAAGTAAAGAATGAATTCTACTATCTTCTAAGATTTAAAAGTTCATCATCAATATTTTATCCCTGTAACATCAATCAATATACATTTTGAAGCAAATATTCATCTTTGCATTACAGGCCAAAGATATTCATTTTCAGATCACCAATTAATCATGTTCATCTCAACACTGCTCATCTTTGCACTACGGGCCAAAGATATTCATTAGGTAATCATTCATCTGCACTACATGCCAAAGATATTCAATAATATCATCATTTAGGACCGAGGATGATGAAAAATATCTTAAAGAAAATGAATCCAAGGAAACAAAAGGACAAATATTAGGAATTAGACATTACGCTTTATCCAAATTCAATAATACTCCATAATAACCAACCTGCAAGCGAAATTCAAAAATTAAGATCAAAACATGGATACAATCAAAGATAGTAACCATAATAGATATCTTGGACAAAAAGGAGAAAATTTCATTTTTCTATGAATAGTGTTGTATTAAATGAATAGTCCTGTGATACGTGAATAGTAACTCGACACAAAAAAGGTAGAAATTCCACAATAAAATCCATACCAATATTTCTAAGATAATGATATTGAAAAAATAACATCATTATGAAGAAAATAACATCTCTTACCTCAAAATAACAGTATTTCTGATCAAAATATCGGATGTAAAGCCGAAGGAAACTTGCACTGAATAGCAACTCTCAAAGTATCTAAATACTCACAAAATACGCTTGATAATATAGAGAGAGAGAAAGAGAAAACTTGTTTATGGTGTGATTTTCAGTTCTAACTAAGCACCCTATTTATAGGAAAATACTTAGAACGGCATAGCAGACTAACCTGCTACTATTCAATCCCATCACTTTTGAAAATAAATTTCAGCACATTTTTTTCTCACCAACCAAAAGTGGGGCCCACCATATTTTTAATAAAAGTATTTATTTCTAAAACTTCAATAATTCATAATAAATAGCCCTTTTATCAGAAAATACGAATTTTATGTCTATTCCATAGGAAATTAAATTCTCTACAACTTTGTAGAAGAAAGTTTTTCCAAATTCAAATTAGAAAATATCTGAAATCACATACGGACGATTTTTAATACCTTAATTTTGACAAAATACTGATAAACTACCTCAACATTAATTCCATCATTTATAACCATAATAAATATATTCATCATTTATATCCACATAAAATAAATATTTCCTTATCATATAAATCAATAATTAAGTATTTACAAATAATATTATAAAATCACAATAATGACAACCAGGTCGTTCTAAGGAAATTGGGGGCTTTCCGATAATGATTTCTCCTTACTGGTGCGCAATTAGGTGACCAAACCCCTTTCCTAGACAGAACTTCCTTAGACATTGCCAATAATGCTATCTAACAATATTATTCAAATAATATGAATTATTGATATGATAATGGAGATATTGTGTAGTGACAATTATTGAAACAACAATAATATAAAATATCAACGTAGCAATTATTGAATCAATAAAATAAAATATTGAATAAAGAATTATCGTAATAATTATTGAGTAGTGCCTTTCTTCACGTAAGAATCAATAATTCAAAATATCGTGCAATACCGTAAGTGCATCTTTGTGCAACCACCACGCCATTCATCGTATTTTAACCATCGGCATTCCAACAAAGTTAATAATTAGAATAACTACGCCTTTATTTATAAAAACTCAATTTTGTCGTTATATTCATCCTTACCGTTTTTTTTTCATGGGGCCCATGAAATGGTCAAGCTAGTGCCGCATTTAATATTCCCCGAACAAAAGAAGAATATTTCACGACCAAACGAATATTCTCCGACAACAATGAATATTTTATAACCACTTGCTTATTTTGCAAAATTTGCACATTTCACCCATAACCAAAGCATTATATCAAATTAACACCTTATTAATTAAAAATAATGAATAGAGGAAATTCAATTTTATTTATAATAAGTTGGGGTCTTACAACCTCCCCTCCTTATGAAATTTAGTCCTTGAAATTGACGTACGTACCTGGTGTTTCTAAAAGGTGAGGATACCTCGCTTTCATTTTTGATTCCAACTCCCATGTCATTTCTTCAATAGCATGGTTTCTCCACAAAACCTTAACTTGTGGCATAACCTTGGTGCGTAGGACATGCTCTTTCCTATCCAAGATTTTAACAGGTACCTCCTCGTACGTTAAATCTTCGGCTATCTCGTCTGTTTCTAACTCAATAATGTGGTTCGGGTCTTTCAAATATTTACGAAGCATAGATATGTGAAAAATATTATGAACACGAGACATGCTTGGAGGTAATGCGAGTCTATATGCCACATTTCCTATTCGGTCAAGAATCTCAAATGGACCAACAAATATTGGATTGAGCTTTCCCCTCTTCCCAAATCTTGTAACTCCCTTCCATGGAGCAATACATAACAATACATGATCCCCAATATTAAATTCCACGTACTTTCGATGAAGATCCGAATAACTCTTTTGTCTATCCTGTGTCGTTTGTATACGTTGTCGAATCGTTTGCATCTTCTCTGTAGTCATTCGTACCAACTCTGGTTCCAACAATGTTGCTTCACCCACCTCATCCCAGCATACTGGAGAACGGCATTTTCTTCCATACAACGCCTCGAATGGAGCCACACCTATACTTGCTTGATAATTGTTGTTGTAGGAGAATTCCACCAATGGTAGGTACTTATCCTAACTCCCTTTGAAATCTAGGACACAGAGTCTTGATAAATCTTCAAGAGTTTGAATAGTCCTCTCTGATTGCCCGTCCGTTTGAGGATGGTATGCCAAACTGAATCGTAAATCCGTGCCCATAGCTTTCTGCAAGCTAACCTAAAATCGTGAAGTGAATCTTGGGTCATGATCTGAAACTATGGATACTGGCATGCCATGCAATCTCACAATCTCATTCACGTAGATACGAGCAAGACGTTCAAGGGAATAAGTCTCCCGTATAGGCAAGAAATGAGCAGACTTAGTTAATCTATCAACAATAACCCAAATCGCATCTATGCCGTGCGAAGCCTTGGGAAGACCCGTAACGAAATATATAGTAATGTATTCCCACTTCCATTTCGGAATCTTAAGTGGTTGCAATGGACCCTTTGGCACTTGATGCTCCGCCTTTACACGTTAACAAGTTAAACACCTCGAGATAAACTCCGCGATCTCTCTCTTCATATTTCTCCACCAAAATGTATGTCAAAGATCATGATACATTTTGGTACTCCCAGGATGGATTGCAAACGGTGTGTTGTGTGCCTCTATCATGATTCTATGCTTCAAGTCAGAATCGTTAGGAACAAAAAGTCTGGAGTTGACTCGAAGTATTCCTTCTTCATCGATTCTTGCTTCTGGAATAACACCTTCTTGCACTTTCTTCTTCATACGCATCAGCTCCATGTTCGTAGCTTGAGCAGCTTTAACTTTATCGATTAAAGTCGGTTCTACTCGTATGCTTGATATCATCACGTGGGTACTTGGAGCCTTTACCTCTATCTCCATCCTTTGCAAGTAATACAAAATGGACCTTTGTGTTAACAATATTGCACTCGTACTCTCATATGATCTTCTATTCAATGCGTCAGCTACCACGTTTGTTTTTTCAGGATGATATTGGATGGTATGGTTGTAATCTTTCAACAACTCGAGCCAACGTCGTTGCCGCATATTGAGTTCCTTTTGGGTGAAGAAATATTTGAGGTTTTTATGATCTGTATAGATCTCCACTTTCTCCCTATATAGGTAGTGTCTCCAGATCTTCAACGCTGAACGATCGCCGCTAACTCCGGATCATGAGTAGTAGGATAATTCCTCTCATATTCTTTGAGTTGTCATGAGGCATAAAGCTATGACTTTCCCATGTTGCATGAGAACACGCCCTTACCTTTGCTTGAAGCATCATCAGAGATAACAAATCCATCCAAACCGGATGGTATTATCGAAACAGTCAAAATGAGTCTCCTCTTGAGTTCTTGAAAACCCTTCTCAATCCTCGCTCCAACCGAATTTTGTATCTTCTGAGTCGTCACCGAAGTTAATCGAGAGTAGCGATTCGAGAAAATCCTTCCACGAATCTCCGATAATAACCAGCTAAGCCCAGAAAGCTACGTAGTTCTGTCACCGACTTCGGTTGCTCCCAACTTTATATTGCTTCAATTTTTGTCGGGTCGACAGATACTCCATGTTTTGACACCACGTGCCCAAGGAATGCTACTTCCTCAAGCCAGAACTCGCATTTCTTCAGCTTAGCATATATCTTGTTATCACGAAGCCTTTAAAGTACGAGCTTCAAATGGTGCTCATGATCTTCACGGCTTTTGGAATAGATGAGGATGTCATCAATAAAGACAACAACGAACTGATCCAAATATTCTTTGAACACACGGTTCATCATATCCATGAAAGCAGCAGGAGCATTAGTCAATCCAAAAGACATGACTAAGAATTCATAATGCCCGTACCGAGTTCTAAAGGTAGTCTTCATAATATCCTTAGTTTTAATCTTCAGCTGATGATATCCAGAACGAAGATCGATCTTTGAAAAGAATTGTGCTCCTTGCAACTGGTCAAACAAGTCATCAATGCGAGGTAGCAGATACCTATTCTTTATGGTGACATGGTTCAATTCTCGTTAGTCAATACAAAGTCGCATACTCCCGTCTTTCTTCTTTACGAATAACACATGAGCTCCCCAAGGAGATGTATTAGGACGAATGAAACCGATGTCCAACAACTCCTGTAGTTGGACCTTTAACTCCTTAAGTTCAATAGGAGCCATTCGATATGGGGTTTTAGAAATGGGCTTTGTACCTGGTTCAAGGTCAATAAAGAATTCAACTTCACGTTCTAGGGGTAGACCGGGAAGTTCTTCAGAAAATACGTCAGGAAATTTAGTAACAATAGAAATATTATTCAAATCTGACGTGTTTTTGTTCAAGACCGTGACATGGGCTAAGAAAGCTTGACATCCATTTTTCAGTAAACGAATATCTTTATGGCTTGATATGACAGTGATTGACTTTAATGGTTTGGTTGTTTGAATTCGCATAATAGGTTGGTTAGGAATATGAAAACTAACAACCTTACGAAAATAATCAATTTTAGCATGATGTGTGGTTAACCAATCAATCCCTAAAATCACATCAAATGCAAGAATTTTCAACGAAATAAGATCGGCAGGTAATGTGATGGTACCAACTTGAATCAAACAAGATTTATAAATAGTAGATGTAATGAAAGTTTCTCCTAATGGAGTCTCAACAGATAAGTCAAGGTCTAATTTCTCCGGAGTTAAGTTCAAACGTTGAGCACAAGCAGGAGAGATAAAAGAATGGGTAGAACCGGTATCTAATAAGGTATAAACTTCACAAGAGTTTATGATTAGCTTACCCGTGATCACCTCGTTTGGGTTCCTCGCATTTTGGGCAGTCACGACAAACGCCCTTCCAGGAACCACCGACTTTGACTTGTCTGGGATAGCCTTTGGAATTACCATCCCAGTTGAACTTGGTTTCGCAACTAGAAAATCTCTAGCTATATGACATTCCTTTCCATAGTTATAACACACCTTGGATTATTGTAGGCAGTTTGGGCTGATGTGTCCCTCTTTCCTGCATTTGTAACAAACGACCGGTGCTCGTTCTCCTCCCCTATAAACAATTGATGTTTGTGCTGACGTCTTCACGTTATCATTGTTGTACCTTCTCTTTTTGAAATCTCCTCCCGACTCGTTCCTTCTATTATCATGTCCACGATTACCACCAGAGTAGTTACCACTTTTGTTCGAATGTTTTCCTCCCTGCTAGTTTTCATTGCTCCGATGGCTGCCGCCACCGGTATGACCCTGGTTGTGGTTGATAAGTAGGTTTTATACCTACTTATCTGATATCTGTTACTTGAATTAGTTGCTTAATCTCATGTTTCTTAGTTACTTTTCATGCATTTTGTGTTCATTTTGTAAATTGTATGCTTGGGAGCTGAAATCGCAAAGAATTGGTATGAAATCACAAAGAAAAGCAAATCGGACATCATTTGGGATTTCATGTTCATTTCATGTTCTTGGCTTGGAACTTGGATTAAATTTTAGAGCTTCTTCTTAGTTTTCCAGAATAACTTGAATCATTCCAATCGGAGTTTGGATGCAAGAGTTATGACATTTGTACCAACGGACGTCGAACGTCACTGTTTTGGGTGGACATTTACATAGCAGTCACTTCCAGCCCAATTTCGACCTTCATCCGTCCGTTATTTCTAACATCTCAAAGAATGAAAGTTGTAGATCTCGTCAATATCTTCCATTTGATAGGTGGCAGGCCTCGTAACTCTTTTCGGATCAAACGTTATGGCTGATTTCCCAAAGGACGTCAGAGCAAAAAATGTTCCTTCACAAAATCCCCGCCGAGGTGGGCATACATGCTACAAAACAGGCCCCTAGTCCACCGGGGCGGGCCCTTTACAAGCCTAGACCCCCGCCGGGGAGGGGGTATGCCCATAAAATACGAATTTTGTCCAAATTTGAGTTCGGGAAGGATTGTTTCGATCCGATTGACTCAAGGACTTCCAAGAGGACTTCCAAGAGGACTTAAAAACATATGAAGAGACTTATAAAAGGAGGAGAATCACAAGGATTAGATGAGATTATGGAGAGAAAGAGCATTCCATTAGATTAGATTAGAGTAAATTAGATCAAAACCCTAGTTCTTGTTAGATTTGGAGATTGAAGCGACTTGGAGACCATTGAAGATTCAAAGTAGGAGCGAGGAGGAAGCTTCAAATCTGCAGACAACAGATTCTATCTTCTTATCTTCTTCTATCTTTGTCTTTTAATGATTATTCAATTATGGATTCTTAGTTTTAATTCAATAATCATGAACTAATTCTTTGTTTGAGATTATAATGGATCTTAATGTGTAGTTTTTTTTAATATGATTCGTTATCAATTATTATGTTCTATTGTGAGGATTGTCTATTATGATTTGGACTTAATTGTTTAATTGCATAGATAACAATTAACGTGATAATCTATATGAACTCAAGAGATGAAGTATTGATTTAGATCTTATCATGATAGCATGTGTTTGTGATTTCTGCATAGATGGAATTCATGATTTGTGTTTAGGATAGAAATATGCCTTTACGCCATATGTAGTCTTATAGAGAACTTGTACTTTAAATCCTTTTTAATTGTAATTCACATAGAGATATAGTGAATTAGTTAATTAGGGTGTCTTGCTTAATTCTATCATCTGTGGATTTAAGTGAGTATGAGTTTTATGCATCGAGAGATTGTTTTATATGCTTTTGTGTTCTTGATTAAAAATTCAGGATAGAGAATAATTGTCGACGTCAGGATTTTTAAATGTCCCTTTCAGTTACTTGTTCTTTGGTGTTCTCATTTTAGGTGAGATTTGTTTGAAAAAACAAGTGAAAAAGGTTCGACATGTATAATGTCGACGATGGACTGTTAAGAGTCGCCAGTTGGTTTTTTAAATGGTTGTACCAACACAACCGAGAAAAGGTTTCAGACATTGACCCAAAGATGTGACATCGATATACTGCCTGGTGAAACCGAGATTCATTAGTGTCTGAGGACTTGGTTATGCGGAGGGAAGGTGTTAGGCACCCCTCGACATCCGTGTTACCACGATGACCGCCTCTTTTCAAAAAACTGTTATCTAAATGTGTGTGTGTGGGTCAATGTCTCAAGATTTGGAAGTAGTGCGAGGCCTCGTCGCACTTTATATACACGTGGTTTGAATTTATGTAAAAAATCAGTGTTTAGCAAGATATGACAGTGATGTTTTATAAAAGCGGTTTTTCAAACCTTGATGCTCAATAGTAATTGAGACCTTTTACACTTCCATTTTGTTGGGAGAATGCATATTATAATTTGATGTTTTAATGTATATGCTCATGATTATTTGTAAAGTCCTTCAAGTAAGATATGTACAAGGACTTAGTGATAGATCAAATTTGTTAGGTTTATCTAAGCTCTTAACGTGTATCATTCTTTTATAGAATGTATAGATAGAAAGATCAAAGCTGTTAGGTTGATCTTGAGATGTAATAGATAGGCTTCGAAGAAATCAGAGTGTATAAATCTGATCAACATTGCAGAAGTCAAGCCAGAAACGTAGAGCTTCAAAGATCGTAGTGTGCCTGCCTTGAAGGGCCTCTTCGGAAATCGTAGATTGGTCCCAACGTTTGCCGAGCCAACTCAACGATCGTAGTGTGCTGAAGGAAACGTAGAGTTTACAAGTCAACGATCGTAGAGTGCTCTCAAAAACGTAGAGTTTACAACTCAAGCAAGCAAAGATCGTAGTGTGCAAAGACTTAAGAGAAAATCGTAGTGCTTTCTACCGATAAAGCATCGTATCAGGGCACCCAAGGCGACAAGTCACCATGATCTGAATCGTAGAGTATCATCATCTGCCTTGTGTCGAGAAACGTCGAGCCTCATAATTTGTGTGGAGATAGGTTCCAACAAAAGAGGAATGGATTCTAAACGCTGCAGTACTCACCAGTCCCAAAGTCATAAGAAATATCCTTAGTATGCAACAAAGAAGCGTATTGAAGAAGCTAAGGAAAGTACCATTGGTAGGGGGGAAAACACCTTTTCAGGTGTTAGGTGAGAAAGTAGTCTGCAGTGTCAGTGGGCCAGAATGCAGTTCAGAAGATGTGCAGAAATGTCTCCATCAAAGAACAAAAAAGTCAAATGCATTTAATGCTTCAACGGATGGATCCAACAGATAGTTTTAAAGATCACATATATGCAAATCAAGCAAATGAGTGTAAGAACAAGCAAGCATTGAACAAACAACGTGAACAACTCTCAAAGCTCAACTCTACGATCTGAGAAATTGCAAAGCTTGCTCACCACTCGCTTCTTTTTCAACAAGTGCTTAAACAAAGAATCGAGTAGCAACCATCAAGAACTCAACATCTATCAATCAATCAAGATGAGTACCAAGTCTGCTGGATACGAAGAGTTCTAAGTGAATCAGAAGAGAACCAAGTCTCATTGGACTTGAAGAGTTCAAGAGTGAACTAAGAAGTTCCTGACTATCGGTCTAGAAGGAATCAGTGTGATTCGTGTTTTGTAAAAGACTTCCTTAGTGGATTTCCTACTCGTTGAGTAGAAGAGTGGACTATGAGCTTTAAGTGCTCTGAACCACTTAAAACGACTGTGTCTTTTACATTCATACAATAACTACTATATCTGCCATAACTGCTATAACTGCCTCACTCTCATAACTCCACTACTTTGCAAGAGAGATTAAAACAAACATAAATTCTGCTAAGTTTTAATCATCATTAACTAACAAGTTTAAAACGAAAAGATTTTTTAAATATCTATTCAACCCCCCCTTCTAGATAACTATTGTGCCTGCTAGGAACTAATAATTGGTGTCAGAGCAGGTTCTATTATACAGCTTACAAACTTTAGTAGATAAAATGACACACGTACTAAGCGAATCTAGAACTGGAGGAGGCAGCAAGCCACTAATGTGCAACAAGGATAAATTTGCAAACTGGAAAGTCAGGATGCAAGCATACATGGACTCAACAGATGAAGATCTATTTGAGACCGTTCCAAATGGGCCCTATATTCCAACGAAGCTTGCACCAACCACTGACGATCCAAACAGAATACAAATCAAGGTTAAAGAAGAGTGGAAAGACAACGAGAAAAGAGTTGTCCAACTTGACAAAAAGGCCAAGAACATCCTGTTCCAATCCTTAGAAGACGATCTGTTCAAAAACGTTGTCAACAGCAAAACAGCTAAGGAGGTTCGGGAAGCATTGTTGATTATGCACGAAGGAACTGAAGAAGTCAGAGAAAACAAACAATCTCTCCTGACACAGCATAATGAGATGTTTACTCATGTTCAAGGAGAAAACGTGACTGCCACCTATGAGAGATTCAACGTTCTGCTCAACTCTCTACGAGTATATGGGAAGATCTATCCTAACAAAGATCTAATCATAAAGTTCATGAGAGCCCTACCGAGCAAGTGGGATGCCAAAACCACTGCTATAAGAGAGTCAAAGTGTGACGCCCCCAAAATAGGTATACATCACCCATCTTGAGTCGCCAAATACATGGTACAAAATTCAAATACAACTTAATTATACAACAATGTAAAAAATACGACTAAACATATGTCATGAGTTTTAATACAAATATTGTCATCTAGACAATATACAAACTCAATGGGGTCCTCATTACATTTATTGTCACACTATTTAATGTAATAGTGAGGACTACTAATACTATCATCCGTCCATCACTCCGCTCCCCGACTCGTCCCCAAATTTATATTCTCATTTTTCAAGAGAACAAAGAAAAAGAAAAAGTGTGAGCTCAACTAGCCCAAAAAAATATTATGACTAAGATAATGCGTAATAAATTATCATTAGCCTTTAAATAGTGTTAAAACGATACAATATAACAAACATCAAGTTTAATCACAATAAAACAATTAATCCATTAAAAGAGTCAATAAAGAATAAAATCTACTATCTTCTATGATTTAAAAGGTTTTTCATCACTTTTATCATTGACTCAAATTTTAATAAATAATCCACATCATCGAATCACCCCGCACTCACGGGCCAAGAATATTTGTGTATTCATTAATGGTCATGATCATGCCAATAACTATCCATCAATGCACTACGCACTACCAAACGAGGACTTTTACCACATCATTTGTAACATTACTACCATGATTACACCGAATAATCCCTCGGTCATAATCATAACAAGTCCATCTACGCACTACAGAGCCATGATGACTTAAAAAAATAAAAACGAGGATGATGACAATGATATAAGAATTTAATAAAACAAGTTCAAGAATTAATTTATCTAGAACCGATAACGTCCAAATTGTCAACACGATATCGCTTTTGTAGTAGTAAAATTCAAGAATGCTCGTAAGAATATTTCCATGAAAAGATACTAGATGAAGCGCAAAATATCAAGGATATTCCACTAATTTCATGGAGTATAGAAGTCAAAGTTTTAATCCAATCGAGTATAATAAAGAATGGAATAACAAAAGAAATCACCACGCATGCGATGTATCATATATGCAAAGTTATTCCAATGTAATAATAAATAATCTAATCAGTCCCACGAAATGCACGCCAAAGATATTCCAATGTAATAATAAATATCGAACTAGTCCCATGAAACGCATGTGATGTGATATTCCAATGTAATAATAAAGAATGGAACCAGTCCCCCACAAAAATGCATCGACAGTGATATTCCAATGTAATCACGTGATATTCCAATGTAATAATAAAGATCGGAACCAGTCCTAAAGAAGATACACAGATGTGATATTCCAAATGTAATAATAAAGATCGAACTGTGTCCCGTAGAAACGCATGCATGTGATATTCCAAATGTAATAATAAAGAATAGAATAACAAGAGAATTTCACCAAGTATAGAGAAGTCCGCACAGATACAAGTTATTCCAATGTAATAATAAAGAATGGAATAATGTAAGTTCTCTTCATGAATACAAAAGAAATAATACCCCTTACGAAACACAACAAATAATATCCCTACCTTAGAAAGAAGAGTATTGGATATAAAGTAGTGAAGTAGCGTAATACTTTTTTTCTTCTTCTCTCCATAGTTTATCTCTCAGAGTTTCAAAGGAATTCGTAAGAAATAATGAAGGAATGAGCTTCTATTTATAGAAAAATGGATCAGATAGTAACTAACTCATGAACTATCCGTATTGATTTACTTTAATCCAATCCGACGGTCCATATTTAAAGCAAAATCTTTTAAATAAAATATAATATATTCTATTTATAATCTAATAAAACGAATAACTTTATAAAAGATTTTACTATGCAAACACTATGCAGTAACTATGCAAACACTATGAATAATAAAATATAATATATTCTAATTATTGTCTAATAAAATGTATAACTTTATAAAAGTATTCTGCTTTATATAAAAGATTTTACTATTAGCCTAATAAAACGAATAACTTTATAAAATATTCTGCTTTTATATAAAAAAGCTTTTTTTGTTTTATTACAATAATAATACCAATAAAATAAAATTGAGTGACTTATCACGTAAGCATCAATAATCAATACCGTGCTACTACTATGCAACCACGCGTATTATCAGACTTTTACTACCGAGTAGTTCAACAGCTTTTAAAACTTCAGTAAAACTTCCGCCAAATATTTTTGTCGCTTTCTCAATCCGACAATAATAATTTCGCTTGGGGCTCTACCAATGATTGTCTTGGTATTTGATATTCCCCCGACAAAAAGAATATTTCCCGACCAATCGAATATAATATGACAACTTGCATACTTTGCAAAATTTGTAAATCTTACCCACAACTATAACATTATATCAAATTCATTCCATAATATTCAAAAAAATATTTTGAGAAATTTAAATCTTTATTTATAAAATCTGGGGTCTCACAATCTCCCCTCCTTATGGAATTTTGCCCTCGAAATTTATATACGTACCTGGTATGCCGAACAGGTGAGGATACCTTGACTTCACTTCAAATTCTAACTCTTGAGGTATAACCTTTGAGTGTCGAATATGATCCTTCTTATCCAAGATGTTAACACGTATCTCTTTATACGTTAAATCTTCTGCTATCTCGTCCGGTTCTAAATTAATAATGTGGTTCGGGTCGTCCACATATTTACGTAACATCGATACGTTAAAAACGTTATGAACACGCGACATACTTGGCGGTAAAACGAGTCTATAAGCCACAGTTCCTACTCGATCGAGGATTTTAAATGGGCCAATTAAATCGAGAGTTGAGATTTCCTCTCTTCGTCGATTCTTGCTTCTAGAATAACGCCCTCTTGAACCTTCTTCTTCACATTCATCAGCTCTGAGTATGTAGCTTGAGCGGCTTTAACTTTATCGATTAAATTCGATTCTAATCGTATATTCTTTATCTTCACGTGGGTTCATATATTCACACTTGTAACCGCATACAATCTTCTACTCAACGCGTCATCTACCACGTTCGTACTTCCACGATGATATTAAATGGTACGATCGTAATCTTCAACAAACTCGAGTCAACGCTCTTTGGCGCGATGCTACGCTCATTTTAGTTGAAGAAATATTTGAGGGTTTAAGAAATGGGTTTTGTATCGGGGTCAATACAAAATTTGATTTCACGCCTAGGGGTAGGCTAAGAAGTCTTCAAGAATACGCCAAGAAATTTATTAACAATAGAAATATCATTCAAATCGTGACCTCATCCAAGACTTGGATAGTACGTCACATTGATACCTATCAACTTGCCATCGCTATTCACGACATCGCCTTCGTAAAGTCCTGTCTTCTTTGCAGTCATTCCACACAAGAAAGTCAACAACGAAAGGACCGGGGCTCTTTACTTATGGCTTGATATGACAATGATTGACTTTAGTGGTTTGGTTTCTTGAATTCGCATAACAGGTTGGTTAGGAATATGAAAGCTAACAACCTTACCAAAGGCATGATGAGTAGTTAACCAATTGATTCCAAAAATCAGATCCATGCAAATATTTTCAAAGAGATAAGATCGACAGGTAACGTGAAAGTGTTGATTTGAATCAAACAAGATTTATAAATAGTAGAGGTAACGAAGGTTTCTCCCAACAGAGTTTCAACAGATAAATCAAAGTCTAATTTCTCCGGAGTCAAATTTAAACATTGAACACAACTAGATGAAATAAAAGAGTGGTAGAACTGGTATCGAATAAAGTATAGAATTCGCAAAAGTTTATAATTAACTAACCTGTGATAACTTCATTCGTGTTCCTCGTCACAAAAAAAAAATGCTCTCTTTTAAACTATCAATTTTGACTTGTCTGGGACATTCTTTGGCGTCACCATCCTAGCTAGACTTGACTTTGCTATAGAGTACATTCCACCCTTAATTGCTTCGTCACATTCCTGATCCATGATTTGAATCATTACTCCCCGATCCATATTGAATTGGGGTTGACCGCCTCTGCAGGGGGTAATTCAATTCGATGTTGATTTCTCCCAATTGTTGTCCAAAAAGCAAAATCCATTTCATCTATTTTGACTTTATTGATCTGGACGCCTTTTCTATTAATATCAACGCGCCGCGCGCTTTTTACCCACACATCATCTATTCTCCTTCGCTCAGCTTGTTTTCGCTTTCATCGTAACTTTGATCATAACATTCTCAGATTTCAGCTCTAATATCTTATACTCTGCCAAAGAGTGCTTCTGTTCAAGCATCGCACATCGGGTAACACAATTTTGAATGGTTGCATCTCTTTGCTCCACGACCGCCTGCTTGTCTTCAGCCTGCTCTTCTAACTCATGAATACTATTTTTTAATGCTAAATTTTGATCATAAAATTCTTCTAATAAATTCTCCTCAGGTTCCTCTTCTTCCTCACTCTCAGCTGCTACCTCTGCAACTATTAGTTCTTCACGCACCACGTAGATATCTCTAATTTCTTCTTCGTCTACATCACATTAACCTGGTTAGTGATTAAAGGTGTCTCAACGGTCTCATGTGCTTCATTTCTTATCTCAAAATTTTCAGATGTCATTTGCAAATACTGCCACAAAACAAAGGTTAATTGACATGTAACATATTATCCATATACTCTGACCGACCAATTAAATATCAAATAAACTTAGGTAGGTCATACTAATGCAAGGAATCCCCTCCTCCCCTCCTAGTTCTTGTCTCACATCTCACCAAGGGATCATATCCCTAAGCTTTGATACCAACTGTGACTCCCCCAAAATAGGTATACATCACCCATCTTGAGTAGCCAAATACATGGTACAAAATTCAAATACAACTTAATTATACAATAGTCGTGTAAAATACGACTAAACATATGCTGTGAGTTTTAATACAAATATTGTCATCTAGACAATATACAAACTCAATGGGGTCCTCATTACATTTATTGTCACACTATTTAACGAGTAATAGTGATTACTACTAATACTATCATCCGTCCATCACTGCTCCCCGACTCGTCCCAAAGAATATTCTCATTTCAAGATAACAAAGGAAAGAAAAAGGGTGAGCTCAACTAGCCCAAGAAGAAATATTATGACTAAGATAATGCAGGATAAATTATCATTAGCCTTAAACAAAGTTGTTAAACCGATACAATATAACAAACATCAAGTTTAATCACAATGAAACAAGAAATCCATTAAAAGAGTCAAGTAGAGAATAAAATCTACTATCTTCTATGATTTAAAAGGTTTTTCATCACTTTTATCGCTGGGACTCAGCTTAATAAATAATCCACATCATCGAATCACCCCTCGCACTACTACGCCAAGGATATTCTTTAGTATCACGACCATAACTATCCATGCACTACTGCCAAGAGAATATTTGTGCATTCATTAATGGTCATGATCATGCCAACAACTGTCCATCAATGAACTACGGGCCAATGAGGACTTTTACCACATCATTTGTAACATTACGGTTATGATTACACCGAATAATCCCTGGTCATAATCATACCAAGTCCATCTATGCACTACAGGCCACAGATGACTTTAAAAACAATATAAACATGAGGATAATGACAATGATATAAGAATTCAATAAAACAAGTTCAAGAATTAATTTATCTAGGAACTGATAACGTCCAAATTGTCAACATGATACTGCTTTGTAGAGTAAAATTCAAGAATGCTCAGAAGAATATTTCCATGAAAAGATACTGGATGAAGCGCAAATATAAAGGATATTCCACTAATTTCATGGATTATAGAAGTCAAAGTTTTAATCAACTAAGTATAATAAAGAATTGAATAACAAAAGAAATCACCATGCACGCGATAGATCAAGACATGCGAGTTATTCCAATGTAATAAAAAAAATCGGAACCAGTCCCAAGTAAAACGCATACATATAGGATATTCCAATGTAATAATAAATATCGAACCAGTCCCACAGAAACGCATGCATGATGATATTCCAACATAATAATAAAGACTAGAACCGTGTCCCAAGTAAACGCATGTATATAGGATATTCCAAATGTAATAATAAAGAATAGAATAACAAGAGAATTTAACCAAGTATAGGGAAGTCCGCGTATATGAAGTTATTTCAACAGTAATAATAAAGAATGGAATAATGTAAGTTCTCTTCATGAATACAAAAAATAATACCCCTACGAAAGTACAACAAATAATATCCCCTACCTTAGAAAAGAAGAGTCTTTGGATATAGAAGTAGTGAAGTAGCGAGAATACTTTTCTTCTTTCTCTCTATAGTTTATCTCTCTAGTTTCAAAGAATTCGTAAGAAATAATGAAGGAATGAGCTTCTATTTATAGAAAAATGGACCGCATAAGAATTAACTCATGAACTATCCAGATTGATTTACTTTAATCTGATGGTCTATATTTAAAAGCAAAATCTTTTAAATAAAATATAATATATTCTATTTATAATCTAATAAAACGAATAACTTTATAAAAGATTTTACTATGCAAACACTATGCAGCACTATGCAAACACTATGCAGTATATAACATACATTATGCATAATAAAATATAATATATTCTAATTATTGTCTAATAAAATGATAACTTTATAAAAGTATTCTGCTTTTATATAAAAAGATTTTACTATTAGCCTAATAAAATGAATAACTTTATAAAAATATTCTGTTTTATATAAAAAGCTTTTCTGTTTTATTACAATAATAATACCAATAAAACAAAACTGAGCGACTTATCACGTAAGCATCAATAATCAATACCGTGTGCTACTATGCAACCACGCCAGACATCGTATTTTTTTACTAAAGTAGTTCAACAGTTTTAACGGTAAGACTTCCGCCGTTATTTGTCGTTTTCTCAATCCGACAATAATTTCGTTGTGGGCTCTACCAATGATTGTACCGTCATACAGATATTCCCTGACAAAAAGAATATTTCCCGACCAATCGAATATAATATGACAACTTGCATACTTTGCAAAATTTGTAAATATTACCCACAACTATAACATTATATCAAATTCATTCCATAATATTCAAAAAAATATTTCGAGAAATTTAAATCTTTATTTATAAAATCTGGGGTCTCACACAAAGAATCTTCACGAGATGACAGTTCAACAACTATATGGCAATCTCCTGACATACGAACTGGAGCTGACTCAACGAGCTGATACCCTATCAGAAGGAAGAAGGAAGGATAAGGGTGTTGCTCTCAAGGCAACTAAAAGTGCATCACAGGTCAACACTAAGATTGACTTCTGATTATGATGAGGACGATGATGAAGACCTTGCTATGCTGGTGAAAAGATTAAGAAGGTTCATGCGTCAAGGCAAACCCAGCAAGCCAAAGAAGGTCAACAATTACAACAGCCAAGAGCAAATGAATGATTTATGCTACAACTGCAAGAAGCCTGGCCACTTCATTGCCAACTGAAACAAACCTCTAAGAGAAGAACTAAAGAAGAAAACACATGCAAAGAAGGAATACAAAGGCAACAAAAGGCCTTAGAAGAGAGACAAAGGCCTGGTAGCTAGAGGATCGTGGAGTGATTCAGACAATGACTCCAATGCTGACTTCGGAGATGATGAAGAATCACAAATGGCTAATCTGTGCCTAATGGCCAAACAAGTAAAGGACAAACAAAACCTCAACATACATGATGTAAGTCTCGATGAGGTATTTGACTTCAACTCACCTGATGTAGACATAAATGATTTAAGAACTGCTCTGCATGGCATAACCACTGATCTACATTAATACATGAAGTGGTTCAGAGTTTTGTCTAAGGATCATTCACTTCTTCAAGAGGAGAAGAAAAAGTTCAAGAAGAGCTTGAAACATCCCATCTAAGTACTAATCTTCTCTCCAAGCTTGAGGCTGAGAATGAGACCTTAAAACAAACAAACACACTAAATACATAAAGAGAGTCTAATCTAACCTCTAAAATTGAGGAACTAGAAAAGACTATCTCTGCATGGAATAAATCCTCATCATCCATGGACTCCCTGCTCTCTAGTCAGAGAAGTACATTTGATAGAACAGGCTTAGGCTTTGGGGAATCCATCTCAGAGCCATATGTGGAAAAAACAAAGGAAACTAGCACTAGTAATGCCTCAAATTTTAGTAGAAGCATTACCTTTGTGAAATCCTCACAGAAGGAAGAACAAGTTCAACCTTGTTCTACTGTCTCCATTCATACTCAAAGGAGTAAAGGATCTCATGCTGGCCTGGGATTCATAAAAGAGAAGAGTAACCTAATCTCTACTCACCAACCTCGAAGAATCATAGAGTTAAGTAAGACCAACTCTACGAATCAACTGGGAAGGTACAGTAGAGGTAAGGCACACTCATCACTATTTATGAAATCCAAGGACACGAGGAAGAATGAGAATCAGTTTAATAGAAGGACAACTAAAGAACCACACAAGTCCAAATGGAGGACGAATGCTGGACAGACTCGACAATGCAAAGCACTCAACGATCACAAAACTGCCTCAACGATCGTAGTCCTCCCTAAGGACACCTCAGCTCTGTAGGAGCCAAGGGCAAATCAATATAATCCCTATCAGTCAAAATCGTAGAGCCAAACAAAAGACGACACTTGTCCCACTAAGCAAAAAAGAGAGAGGGAAGTTGCAAGTACAAATTTAAATCATATTTTTTGAAATCAGAAGTTCGAAAGATTATCTCTCTCATCCTTTCTCAAAGCAGAAACCCTAAATCAGAAGAAAGTTCAGTCATATCTCACTTCTAACTACAAAATCAATGGCGCAGATCCAAAGGTTATCTCAAAGGCTGCTGACTCTGTAATTTAACGAGAATTTTGTAATTAATTTTAATATTTATTGAATTAAATAAATATTTTTCGATGATTTAATTATTGGATTAAATAATTATTTGATGAAATTGTGGTAGATTAATTTAATTATATGTGTTACATTTATTAAATTAATGTAGAGAATAATTATTATTCAAATATATAATTGTGTGAGCTTATTGAATTAAATGAAATATTTAATTAAGCATGATGTTATTTAATTAATTTAATTATTAATTAGAGAGTTAATAATTTGACATTATTTATTAATGAGAAAATTATTTATGTGACTATGTGAATTTATGAGAAATTATTATATTTTATTTAAAATATATTAAATAAAATATTGGAGTTATTTTATAAGGAGTGTGAAATTAAATAAACTATAGTATAAGAAGTTTATTAAATTAAATGAGAATGAATTATATTGAATAGCCAAACAAGGCCTTAGTAGTGGTTGAGGGCAGTTAATCACGAATTGGTTAATCAACCACAACTACGTCGCTTTAATTATTATATCGCGACGCTTCTTCTTCATTCATTCCATTATTGCTAAGTCTAGAGAATTATCATAGAGAGAGAGAATTAAGAAAAAGAGAGATTGTGAGTTGTTTATTGATTGAGAAAGTTTAATCCCTCCTATCTACACTAATCTGTGAGTAATTCTCTCCAACCCAAATTCTACTTTTACGTCATTTAGTTTTTTATGAAAATGGCTTTCAATCAAGTTCTGTAATTTCAGAAATTGAGAAATTGAAAGTTAGGAATATATGTAATAATTCGAGTAGCATAACATGTTTTATATATATTTTATATGATTCCATATCATAAGTTTCAGTAAATGATGACTTGCTATTTCAAAAATTTACACAGTTTGGGTTTTGGCCATATGGCCTTATACGTGATATTTCATGTATTGATCGTATATTATCCCTAAATTTTTCATTCAAATGTTGTTATGCATGTTGATACGAAGAGATCAAAGTTTAAATAAACGGTTTCGGTGTTATAACGAATCTGTAGTGATAATTTTCATGTTTTATTTTCAAAACCTTCAAGAACATCAAAGTCAGTGAAATTGCATGCTTAAACTCTGTGATTATGTGTTTTAATGGATTAAAATTAGTCTTTAGATGTTGAGTAATGTTTGTATACGAATTATATCATGTGGGTATGTCTAATTTCGAGTAGAAAATAAGAAATTGGCATGTTCTGCGATTTTTCGCGAACTGCCATTTCATCGTTCTGCACGCCACACAAAGTGCGCCATATGTGCTTAAGATTCAAGTTAAATATAGCCATGAGCCAAGATCGCCATTGACCATCGACCGTCAGTCATGACAGGGTCACATCAACATGTAGGCCGAGAATCAAGATAAAAGTGGCGCAAATACCACTCTCTAGAAAGTTCAGAAATGTAATTTTATTAAATGTTTAAGTCTAACAATGTGTTAGTAAATTAATGTAATGAACATTTAAACATGTTAGAAGTATAATGAGATGTAAATTAGATGTTTAACATGTAAATAACATAATTACATGTGGATTGAGTTATTGAATACATAATTAGTTTGATATTCATGAAGTACAAATTATGTGACAATGTGGTAAATTAACTAAGTATAGTTAATAACCAAAGTTTAAACAAAGAGAATAATCATTGATGATTAGTTAAGTTATAATTAACTGGTATTGTGAATGTGAATGGTATGTAGGATTTAAATTCAAAGAACGTGTTTAGTTAAAGTGTAATCTACGCACGAGGCAAGTTTCTTAACCCTACTTGTCATTATTGTTCAAGTTTATTATTTACCTCGAGTAAATTATCATTACTATTATTCAAGTTCAAATGTTATATTAAAGATTGATTATCCTTTCAAAGTATGATTCAGTTATACAATAATTGTCCTATTGTATATTTCTTGAGATTATTATTCGAATTGAATATCATTATTATTGAACCTTATTAGACTAGCGAACCCTTATTGATTCGACTAGTCCATAGTCGATGAGCGTTCTAAATTTCAGAACCCTTGATGAATTATCCAAACCAAACTTCCTTTGGTGCGGACTCGAATGTCAAACTGAGATGAACAACCCTACAAAGGGATTTACTTATGCGTTAGCGTTAAGATATTGTGCACAGTATGGTACTAAGGGCTGATCTCCCTAAGTACGAGTAGAAAGGTCCATAGTCTTATGACTGTTAAAGGTTTCAAGTATAACCCTTGATAACCTAGGACATAGTTCAAGGTCTTGTGTCCCTCAGAAATCTTTTGATTCTTGCTATTCATTCTTGATTCAAAAGTTGAGCTTTTAATTCAGAAGTTATTATTTCTCTCGCATGTTATTATACTGTTATTTCATTATTATACTTATGGGCAATAGTGCTCACTCTTGCTTAATAATAACATTACAGTTAAGAACGAAAGAACTGATGAACCTTCCACTAGTAAAGGCAAGGGCAAAGTTAGCAAGTGATGAAGACTTGTTATTTTATTAGATGATGTATTTATGTTTAAGACTTGAGTTAATGATGTTGTTAAGACTTATTTGTTTATGATTCCGCACAAATGTTTAAGGTTAGTTTAACTTTGGGATTGTATTATTATTATTCGATGTTGTAACCCTTAAGGGAAGATTTTATTCTATCTATTGCATGGCTTGCATTTATTATGGGTAGATAGATAGATGATATTTGTATATGAACACCAAATCCCGTGGAATTGAAGTACCCGGATTTGGGGTGTCACAGTTGGTATCAAAGTCAGAGGTTATGAACCTTAGGTGGGGGAAAAACCTTAAGTAGTAGCCTTATAGAAAGAAGATAGTGATGGAAAACTCTTATCGAGTTATAAGAAATGAATTTCTGTAATTCATTGAAGATAATAAAAGATCTTATGTGTTTATGTGTTAAAGTATGCGTTAGATGATACGACTTAGTAACTAAAACTTAAAATTTTGTTGTCAGGATGTCGAATGTTGGAGAAGCTAGTCAAGTTGGGGAGGAAGAACCCCATGTACCTATAGTACCTACTGAGGAGGAACCCCGTGTACCTATAGTACCGACAGAGGATGAGCCCCGAGACATTCATGTTGTTAGGGAGCAGCTGGTGCAGAGGGAATCATCTCCATTGATCACCGTTGTTGGTCAGGAGCATGAACATGAGACTGATCCTGAGGAGGATCGTGAGGAGGAATTTATTGAGGAAGAGGAAGAGGAAGAAGAGGAGTTACCACGGTACACCGTTGATGCTGAGATGTATGACATGTTATACGACCGTAACGTGGAGTTACGAGACGAGGTCCGAGATCCGGATCGAGCGAAAGCTTATTCAAAGATATTACTCTAGAGCAGAAGGAGAGGGAGATTTCGACTCTTCACTCTCGACTGGCAAATATAGAATGGGACTTGATCCATGAGAAGGGTCAAACTGAAGATAAGACCAAGGAGATAGAGAAACAGAAGAAGGAACTGAAGGAAACCTCCAAAGGTGAACATAGCAGAGAGGAAGGTGGGTAAGAGAATCGAGTCGAAATGATCGTCTGCGAGGATGATAGTCGTGCAAAGAAAGCGAAGATTGGGGAAACGTACTTTACACTTAACAAGGCAATGAATGAGACCCAAGATCGAAGTTTTGAGGTACCCAATCCAGTTGAAGGACTACCATTGTACATGATGGATCGCAGATTTATGCATCGCATCTTATAAGAGGAGCGTAGCAAGGCTAATCAAGACTCTCACCTTGATGTTGTGATATGATTTATTTAATTATGTGAAGAACTTAATTAGTTTTTTAGATGTAAATTACGACGTGTTTATGAATGAAAGAATATTTGAATGTTTTAAATCCTCGTGGATTCTTTATTCCAGATAGTGATGTAAATAGCGATTATGCTTTATCGTTTAATGTTAAAACTTTGATTTGAATGCAAATATATCAAGTTGTTTGAGATGATGTGTTAAGTGATATGTTAAATTGTTAAGTATTATCTTAACTATTTAGAGAAATAAATAAAGTTCTAATAAGCGTTTATTTAACAGAAAAATACCGCCAAGGAGAAGACAACAACGTCAACCGGCTCAGGAAGAGTCAACTAATAATAACAATAATGCCAACGCTAATCCCGTGCAGCAGTTGGTTAACTTACTGACTGGAGCCATGAATAATCAACCGCAAGCTTCACCAAACACAATGTTTAAAGACTTCAAGGCGGTGGGATCGCCATAGTTCAAAGGTTCCATGAACCCAATCGAGGCTCAAACTTGGGTGATGGAAATGGAGAAGGTTTTCGACGTTGCTAGGGTTAGAGAAGACCAAAAGACCGCTTTTACAACGTTTATGCTGAAGTCTGAGGCTAGCTACTGGTGGCAAGCAAACAAAGTGCGAGGAGGTGAAGGTGTAATTACGTGGGAGAGATTTAAAGAAATGTTTTTTGAATTGTATTTCCCAACTAGTTCGCAGAATCAGATGGAAGTTCAATTTTTGGAACTGAAGCAGGGAAACATGAGCATACCTGACTACGCGGCTAAATTCAACGAGTTAGCGAGGTTCGCCCGTACCAAGTACACACTGACGAGAGAAAGGCCAGAAGATTCGAACAAGGACTAAAGCCTTGGGTGTACAACAAGGTTTCAATGTTTCAGATAAACATGTTTGCCGGAGTTTTGGAAAAGGCCATTCTCGCTGAAGGAGGAAGCGATGCGGTGACCAAGTACAATCAAGATCAAAAGAAGAAGAAGAGTGAAGGAGAAGGAAATATCAAGGCCAGTGGAAGTGGCACATGAGGTGGAAATTTCAATCAGAAGAAAAGGTGGAACGACAGCTCATCATCGGGGAATCAGTAAGGTAATCAGAAGAAAAGAATCGAAGCATGCCCGACTTGCGGGAAAGCCCATCTGGGAGTTTGTATGAAAGGAAAAAGAGTGTGTTATAATTGTGGTCAGGAAGGCCACATAGCACCAAACTATCCAAACCCAAATAAGGGTGCTTGTTTTACTTGTGGTTCGAAGGACCATCTGGCAAGAGATTGTCCCAAGAATGGATCGGGAGGGTCAGGATCAGGATCAGGAGGAAACCAGGGAATTAACAGTGGAAATGCCTTAACTATAACCGGACCAACCGCAACAAACCGACCGAACGCCCGGACTTTCAATATGACGGTGCAAGATGCAGTTCAATCCCGTGATGTGGTGTCAGGTATCATTCCAATCAATAAAGTTAATGCTTATGTATTATTTGATTCGGGTGCTACTTGTTCCTTTATATCTAATGATTTTGCCATGAATTTAGATTTTCCTAAGAATGAATTGGATTACCCCATGAACATAGAAATTGCGAATAGAGAAATAATCCCTATTAAGTACGTACATAAGAACTGTAGAGTGGATATTAAGGGTAATATCATGAACATAGATCTTATCCCTATTCGACTTGGGGAATTTGACGTTATATTGGGAATGGACTGGTTATTCAATTACGGTGCTGTAATTGATTGCCAAAAGAAGCGTATTAACCTTATGACTCCGTCAAAGGTTGTGTTTTATGGTAGCAAGTCACCTAGACAAGCGATTTGTCTAACAATGATGCAGGCCAGGAAGTTGTTAAGACAAGGCTGTGTAGGATACTTAGCTTACATTGTCGACAGTCGAAAAGAGAATCCTAAGGTAGAAGAGATACCGATTGTGAGGGATTTCGTCGACGTATTTCCAGACGATTTGCCAGGACTTCCACCAGATAGAGAAGTAGATTTCGTGATCAATTTGGCACCCGGAACTGCTCCAATATCGAAGGCACCATACCAAATGGCACCAGTAGAGATGAAGGAATTAATGGTACAACTACAAGAATTTTTGGACAAGAAGTACATTCAACCGAGCGTATCGCCGTGGGGAGCGCCGATGTTGTTTGTTAAAAAGAAGGACGGATCGACGCGACTCTGCATTGACTACAGAGAACTGAATAAGGTCACAATTAAGAACAAATATCCATTACCGAGGATCGACGACCTGATTGATCAATTAAAGGGAGCGAGATACTTTTCCAAGATAGACTTGAGAAGCGGTTATCATCAACTGAAGGTTAGGCCAGAGGATGTACCAAAGACAGCGTTCAGAACGCGATATGGTCACTACGAATTTTTAGTAATGTCGTTTGGTCTTATGAATGCTCCTGCAGCATTTATGGGACTAATGAATGGTGTGTTCATGCCGTTTTTGGATAAGTTCGTAGTAGTATTTATAGACGACATTTTGGTATATTTGAAGACCAAAGAAGAACACGAAGAGGATTTGAGATTAACGTTGGAATTATTGAGAAGGAAAAGTTGTACGCTAAATTTTCGAAATGCGAATTCTGGATCGAGCGAGTACAATTTCTTGGTCACGTGATTGACAAAAACGGAATCTCGGTAGATCCATCCAAAGTAGAAGCCGTGATTAACTGGGATCAGCCGAGAACGCCGTCGAAAGTAAGAAGTTTTCTTGGATTGGCTGGATATTATAGAAGATTCATTCAAGACTTTTCCAAGATCGCAACTTCGTTAACGAATTTAACTCGAAAAGCTGTGAAATTTGTTTGGACAGATACGTGTGAGGAAAGTTTTTAAGAATTGAAGAAGAGATTGAGTACGGCCCCTGTGTTATCTTTTTCGGATGATACAGGAAATTTTGTTGTTTATAGTGATGCGTCGCATAAAGGACTTGGCTGTGTGCTGATGCAAAATGGCAAAGTCATTGCGTATGCATCACGACAATTGAAAGATTACGAGAAGGGATATCCGACCCACGACTTGGAGTTAAATTGCGATTGTTTTTTGCTTTGTAAATTTGGAGGCACTATCTCTACGGGGGAGAAGTGTGAAATATATACGGACCACAAGAGTCTCAAATATATTTTCATGCGTATGGATTTGAATATCGTCCAAAAGAAGATGGTTGGAATTAATTAAAGATTATGACTGTGAGATTTTATACCATCCGGGTAAAGCAAATGTGGTTGTCGACGCCTTAAGTAGAAAGGGTTGTGAGAAATTGATGATGTTAACTGCTCAGGAGGAGCTAATTACAGAAATGGAGAAACTGGAGTTGGAAGTGAAGTATCCTATGGAGATCGATGAGAAGCTATTTCAGATGCAATCTGGTACAACTCTACTAGATAAAGTAAAGGAGGCTCAACTTCAGGACGAAGAATGTAAAAAGGTGACAAAGAAGATATCTGAAGGAACCGAACCGAGATTTAAGTTGGATAAGGAAGGAATACTGAGATTTGAGAGTAAAATTTGGGTACCGCTAGTACAAGAGATTAAGGAAGAAATTTTGAGCGAGGCTCATAGTTCACGATATTCAATTCACCCTGGTAGTACCAAAATGTACTAAGATCTTCTACAACATTTCTGGTGGCCAAATTTAAAACGAGATGTTGCAAAATGTGTTGCCAAGTGTCTTACCTGTCAGAAAGAGAAAACAGAACATCAGAGACCGAGTGGATTGCTACAACCGTTAGAGATCCCAGAATGGAAATGGGAACATATTACAATGGACTTCGTGGTTGGCCTTCCGATGACTCAGAAAGGCTACGACGTAGTATGAGTTATCGTTGACCGACTGACAAAATCCGCACACTTCCTTCCGATCAAAATCAGATTCAAATTAGATCAGTTGGCAAGGTTATACGTAAAAGAGATTGTTTCGAGACACGGAGTTTCGGTGTCAATTTTTTCTGATAGAGATCCGCGCTTCACATCGAATTTCTCGAAGCGTCTTCAGGAATGCATGGGTACGCAATTGCGAATGAGTACATAATACCATCCTCAAACAGACGGACAGAGTTAAAGAACTATTCAGACATTAGAAGATATGCTAAGAGCCTGTGTGATGGACTTTAAAGGAAATTGGGATGATCACCTACCATTATTAGAGTTCGGCTACAACAAAAGTTACCACGCTAGTATTGGTAGAAAGTGCAAAACTCCTCTTTACTGGGATGAAGTTGGTGAAAGACAATTGCTAGGGCCAGAATTGGTACAACAGACGACAGAAATAGTCAAAGTGATCCGAGCACGACTGGTAGCGGCTCAAGATCGACAGAAGAAATACGCTGATCCACATCGTAAAATTAACGAGTTTGAATCAGGTAGTTATGTTTTCTTGAAGGTCTCTCCCTGGAAGGGGAAGATCAGGTTCGGAAAGAAAGGAAAATTGTGCCCAAGATTCATTGGACCATTTGAAGTACTGAGAAGAATCGGAGAAGTAGCGTACGAGGTAGCCTTACCTCCAGCACTCGAGAATGTCCACAACATCTTCCATGTTTCTGTATTACGACCATACAAAGCCGATTACAAGCATGTAATTGAATACGAACCCCTGCATTTTGAGAAAGACTTATCTTACGAAGAAATTCCTGTCCAAATTGTCGACTGAAAAGAACAAGTTTTCAGAAATAAAGTTATACCTCCTGTTAAGGTAATTTGGAGGAACCACAACGCTGAAGAAGCTATGTGGGAACTCGAAGAGAATATGATGAAGAATTACCCTCATTTATTTACCTAATTATGTGTAAGCGATTCTGGGGACAAAATCTTTGTAAGGGGGGGGAGAATGTAACGGGTCGAATTTATTGAGTCGTGATTCTGGTGACATAATCCTTTTAAGGGGGGAAAGATGTGACGAACGAGAATTTTGTAAATTAATTTTAATATTTATTGAATTAAATAAATATTTTTCGATGATTTAATTATTGGATTAAATAATTATTTGATGCAATTGTGGTAGATTAATTTAATTATAGGTGTTACATTTATTAAATTAATGTAGAGAATAATTATTATTCAAATATGTAATTATGTGAGCTTATTGAATTAAATGAAATATTTAATTATGCATGATGTTATTTAATTAATTTAATTATTAATTAGAGAGTTAATAATTTGACATTATTTATTAATGAGAAAATTATTTATGTGACTATGTGAATTTATGAGAAATTATTATATTTTATTTAAAATATATTAAATAAAATATTGGAGTTATTTTATAAGGAGTGTGACATTAATTAAACTATAGTATAAGAAGTTTATCAAATTAAATGAGAATGAATTATATTGAATAGCAAACAAGGCCTTAGTAGTGAGTTGAGGCGATTAACCACTAATTGGTTAATCGAACAACTACGCCGCGATCTTTATTTATTATATCGACGCTTCTTCTTCATTCATTCCATTATTGCTAAGTCTAGAGAATTATCACAGAGAGAGAGAGAATTAAGAAAAAGAGAGAATTGTGAGTTGTTGATTGATTGAGAAAGTTTAATCCCTCCTATCTACACTAAACTATGAGTAATTCTCTCCAACCCAAATTCTACTTTTACGTCATTTAGTTTTTTATGAAAATGGCTTTCAATCAAGTTCTGTGGAATTTCTGTAAATTAAGAAATTGAGTTAGGAATATATGTAATAATTCGAGTAGCATAACATGTTTTATATATATTTTATATGATTCCATATCATATGTTTCAGTAAATGATGACTTGCTATTTCAAAAATTTACAGAGTTTGGGTTTTGGCCATATGGCCTTATACGTGATATTTCATGTATTGATCGTATATTATCCCTAAATTTTTCATTCGTATGTTGTTATGCATGTTGATACAAAGAGACCAAAGTTTAAATAAACGGATTCGGTGTTATAACGAATCCGTAGTGACAATTTTTATGTTTTATTTTCAAAACTTTCAAGAACATCAAAGTCAGTGAAATTGCATGCTTAAACTCTGTGATTATGTGTTTTAATGGATTAAAATTAGTCTTTAGATGTTGAGTAATGTTTGTATATGAATTATATCATGTGGGTATGTCTAATTTCGAGTAGAAAATAAGAAATTGGAAGAAATTGGCATGTTCTGCGATTTTTCGCGACTCGCCATTTCGTGTCTGATACGTAAGCATGCCATGACCCATTACAAGTATAAGATTCATGCCATATGGCATGAGCCATATGTATTGATCGACCATGACTGACCAGAGCTAGCAGTGCCACACCGCAGTACGAGAATCAAGATAAAAGTGGCGCGCCATGGCCGCCACTCTCGAAAGTTCGTAAAATGTAATTTTTAAAATGTTTAAGTCTAACAATGTGTTAGTAAATTAATGTAATGAACATATAAACATGTTAGAAGTATAATGAGATGTAAATTAGATGTTTAACATGTAAATAACATAATTACATGTGGATTAAGTTATTGAATACATAATTAGTTTGATATTCATGAAGTACAAATTATGTGACAATGTGGTAAATTAACTAAGTATAGTTAATAACCAAAGTTTAAACAAAGAGAATAATCATTGATGATTAGTTAAGTTATAATTAACTGGTATTGTGAATGTGAATGGTATGTAGGATTTAAATTCAAAGAACGTGGTTAGTTAAAGTGTAATCTACGCACGAGGCAAGTTTCCTAACCCTACTTGTCATTATTGTTCAAGTTTATTATTTACCTCGAGTAAATTATCATTACTATTATTCAAGTTCAAATGTTATATTAAAGATTGATTATCCTTTCAAAGTATGATTCAGTTATACAATAATTGTCCAATTGTATACTTCTTGAGATTATTATTCGAATTGAATATCATTATTATTGAACCTTATTAGACTAGCGAACCCTTATTGATTCGACTAGTCCATAGTTGATGAAACGTTCTAAATTTCGAGAACCCTTGATGAATTATCCAAACCAAACTTCCTTTGAAAGCGGACTTGAATGTCAAACCGAGATGAACAACCTGCGCAAAGGGATTTACTTATCGCGTTAGCGTTAAGATATTGTGCATGTGTATGGTACTAAGGGTGATCCCCTAAGCACGCAGTAGAAAGGTCCATAGTCTTATGATCATTAAAGGTTTCAAGTATAACCCTTGATAACCTAGGACATAGTTCAAGGTCTTGTGACCCTCGTAAATCTTTTGATTCTTGCTATTCATTCTTGATTCAAAAGTTGAGCTTTTAATTCCAGAAGTTATTATTTCTCTCGCATGTTATTATACTGTTATTTCATTATTATACTTGTGGGAAATAGTGCTCACTCTTGCTTAATAATAACATTACAGTTAAGAACGAAAGAACTGATGAACCTTCCACTAGTAAAAGCAAGGGCAAAGTTAGCAAGTGATGAAGACTTGTTATTTTATTAGATGATGTATTTATGTTTAAGACTTGAGTTAATGATATTGTTAAGACTTATTTGTTTATGATTCATACAGATGTTTAAAGGTTAGTTTAACTTTGGGATTGTATTATTATTATTCGGATGTTATAACTCTTAAGGGGAAGATTTTTATTCTATCTATTGCATGGCTTGCATTTATTATGGGTAGATAGATAGATGATATTTCAGATATCTGATGAACACCAAATCCGTGGAATTGAAGTACCCGGATTTGGGGTGTCACTGAGTTAGTATCAAAGTCATGAGGTTATGAACCTTAGGTGGGGGAACAACCTCAAGTAGTAGCCTTATAAAAAGAAGATAGTGATGGAAAACTCTTATCGAGTTATAAGAAATGAATTTCTGTAATTCATTGAAGATAATAAAAGACCTTATGTGTTTATGTGTTAAAGTATGCGTTAGATGATACGACTTAGTAACTAAAACTTAAAATTTTGTTGTCAGGATGTCGAATGTTGGAGAAACTACTCAAGCTGGGGAGGAAGAACCCCATGTACCTATAGTACCTACTGAGGAGGAACCCCGTGTACCTATAGTACCGACAGAGAAGGAGCCCCGAGACATTCATGTCGTTTGGGAGCAGCTGGTGCAGAGGAAATCATCTCCATTGATCACCGTTGTTGGTCAGGAGCATGAACATGGGACTGATCCTGAGGAGGATCCTGAGGAGGAATTTGTTGAGGAAGAGGAAGAAGAAGAAGAGGAGTTACCACGGTACACCATTGATGCTAAGATGTATGACACGTTATACGACCGTAACGTGGAGTTACGAGACGAGGTCCAGGATCTGAATGAGCGAGCGGTTATTCAGCATATTACTCTAGAGCAGAAGGAGAGGGAGATTTCGACTCTTCACTCTCAACTGGCAAATGTAGAATGGGATTTGGTCCATGAGAAGGGTCAAACTGAAGATAAGACCAGAGAGATAGAAAAATCAAGAAGGAATCAAGGAAACCTCCGAAAATTTGAACATAGCAGAGGAAGGTCGGGTAAGAGAATTCGTCGAAGTGATCGTGCAGAGGATGATAGTCGTGCAAAGAAAGCGAAGATTGGGGAAACGTACTCTACACTTAACAAGGCAATGAATGAGACCCAAGATCGAGTTTTGAGGTACCCAATCCAGTTTGAAGGACTACCATTGTACATGATGGATCGCAGGACGATGCATCGCATCTTAGAAGAGGAGCGTAGCAAGGCTAATCATTACCTTGACCGACAGTGATATGATTTATTTAATTATGTGAAGAACTTAATTAGTTTTTTTAGATGTAAATTCTATCGTGTTTATGAACGAAAGAATATTTGAATGTTTTAAATCCTGTGGATTCTTTATTCCAGGATAGTGATGTAAATAGCAGTTATGCTATCGTTTAATGTTAAAACTTTGATTTGAATGCAAATATATCAAGTTGTTTGAGATGATGTGTTAAGTGATATGTTAAATTGTTAAGTAATATCTTAACTATTTAGAGAAATAAATAAAGTTCTAATAAGCGTTTATTTAACAGAAAAATGCCGCCAAGGAGAAGACAACAACGTTAACCGGCTCAGGAAGAGTCAACCAATAATAACAATAATGCCAACGCTAATCCCATGCAGCAGTTGGTTAACTTACTGACTGGAGCCATGAATAATCAACCGCAAGCTCCACCAAACACAACGTTTAAAGACTTCAAGGCGGTGGGACCGCCAGAGTTCAAAGGTTCCATGAACCCAATCGAGGCTCAAACTTGGGTGATGGAAATGGAGAAGGTTTTTGATGTTGCTAGGGTTAGAGAAGACCAAAAGACTGCTTTTGCAACGTTTATGCTGAAGTCTGAGGCTAGCTACTGGTGGCAAGCAAACAAAGTGCGAGGAGGTGAAGGTGTAATTACGTGGGAGAGATTTAAAGAAATGTTTTTCAAAATGTATTTCCCAACTAGTTCGCAGAATCAGATGGAAGTTCAATTTTTGGAACTGAAGCAGGGAAACATGAGCGTACCTGACTACGCGGTTAAATTCAACGAGTTAGCGAGGTTCGTCCCGTACCAAGTACACACTGATGAGAGAAAGGCCAGAAGATTCGAACAAGGACTAAAGCCTTGGGTGTACAACAAGGTTTCAATGTTTCAGATAAACACGTTTGCTGGAGTTTTGGAAAAGGCCATCCTCACTGAAGGAGAAAGCGATGCGGTGAAAAAGTACAATCAAGATCAAAAGATGAAGAAGTGTGAAGGAGAAGGAAATAACAAGGCCAGTGGAAGTGGCACAGGAGGTGGAAATTTCAATCAGAAGAAAAGGTGGAATGACAGCTCATCATCCGGGAATCAGTAAGGTAATCAGAAGAAAAGAATCGAAGCATGCCCGACTTGCGGGAAAGCCCATCTGGGAGTTTGTATGAAAGGAAAAAGAGTGTGTTACAATTGTGGTCAGGAAGGCCACATAGCACCAAACTGTCCAAACCCAAAGAAGGGTGCTTGTTTTATTTGTGGTTCGAAGGACCATCTGGCAAGAGATTGTCCCAAGAAGGGATCGGGAGGGTCAGGATCAGGATCAGGAGGAAACTGGGGAATTAACAGTGGAAATGTTTTAACCATCACCGGACCAACCGCAACAAACCAACCGACCGCCCGGACTTTTAATATGACGGTGCAAGATGCAGTTCAATCCCGTGATGTGGTGTCAGGTATCATTCTGATCAATAAATTTAATGCTTACGTATTATTTGATTCGGGTGCTACTTGTTCCTTTATATCCGATTATTTTGCCAAGAATTTATGCTGGGAAATGTATATGCTGCAAGAGCTCAGGTCATAACTCTGTGAATGAAGTTCAACTTAAGCTCATGACTGCTATGAGTTATGGAATATAACTCAACTATGGAGCCCTATTACTCGATTGGATTGGTAAGTGGCTCGTCAACTCAAAGATGTAAAAAAACCATCAGAAGATGCTATACGGGCGATTCATAAGTATCATTCTACAATCAGTGTGACGCCCCCAAAATAGGTATACATCACCCATCTTGAGTCGCCAGTTACATGGTACAAAATTCAAATACAACTTAATAATACAACTGTCGTGTACAATACGACAAAACATAAACTGTGAGTTTGAATACAAATATTGTCTACTAGAGAGTATACAAACTCAAAAGGAGTCCTCATTACATTTATGGTCACACTATTTAACAGAATAGTGAGGACTACTAATCCACCATCTAGGACCATCACTCCATTCCCCGACTCGTCCCTATATTCTCATTTCAAGAGAACAAAGGAAAGAAAGGGTGAGCTCAACTAGCCCAAGAAAGAAATATTACGACTAAGATAATGCGTAATAAATTATCATTAGCCCAACAAAGATGTTAAACCGATACAATATAACAAACATCAAGTTTAATCTGCGGCGAATAAGCAATCCATTAAAAGAGTCAAGTAGAGAATAAAATCTACTATCTTTTATGATTTAAAAGGTTTTTTTATCACTTTTATCGGGACTCACTTTAATAAATAATCCACATCATCGAATCACCCTCAGACTACTGCCAAGGATATTCTTTAGTATCCACGACCACGAATTATCCATGCACTACAAACCTAAAGATAATCATGTTTTCATCAATCATTCCCGATCATGCCATAAAATAATTCATCTTTGCACCTTCGGCAAGAGAATCCATAGACATAATCATACCAAAACCGTCCATCAATGCACTATGGGTCAATGAGGACTTTTTCCATATCATTTGTAACATTACTACTACATGATTACACCGAATAATCCTCGGTCATAATCATACCAAGTCCATCTATGCATTACAAAAGCCACATATGACTTTCAACAAAATATAAGCATGAGGATGATGCCAATGATATAAGAATTCAATAAAACAAGTTCAAGAATTAATTTATCCAGAACCAATAACGCCCAAATTATCAACATGATATCGCTTTGTAGAGTAAAATTCAAGAATGCTCAAAAGAATATTTCCATGAAAAGATATCGGATGAAGCCTTGCAAATATCAAGGATATTCCACTAATTTCATGGAGTATAGAAGTCAAAACTTTAACTAACTCGGGTATAATAAAGAATGGAATAACAAAAGAAATCACCATGCATGCGATTGCAGATGCATAAAAGTTATTCCAATAGAATAATAATTAACGGAACCAAAAGTCAAAGTAAATTTGCAATCGATAGGATGTTCCAATGTAATAATAAAGAATGGAATAACAATAAAAATCACCATGCATACGCGATTTCACATGATGTTATTCTAATAGAATACTAATAAAGATTTTAAACCAGTCCCAGATAAAACGCATGCATGTGATATTCCAATGTAATAATAATAAAGATTTTATCAGTCCCATTAAAACGCATGTGCATGTGATATTCTAATGTAATAATAATAAAGAATGGAATAATGTAAGAATTTCATCAAGTATAGGTATCCTCAGTGATACTCTGTTATTCCAATGTAATAATAAAAATGGAATAATGTAAGTTTTCTTCATGAATACAAAAGAAATAATACCCCTTACGAGTACAACAAATAATATCCCTTACCGTAAAAGAATCTGAATATAAGAGTAGGGAAGGAGCAGGATACTTTTCTTATTTCTCTCTATAGTTTATCTCTAGAGTTTCAAAGAATTAAGTAAGATATATTGAATGAATGAGCTTATATTTATAAAAAATAGACTCGCATAAGAATAACTAACCCATGAATTGTCCGATTGATTTACTTTAATCGATTTCGGTCCATATTTAAAGCAAAATCTTTTAAATAAAATATAATATATTCTATTTATAATCTAATAAAACGAATAACTTTATAAAAGATTTTACTATACAAACACTATCTTGAGCACTTATGCAAACACTATGCATAATAAAATATAATATATTCTAATTATTGTCTAATAAAATGTATAACTTTATAAAAGTATTCTATTTTATATAAAAAGATTTTACTATGCAAAACACTATGCATACTTACGCATGCACTATACAACACTATGCATAATAAAATATAATATATTCTATTCATAGAATAACTTTATAAAAGTATTCTGCTTTTATATAAAAGATTTTACTATGCAAAATACTATGCAGATAATTATACAACACTATGCATAATAGAATATAATATATTCTATTTATAGAATAACTTTATAAAAGTATTATGTTTTATTACATTAATAATACCAATAAAACAAAACTGAGTGACTTATCACGTAAGCATCAATAATCAATATCATGTGATACTATGCAACCACGCCAGACATCGACACTTTTAACAATCGAGTGTTTCAACAGTTAACGGTAAAACTTCCGCCGTTATTTTCATAAAGTATTTTTGTCATTTTTTCAATTTGACGATAATTCCGTTGCGGGGTCCACCAATGATTGTACTGTCGTACGGATATTCTCCGATAAAAAGAATATTCCCCGACTAATCGAATATTATACAACAACTTGCATACTTTGCAAAATTTATAAATACTATCCATAATTATAACATTATATCAAATCCACACCATAATATTCAAAAAAATATTTTGAGAAAATTAAATCTTTATTCGTAAAATCTGGGGTCTCACAATCTCCCCTCCTTATGGAATTTTGGCCTCGAAATTTACGTACGTACCTGGTATGTAAAGACCCCAAACTCAGGTACTTGGAACTCGAACTCGGTTCTTCACGATACCATTTCTATGAGCAGAATAATACTAATAATAATAACAATAATATAATTATCAAACTTAACTTACATTTATCAGAGTCTAATCCCAATTACGCAACCTTTACTATAATTCTTTACATGATATATAATACAATGATATATTGTCTAACTATTACAAAAGATACCATTTAAACATGTTCCGTTTGCTTTCCTTTTCACTTGTTCTTGTCTGAACCTTCGAGTTGTTCATGCCTAGTTGAAAACATTTAAATTAAGCAAATGAGCATTTAAAATTTAAAGAAGTAATAGATTATATATATATATATATATATATATATATATATATATATATATATATATATATATATATATAAGCTGAAAGGATTTAAATATTTTCTTTGTAATACCCTTCTACAACAAGTCAATAGTTGTGAAGTATTCTGAACCGATAATAATAACATAACAACTCTCTTTCAAATTTTTGAAACTACATATTGACTATAACTAGGGTTATGGTGACATGCAATGAACATTATTTTCATTTTCGATAAGGTTAGACAGAAATTCATCTACAAACTGTCATAGCTTACGGGCACGAGGGTGTACATCCCATAGACCCTGTATTGATCAATACTACATTACAAGAACGATAGGATCGTTCACTCTGTCCGCCTTGGGCGCATAAAAGTTTTCCCGTGTAGGGATGTTCATACTTGTCTGGGTTCCAAATCAAAGGTTTTATCTTGTTCAACAATAATCTATAATTCAACATATATGTATATGGGTAATTGACAAAGGTATATCAACATGTGATTAAATACAATGATTATCCAAGTGGGGACACTTGTTTAACCATTTCTAGAAATTAACGAACAGAATATATATATATATATATATATCTCTCTGAGTTACCATATACTAACATGTTGATAATCAATGAGCTTATATAATATAAAGTTAATAATGCATGCAAATAATAATATAATTCATAAATATTCTTACTCATGTCTATTGCATAAAGAAAATGCAAAGGTAAGATGCTTGCCTGATTCGCTGCTTACAGTTCGTAACTTAGTTCTATCTTTATGTAACACCTATCAGTAATAAGATCATTCATTCGATTAGAACAACATACTATAACACAAAGCACCGCTTATTATCATAACAAAGACATAACCTAATCACATTGTCACAAATATTCCACAACCATTGAATCACAAATAAACACATATCTAATCAAATTATCTAAGTCCGGATCAATTTCTGAAATATGTCGGTGTATCGACAACTTTATCTGGTACTTATCGAGTCTAAGACTTTATCCTATTGTTCAATATCTGTAAGTATCAGTCATATTATTTTTAAATGAATTATAATAATTTTTAAATAGTTATTATCTTTTATCACGCATTTTCAAACACTGGAATCTTTATTAAATGATTTAAATATTAAACAATTATATTATCCTTAATATTTAATTAATATTAAACCATTAATGAAACCATTTCCAAAATGTTAAAGTTATTTATAATAACTCAAAATACTTTTAAAGTATTAATATTACACTTAAATGATTTTTAAAAGAATTAAAATTATTTTAAATAATTATCATTAATATTTAAGTATTAATGTATTACTTATCAAAATATTAAAAGTCCTTAAGCATAACTTAAAATATTTTTAATTCATTTATATCCTTTTTAAATGATTTTAAATAAATAAAACCATTTTAAAACTATTTATTTAATATAATTATTAAATAAACTTAATATCATTTATTATTAAATTAATATCATTAATATTAAATTATTAATGAGATTATCCTTTAAATATTAAAAGTTATATTTAATAACTTAAAATCTTTAAACACTTTATTTTCATTTTAAATGATTTTTATAATATTAAAATCATTTTAAACTAATTTATTTAATATAATTATTAAATAATTCTAATATCACTAATAGTAAATAATTAATGAAATTTACCATTAAATATTGAAAGTTATATTTTATAAATTAAAATACTTTTAAACTATTTATTTTCATTTAAAATGATTTTTCTAATATTAAAATCATTTTTAAAACTAATTTATTTAATATAATTATTAAATAAATTTAATATCATTTAATATTAAAATATTAATATTTTTCATGACAAAATATCAAAAGTTATATTTATAACTTAAAATACTTTTATAACCTTTAAATCCTTTTTCTATAATTTTTAAATCATTAATTCTATTTTTCATAATTTATTTAATATATTAAATAAATAACTTAATTATCATTAATATTAATTAATTAATGAAATTCATCACAAAATATTAAAAGTTATCAAAAATAACTTAAATTATTTTCTTATAACATAATATAATTTTAAATGATTTTTCAAGTATTAAAATCATTTTTAAATAATTTATTTAACAATATAATTAAATAAATTAAATACCTTTAATATTCCAAAAATATTAAATATTTATGAAATATATAAAAATTATAAAAAACTAATTTTCAGACTTAAAAATAATTTTTAGGAATTTATTTTGTATTTTTCATAATTAAAAACTATTTTTTTCTATTTTTGATCAATTTTCAAAAATTAATTAATTAAAAATAACTAAGTCTGTCGCTAAAGCCTTTGGCGACAGAAAAGCGTCGCCATAGGTGTTCTTGAGCCCAAGAACACCGACATCGATGTTGTTCAAGCTTACTCGTTTGACCGCTTGCAATTCTTTGTTCACATATGCTATGGGCCATCTAATGTTGCTAGATCATGGTACTAATGTAGGATTACATTTCCCCACAATCAGATTGGTCATACAACAATTTTATTGCCAGATCTAAGCCAAGAAAAAATGTTGTCGAGATCTGCTCGGGTTTTTTGGGTAACCCGTAAACCCAAATACTCCGAGTAGACATATTGTGGCTTAAAAATCTAAGGGTTCAGATTGATTTAATGGTGATCTAATAGTTCACAGTTGTAGTCTATATAATAGGGTACGTATAACATTCATCAAACCAGTTAACTTATATCAGAATCATAATTTACCATCCGGTCAACCCATGTCAGAAAACCTGTTCATCCTGTTTCTGGAAATTCCAGAAATGCCAAAACAGTGCAAGTGGTCTACTTTGACCACTTGCTACGTTCGATATGTTCATTGTTTGTGGGGTTTTATGGCATAGATATATATTATAGACAATAGGCTACAAAGTTATTACAACACATCATCAATAAAACAACATATATGTCAGATCTGGACCTTCAAAACTCTTGTCAGACGCTGGAAACCATTTCTGGGTTTACCCAGATTTCCACATGGTCATGGTCGGTCAACGACCTTTGACCGATTATAACTTCAAATGTATAATAGATCTGAATATAATTCCTTTTTCATATAAAATATAACATGACCGGCTATAGTTTAACACTTTAAAACAACAAAAACTAATAACAGATAAAGACTTAAAGCGCCTGACATTCACTGTCAGACAACAGAAAACCAATTTCTCAGATTTTGAAAAACTTCGATTTTGAGTATCTAAATGTTATGGATCCACTTTCTACCAACCCAGATCATGGTTTAGCACTATATAAAACATACTTAAACACAAAAACACAACATCTTTCAAAGGATCAAAGATCAAATTGTAAGATTAGTTTTATACCTTTCTTGGACAAATTTTTGACCTTATGTTTCTGATTTCTAATTTGTGATCGTGGGGCTTCAATACATGACTGATATACTATGTATTTTCGAAGCTTTTAGAGAGAGAGGGTCTAGGATGATGGTTGTGATATAAATGAGCAATAATGCAACATTTTCCCTCTCTTATCTATATATATATTAAGCTAGATGCATGTATGGCTGAAGTAGCTGTCAATTATAAGTCAAGAGAGTTGTTAGAGTTAGTCACCAACTCCCACACTTGTCAAAAATCCAATGTTAGCTTCAATAATGTAAATAAGGGCAAACTTGTCATTTGGCTTTTCTATTTAATGGCAATATGGTAACTTGTCAAACCCTTAGGGTTTAGGGTTTAGTTTAGGGTTTAGGATTTCAGCCATTTTAGCAAAAGTCTAGGATTTCCAAAATTAGGATTTAAAAATAAATAACAATTTAGTTTCCAAAAAAAATATATAATTAGGGTTTCTTAATCAATTAGGTTTTTAATTACTTAACACCTTACTAATTAGGTTTAAGATACACTACTTAGCATTAAGCTTTCCAAATCAACAATTAGGGTTTACAATTTAAATAAATTAGGGTTTATAAAATAAATATTAGGGTTTCTAGAATTTAATATTTCTAAATATTAATTAGGGTTTACCTAATCAATATAAAATTATATAATACATAACATGCATGCACCATATAACACATTTATATAACAGTGTCGAACTCATCCTGAGTTTTAAATTAGGGTTTCCATTTATCAATAAGTTAATTATTGATTTAAGGTTTCTAATTTAAGAAATTAGGGTTTTAATTTACAATTAGGGTTTTCTCTTGGTTATTAATAATTATAATTATCATGAATCACATAACATATCGACTTAACAGATTTTAAAGTCTCATTTGACTTCGAAATTAGTGTTTGTCAGTAAAATTAGGGTTTGGTCATAATACCCCATAATTGACCAACCATTGTCATCACCCACAAAAAAATACAAAGACATAATTATAGCATTTGAAAAATCAAAATATAATATTATTATATTATTATTCTTATCCATTGATAAAAATCCAAAATTAGGGTTTGGATTCCATATCTGATTTATTCTTCATATATAACATTATTAATTAAGTTAAAATAATTAACTTAATTAATCTTGCATAACTTCATATAATAAAATAAACAATTATTATAATAATTTTAAAATCATTTCATATATTATTTAAATAATATATAATCATAGTTTCATAGAAAATAAATAATAAAAATATTTCTACTATATTAATTATTATAAGAATAAATTTTATAATAGTCAATAATTCTAAAATAAAATTATTTGTAAACATTCATGTAATAAATATATTTGTATTTATTACATAATTACATACATACCTTATCTTGTACAAATCTTCATCCTTAAAATAATAATAAAAAAATTTATATGTAAAATTTCTGATTTATTTATACAGAAAATATCGGGTTGTTACATTTACCCTCCCTTATAAAGATTCCGTCCCCGGAATCACCGTTTTAAAACCTTTACATACCAGGGTACATAGCATACACAACCATTGCGAGTAGATCTCGATCAAAATTGATCGAACTGATCTTTAACTATTCAACATAAAGCTTATCTATCTGATTATACGGAGAATTGATTTCTAATAGAACTCAATTTCCTCCTTCAAAATAATTTATAAAATAATTTACTATATATAAGAAAATAAGAAATAAAATTGGTTTGAGTAATACTTGGAGTTGCATCCCCAGCTGCTACAGTTTCTTGAACGGTTATGTTGAAGACGCTTGCGGTTGATTTCGTTGGTTTGATTGTTGATGTTGATCCCGTCGTCGCTAATGTCCTTCTGCCTTTTCCTTGTTTGCGCATTCCTTGCCTTATTTCTCCTTCCTGAATAGTCTTTCAACTTATATTCCATTTATCCACACTTAAAACACACATACTTTCTCTTTATCTCCTTTCCTTTTATCGTATAGGTGACAAAACTATCTCTTGCCCTTCGTTATCCTAGCTATCACAAATGCTTCCACCGGTCATTGATCCTCTAAATCCACAGCGTACGATTGCCTTGAAATCTTTGACGTTCATTGATCTATTATCCGCTTGATCGTCCATATTCGCGAAATTTCATATCGGTGCGGTTGTCTTCAGATCTTGTTGATGAGGTTTCTTCCGTCTGTAGTATATTTTGTTTTCGCTTGGCGACATTATCATAATTTATTCTTTATTCTAAGCTTTATCGTATACGTATAATTATATAACACAAAACTTTCTATTCTATTAATCATGTACTCAATATATTAGATTTTGAAATTTTAGTTTTCTGCATTAACTAAAGATTCATATAATTAACTACTATCTTTATACCAACTTATTTCATTAATCCCATATAAATTCATACTCATATCACGTGACATACCATAGCACATACTTCTTTAATCATCCGCTATCCCTTTGTGACTCAAAAGTCGGGAATCGCTGCCACAACTTATATAAAATTTGAAAAATATTACTTTATACAAACATAACTATCATATACATAACATAAAATCATACCTATTCAAGTAATACTAGTACTACTTATTTCTTACGCCTACACTAAGGATCAATTGCTTAGAAATATGTCTATTCCCATTATCCTCAATAATACATTCACAACTAACTACACCTAGTTCGTACAACTTACCATACATTATGAGTTTAAGAACTCACCACAAACATATGAGTTTAAGAACTCGACATTGACCACATATTCTTTAACTATACTTTACCTATCAGTCATACTATCGTTTTGGGTCCCAAATTTTATACTTTTCAAAATAACCACCTCATTGAGGTAGCTTTCAATGTGAGCCTCTATTTCAGCTATTGGCTTCGATATTGGCTCGGTTATGGAGATTGACTTGTTCTTTATGATTTGAAAGTATTCTAATCCTTTTCTATCTGACATATACACACTTAAGTTTATCTTGATTATCAACTAATATATACACACAGCAATTAATGACTTTATACAAGTTATCTTTTATTTGGTTTGACGATGAACTAATTCAGTTCATCTCCTTTTTAAACTCTATATGAGTTAATTGTATTCTCAACGTTTCCCTCTGTCCCAAGGTTATAGCCTAAGGTCTAACCCACCTAAGGTTTTTAACCCTAAAGCTCTGATACCAACTATAAAGACCCCAAACTCAGGTACTTGGAACCCGAACTCGGTTCTTCACGATACCATTTCTATGAGCGGAATAATACTAATAATAATAATAATATAATTATCAAACTTAAGTTAAATTTATCAGAGTCTAATCCCAATTACGCAACCTTTACTATAATTCTTTACATGATATATAATACAATGATATATTGTCTAACTATTACAAAAGATACCATTTAAACATGTTCTGTTTGCTTTCCTTTTCACTTGTTCTTGTCTGCACCTTCGAGTTGTTCATGGCTAGTTGAAAACATTTAAATTAATCAAGGATGAGCATTTGAGTGCCCAGCAAGTAATAGCAATTATATATATATATATATATATATATATATATATATATAAGCTGAAAGGATTTAAATGTTTTCTTTGTAATACCCTTTTACAACAAGTCAATAGTTGTGAAGTATTATGAACCGATAATAATAATATAACAACTCTCTTTCAAATTTTTGAAACTACATATTGACTATAACTAGGGTTATGGTGACATGCAATGAACATTATTTTCATTTTCGATAAGGTTAGATAGAAATTCATCTGCAAACCGTCATAACTTACTTGCACGCGAGGGTGTACATCCCATGACCTGTGATTGATCAATACTACATTACAAGAACGATAGGATCGTTCACTCTCATCCGCCTTTAGCGCGTAAAAGTTTTCCGTGTGTTGGGATGTTCATACTTATCTCCGGGTTCCAAATCAAAGGTTTTATCTTGTTTTAACAATAATCTATAATTTCAACAATATATCTATAATTATATATATATATATATATATATATATAATTATATATATATATAAAGGTATATCATCATGTGATTAAATACAATGATTATCCAAGTGGGACACTTGTTTAACCATTTCTAGAAATTAACGAATATATATATATATCCGAATTACCATATACTAACATGTTGATAATCAATGAGCTTATATAATATAAAGTTAATAATATGTACAGTAATAATATAATTTATAAATATTCTTACTCATGTCCATTGCATAAAGAAAATGCAAAGGTAAGATACTTGCCTGATGCACTGCTTACAGTTCGTAACTTAGTTCTATCTTTATGTAACACCTATCAGTAATAAGATCATTCGTTCGATTAGAACAACATACTATAACACATAGCACTGCTTATTGCAGTCAGCACATAACCTAATCACATTGTCACATATATTCCACAACCATTGAATCACAAATAAACACATATCTAATCAAATTATCTAAGTCCGGATCAATTTCTGAAACATGTCGGTGTATCGACAACTTTATCGGGTACTTATCGAGTCTAAGACTCTATCCTATTGTTCAATATCTGTAAGTATCAGTCATATTATTTTTAAATGACTTATAATAATTTTTAAACAGTTATTATCTTTTATCACGCATTTTCAAACACTGGAATCTTTATTAAATGATTTAAATATTAAACAATTATATTATCCTTAATATTTAATTAATATTAAACCATTAATGAAACCATTTCCAAAATGTTAAAGTTATTTATAATAACTCAAAATACTTTTAAAGTATTAATATTACACTTAAATGATTTTTAAAAGAATTAAAATCATTTTAAATAATTATCATTAATATTTAAGTATTAATGTATTACTTATCAAAATATTAAAAGTCCTTAAGCATAACTTAAAATATTTTTAATTCATTTATATCCTTTTTAAATGGTTTTAAATAAATAAAACCATTTTAAAACTATTTATTTAATATAATTATTAAATAAACTTAATATCATTTATTATTAAATTAATATCATTAATATTAAATTATTAATGAGATTATCCTTTAAATATTAAAAGTTATATTTAATAACTTAAAATCTTTTTAAACACTTTATTTTCATTTTAAATGATTTTTATAATATTAAAATCATTTTTAAACTAATTTATTTAATATAATTATTAAATAATTCTAATATCACTAATAGTAAATAATTAATGAAATTTACCTTTAAATATTGAAAGTTATATTTTATAACTTAAAATACTTTTAAACTATTTATTTTCATTTAAAATGATTTTTCTAATATTAAAATCATTTTTTAAATTAATTTATTTAATATAATTATTAAATAAATTTAATATCATTTAATATTAAAATATTAATATTTTTATGACAAAATATCAAAAGTTATATTTATAACTTAAAATACTTTTATAACCTTTAAATCCTTTTTCTATAATTTTTAAATCATTAATTCTATTTTCATAATTTATTTAATATATTAAATAAATAACTTAATTATCATTAATATTAATTAATTAATGAAATTCATCAAAAATATTAAAAGTTATCAAAAATAACTTAAATTATTTTCTTATAACATAATATAATTTTAAATGATTTTTCAAGTATTAAAATCATTTTTAAATAATTTATTTAATAATATAATTAAATAAATTAAATACCTTTAATATTCCAAAAATATTAAATATTTATGAAATATATAAAAATTATAAAAAACTAATTTTCAGACTTAAAAATAATTTTTAGGAATTTATTTTGTATTTTTCATAATTAAAAACTATTTTTTTTCTATTTTTAATCAATTTTCGAAAATTAATTAATTAAAAATAACTAAGTTCATCCATAAAAAGCCTTTGGCGACAGAAAAGCGTCGCCATAGGTGTTCTTGAGCCCAAGAACACTGACAAGTCAGTGTTCAAGCTTGCTCGTTTGACCGCTTGCAATTCTTTGTTCACATATGCTATGGGCCATCTAATGTTGCTAGATCGTGGTACTAATGTAGTATTACATTTCCCCACAATCAGATTGGTCATACAACAATTCAATTGCTAGATCTAAGCCGTTAAAAGCTCGTTGTCGATCATTCGGGTTTTCTAGGTAACCCGAAACCCGAACATTTCGAGTAGTATATATTGTGGATTAAAAAATCTAAGGGTTCGATTGATTTAATGGTGATCTAATAGTTCACGGTTGTAGTATATATAATGATTATATAAACATTCATCAAACCATTTAACCTATATCGTAATCATAATTTACCATCCCATTGAACCCATGTCGAAAACTTTGTTTCATCCTGCTTTCTAGAAATTCCAAAATGCCAAAAGCAAAGGTGAAGTGGTCTACTTTGACCACTTGCTACGTTCGATATATTCATTGTTTGTGGGGTTTTATGGCATAGATATATATTACGACTAATAAAGCTACAAAAGTTATTACAACACATCATCAATAAAACAACATATATGTCAGATCTGGACCTTCAAAACTCCTGTCAGACGCTGGAAACCATTTCTGGGTTTACCCAGATTTCCACACGGTCATGGTCGGTCAACGACCTTTGACCGATTATAACTTCAAATATATAATAGATCTGACTATAATTCCTTTTTCATATGAAATACAACATGACAGGCTATAGTTTAACACTTTAAAACAACAAAAACTAATAACAGAAAAAGACTTAAAGCGCCTGACATTCACTGTCAGACAACAGAAAACCATTTTCCCAGATTTTGAAAAACTTCGATTTTGAGTATCTAAATGTTATGGATCCACTTTCTACCAACCCAGATCATGGTTTAGCACTATATAAAACATACTTAAACACAAAACTACAACATCTATCAAAGGATCAAAGATCAAATTGTAAGATTAGTTTTATACCTTTCTTGGACAAATTCTTGACCTTATGTTTCTGATTTCTTATTTGTGATCGTGGGGTTTCAATACACGACTGATATACTATGTATTTTCGAAGCTTTTAGAGAGAGAGGGTCTAGGATGATGGTTGTGATATAAATGAGCAATAAATGCAACATTTTCTCTCTCTCTATCTATATATATATTAAGTTGCTAGATGCATGTATGGTTTGAAGTAGTCACAATTATAAGTCAAGAGAGTTGTTAGAGTTAGTCACCAACTCCCACACTTGTCAAAAATCTAATGTTAGCTTCAATAATGCAAATAAGGGCAAACTTGTCATTTGGCTTTTTCATTTAATGGCAATATGGTAACTTGTCAAATCCTTAGGGTTTAGGGTTTAGTTTAGGATTTAGGGTTTGAGCCATTTTAGCAAAAAGTCTAGGATTTCCAAAATTAGGATTTAAAAATAAATAAAAATTTAGTTTCCAAAAAAATAATGTAATTAGGGTTTCTTAATCAATTAGGTTTTTAATTATTTAACACCTTACTAATTAGGTTTAAGATACACTAATTAGCATTAAGCTTTCCAAATCAACAATTAGGGTTTACAATTTAAATAAATTAGGGTTTATAAAATAAATATTAGGGTTTCTAGAATTTAATATTTCTAAATATTAATTAGGGTTTACCTAATCAATATAAAATTATATAATACATAACATGTATGCACCATATAACACAATTATATAATGATGTTTAACTCATCCCGAGTTTTAAATTAGGGTTTCCATTTATCTATAAGATAATTATTGATTTAAGGTTTCTAATTTAAGAAATTAGGGTTTTAATTTACAATTAGGGTTTTCTCTTGGTTATTAATAATTATAATTATCATGAATCACATAACATATCGACTTAACATGATTTAAAGTCTCATTTGACTTCGAAATTAGTGTTTGTCAGTAAAATTAGGGTTTGGTCATAATACCCCATAATTGACCAACCATCATTATCTCCTTCCTTAAAAATAAGTATATAATTATAGTATTGAAAAATCAAATATAATATTATTATATTATTATTCTTATCCATTGATAAAAATCCAAAATTATGGTTTGATTCCATATCCGATTTATTCTTCATATATAACATTATTAATTAAGTTAAAATAATTAACTTAATTAATCTTGATAAATTCATATAATAAAATAAATAATTATTATAATAATTCTAAAAATCATTTCATATATTATTTAAATAATATATAATCATATTTTCATAGAAAATAAATAATAAAAATATTTCTACTATATTAATTATTATAAGAATAAATTTTATAATAATCAATAATTCTAAAATAAAATTATTTGTAAACATTCATGTAATAAATATATTTGTATTTATTACATAATTACATACATACCTTATCTTGTACAAATCCTCATCCTTAAAATAATAATAAAAAAAATATATGTAAAATTTTTGATTTATTTATATGAAAAATATCGGGTTGTTACATTCACCCTCCCTTATAAAGATTTCGTCCCCTAAATCACCGCTTTTAAAACTATATATACCGAAGTACATAGCATACACAACCATTGCGAGTAGATCTCGATCAAAATTGATCGAATCGATCATTAACTATTCAAAGATAAAAGCTTATCTATCTCGCTTATACTTGATAATTGATTTCTAATAGAACTCAATTTTCTCCTTTAAAATAATTTATATAATAATTTACTATATATAAGAAAATAAGAAATAAAATTGGTTTGAGTAATACTTCGAGTTGCATCCCAATTGCTACGCTTTCTTGAATCAGTTATGTTGAAGACGCTATAGCAGTTGATTTCGTTGGTTTGATTGTTGATGTTGATCCGTCGTCCGCCAATGTCCTTCGCCTTTTTCCTTGTTTACATTCTTGCTTTCTTTCTTTCCCTTCTGAACAGCCTTTCACCTTATATTCCATTTATCCACACTTAAAACACACGACTTTCTCTTTATCTCCTTTCTTTTTATCAGTATAGGTGACAAAACTATCTCTTGCCTCTTCATTATCCTAGCTATCACAAATGCTTCCATCGTCCATTGATCCTCTAAATCTCACAGCGATACGATTGCCTTGAACTCTTTGACGTTCGTCGATCTATTATCTGGCTTGATCGTCCATATTCGCGAAATTCTGTATCGGGTCTGGTTGTCTTCCAGTCTTGTTGACAGGTTCTTCTATCCGTGTATTTCGTTTTTGTCTTGGCGACATTATCATAATTTATTCTTTATTCTAAGCTTTATCATATACGTATAATTATATAACACAAAACTTTCTATTCCATTAATCATGTACTCAAAATTTTAGATTTTGAAATTTTAGTTTTCTGCATTAACTAGTATTCATATAATTAACTACTATCTTTATACCAACTTATTTCATTAATCCCATGTAAATTCATACTCATATCACGTGACATACCATAGCACATACTTCTTTAATCATCCGCTATCCCTTTGTGACTCAAAAGTCGGGAATCGCTGCCACAACTTATACAAAATTTAAAAAATATTACTTTATACAAACATAACTATCATATACATAACATAAAATCATACCTATTCAAGTAATACTAGTACTACTTATTTCTTACGCCTACACTAAGGATCAATTGCTTAGAAATATGTCTATTCCCATTATCCTCAATAATACATTCACACCTAACTACACCTAGTTCGTACAACTTACCATACATTATGAGTTTAGGAACTCACCACAAACATATGAGTTTAAGAACTCGACATTGACCAAATATTCTTTAACTATACTTTACCTATCAGTCACACTATCGTTTCAGGGTCCGGTACTATACTTTTTAAAATAACCACCTCATTGAGGTAGCTTTCAATGTGAGCCTCTATTTCAGCTATTGGCTTCAATATTGGCTCGGTTATGGAGATTGACTTGTTCTTTATGATTTGCAAGTATTCTAATCCTTTTCTATCTGACATATACACACTTAAGTTTATCCTGATTATCAACTAATATATACACACAGCAATTAATGGCTTTATACAAGTTATCTTTTATTTTGTTTGACGATGAACTAATTCAGCATCATCTCCTTTTAAACTCTATATGAGTTAATTGTATTCTCAACGCTTCCCTCTCTCATCCCAGGGTTATAGCCTAAGGTCTAACCCACCTAAGGTTTTTAACCTAAAGCTCGATACTAACCAGTAAAGACCCCAAACTCGTGTACTTGGAACCCGAACTTCGGTGCTTTCACGATACCATTTCTATGAGCGAATAATACTAATAATAATAACAATAATATAATTATCAAACTTAACTTACATTTATCAGAGTCTAATCCCAATTACGCAACCTTTACTATAATTCTTTACATGATATATAATACAATGATATATTGTCTAACTATTACAAAAGATACCATTTAAACATGTTCTGTTTGCTTTCCTTTTCACTTGTTCTTGTCTGAACCTTCGAGTTGTTCATGCCTAGTTGAAAACATTTAAATTAAGCAAGAATGAGCATTTGAGTGCCCAGCAAGTAATAATTATTATATATATATATATATATATATATATAAGCTGAAAGGATTTAAATGTTTTCTTTGTAATACCCTTCTACAACAAGTCAATAGTTGTGAAGTATTCTGAACCGATAATAATAACATAACAACTCTCTTTCAAATTTTTGAAACTACATATTGACTATAACTAGGGTTATGGTGACATGCAATGAACATTGTTTTCATTTTCGATAAGGTTAGACAGAAATTCATCTGCAAACCGTCATAGCTTACGGGCACGAGGGTGTACATCTCATAGACCCTGTATTGATCAATACTACATTACAAGAACGATAGGATCATTCACTCTGTCCGCCTTGGGTGCATAAAAGTTTTCCCGTGTAAGGATGTTCATACTTGTCTGGGTTCCAAATCAAAGGTTTTATCTTGTTCAACAATAATCTATAATTCAACATATATGTATATGGGTAATTATACAATATATATCAACATGTGATTAAATATAATGATTATCCAAGTGGGGACACTTGTTTAACCATTTCTAGAAATTAACGAACAGAATACATATATATATATATATATCTGAGTTACCATATACTAACATGTTGATAATCAATGAGCTTATATAATATAAAGTTAATAATCTGTACAGTAATAATATAATTCATAAATATTCTTACTCATGTCTATTGCATAAAGAAAATGCAAAGGTAAGATGCTTGCCTGATTCGCTGCTTACAGTTCGTAACTTAGTTCTATCTTTATGTAACACCTATCAGTAATAAGATCATTCATTCGATTAGAACAACATACTATAACACAAAGCACTGCTTATTGCAGTCAGCACATAACCTAATCACATTGTCACATATATTCCACAACCATTGAATCACAAATAAACACATATCTAATCAAATTATCTAAGTCCGGATCAATTTCTGAAATATGTCGGTGTATCGACAACTTTATCTGGTACTTATCGAGTCTAAGACTTTATCCTATTGTTCAATATCTGTAAGTATCAGTCATATTATTTTTAAATGACTTATAATAATTTTTAAATAGTTATTATCTTTTATCACGCATTTTCAAACACTGGAATCTTTATTAAATGATTTAAATATTAAACAATTATATTATCCTTAATATTTAATTAATATTAAACCATTAATGAAACCATTTCCAAAATGTTAAAGTTATTTATAATAACTCAAATACTTTTAAAGTATTAATATTACACTTAAATGATTTTTAAAAGAATTAAAATTATTTTTAAATAATTATCATTAATATTTAAGTATTAATGTATTACTTATCAAAATATTAAAAGTCCTTAAGCATAACTTAAAATATTTTTAATTCATTTATATCCTTTTTAAATGATTTTAAATAAATAAAACCATTTTAAAACTATTTATTTAATATAATTATTAAATAAACTTAATATCATTTATTATTAAATTAATATCATTAATATTAAATTATTAATGAGATTATCCTTTAAATATTAAAAGTTATATTTAATAACTTAAAATATTTAAACACTTTATTTTCATTTTAAATGATTTTTATAATATTAAAATCATTTTTAAACTAATTTATTTAATATAATTATTAAATAATTCTAATATCACTAATAGTAAATAATTAATGAAATTTACCTTTAAATATTGAAAGTTATATTTTATAACTTAAAATACTTTTAAACTATTTATTTTCATTTAAAATGATTTTTATAATATTAAAATTATTTTAAAATAATTTATTTAATATAATTATTAAATAAATTTATTATCATTTAATATTAAAATATTAATATTTTTCATGATAAAATATCAAAAGTTATATTTATAACTTAAAATACTTTTATAACCTTTAAATCCTTTTTCATAATTTTAAATCATTAATTTATTTTTCATAATTTATTTAATATATTAAATAAATAACTTAATTATCATTAATATTAATTAATTAATAAAATTCATCACAAAATATTAAAAGTTATCAAAAATAACTTAAATTATTTTCTTATAACATAATATAATTTTAAATGATTTTTCAAGTATTAAAATCATTTTTAAATAATTTATTTAATAATATAATTAAATAAATTAAATACCTTTAATATTTCAAAAATATTAAATATTTATGAAATATATAAAATTATAAAAACTAATTTTCGACTTAAAATAATTTTTAGGAATTTATTTTGTATTTTTCATAATAAAAAACTATTTTTTTCTATTTTTAATCAATTTTCGAAAATTAATTAATTAAAAATAACTAAGACTGTCGCTAAAGCCTTTGGCGACAAAAAAGCGTCGCCATAGGTGTTCTTGAGCCAAGAACATCGACAAGTCGATGTTCAAGTCGCTTCGTTTTTCGCTTGCAATTCTTTGTTCACATATGCTATGGGCCATCTAATGTTGCTAGATTGTGGTACTAATGTAGTATTACATTTCCCCATAATCAGATTGGTCATACAACAATTCAATTGCCGGATCTAAGCCATTAAAATCGTTGTCAGATCTGTTCGAGTTTTTCTAGGTAACCCAGAAACCCAGTCAGCTCCGAGTAGACATATTGTGGTTTAAAAATCTAAGGGTTCAGATTGATTTAATGGTGATCTAATAGTTCACAGTTGTAGTCTATATAACAGAGTACGTATAACATTCATCAAACCAGTTAACCTATATCAGAATCATAATTTACCATCCGGTCAACCCATGTCAGAAAACCTGTTCATCCTGTTTCTGGAAATTCCAGAAATGCCAAAACAGTGCAAGTGGTCTACTTTGACCACTTGCTACGTTCGATATGTTCATTGTTTGTGGGGTTTTATGGCATAGATATATATTACAGACAATATGCTACAAAGTTATTACAACACATCATCAATAAAACAACATATATGTCTGATCTGGACCTTCAAAACTCCTGTCAGACGCTGGAAACCATTTCTGGGTTTACCCAGATTTCCACACGGTCATGGTCGGTCAACGACCTTTGACCGATTATAACTTCAAATGTATAATAGATCTGACTATAATTCCTTTTTCATATGAAATACAACATGACAGGCTATAGTTTAACACTTTAAAACAACAAAAACTAATAACAGACAAAGACTTAAAGCGCCTGACATTCACTGTCAGACAACAGAAAACCATTTTCCCAGATTTTGAAAAATTTCGATTTTGAGTATCTAAATGTCATGATCCACTTTCTACCAACCCAGATCATGGTTTAGCACTATATAAAACATACTTAAACACAAAAACACAACATCTATCAAAGGATCAAAGATCAAATTGTAAGATTAGTTTTATACCTTTCTTGGACAAATTCTTTACCTTATGTTTCTGATTTCTTATTTGTGATCGTGGGGCTTCAATACATGACTGATATACTATGTATTTTCGAAGCTTTTAGAGAGAGAGAGAGAGGGTCTAGATGATGGTTGTGATATAAATGAGCAATAATGCAACATTTTCTCTCTCTAATCTATATATATATTAAGCTAGATGCATGTATGGCTGAAGTAGCTGTCAATTATAAGTCAAGAGAGTTGTTAGAGTTAGTCACCAACTCCCAAACTTGTCAAAAATCCAATGTTAGCTTCAATAATGCAAATAAGGGCAAACTTGTCATTTGGCTTTTCCATTTAATGGCAATATGGTAACTTGTCAAACCCTTAGGTTTTAGGGTTTAGTTTAGGGTTTAGGGTTTGAGCCATTTTAGCAAAAAGTCTAGGATTTCCAAAATTAGGATTTAAAAATAAATAATAATTTAGTTTCCAAAAAAAAATGTAATTAGGGTTTCTTAATCAATTAGGTTTTTAATTACTTAACACCTTACTAATTAGGTTTAAGATACACTAATTGGCATTAAGCTTTCCAAATCAACAATTAGGTTTTACAATTTAAATAAATTAGGGTTTATAAAATAAATATTAGGGTTTCTAGAATTTAATATTTCTAAATATTAATTAGGGTTACCTAATCAATATAAAATTATATAATACATAAAATGCATGCACCATATAACACAGCTTATATAATGTTATTTCGAACTCATCCTCGAGTTTTAAATTAGGATTTCCATTTATCAATAAGTTAATTATTGATTTAAGGTTTCTAATTTAAGAAATTAGGGTTTTAATTTACAATTAGGGTTTTCTCTTGGTTATTAATAATTATAATTATCATGAATCACATAACATATCGACTTAACATATTTTAAAGTCTCATTTGACTTCGAAATTAGTGTTTGTCAGTAAAATTAGGGTTTGGTCATAATACCCCATAATTGACCAACCATTGTCAGTCCACAAAAATACAGTACATAATTATAGCACTGAAAAATCAAAATATAATATTATTATATTATTATTCTTATCCATTGATAAAATCCAAAATTAGGGTTTGGATTCCATATCCATTTATTCTTCATATATAACATTATTAATTAAGTTAAAATAATTAACTTAATTAATCTTGCATAAATTCATATAATAAAATAAATAATTATAATAATAATTCTAAAAATCATTTCATATATTATTTAAATAATATATAATCATATTTTCATAGAAAATAAATAATAAAAATATTTCTACTATATTAATTATTATAAGAATAAATTTTATAATAGTCAATAATTCTAAAATAAAATTATTTGTAAACATTCATGTAATAAATATATTTGAATTTATTACATAATTACATACATACCTTATCTTGTACAAATCCTCATCCTTCAAATAATAATAAAAAAATTTATATGTAAAATTTTTGATTTATTTATACAGAAAATATCGGGTTGTTACATTCACCCTCCCTTATAAAGATTTCGTCCCCGGAATCACCGTTTTAAAACCTGTACATACCAGGGTACATAGCATACACAACCATTGCGAGTAGATCTCGATCAAAATTGATCGAATTGATCATTAACTATTCAGCATAAAGCTTATCTATCTGCTTATACGGATAATTGATTTCTAATAGAACTCAATTTTCTCCTTTAAAATAATTTATATAATAATTTACTATATATAAGAAAATAAGAAATAAAATTGGTTTGAGTAATACACAGGTTGCATCCCCAGGATGCTACAGCTTTCTTGAAGCATGTTGAAGACGCTTGCATGTTGATTTCGTTGGTTTGATTGTTGATGTTGATCCGTCATGCTTGAATGTCCTTCCGCTTTTCCTTGTTTGCGCATTCCTTGCCTTCTTTCTCCTTCCTGAACAGTCTTTCACCTTATATTCCATTTATCCACACTTAAAACACACAGACTTTCTCTTTATCTCCTTTCCTTTTATTGTATAGGTGACAAAACTATCTCTTGCCTCTTCATTATCCTAGCTATCACAAATGCTTCCACCGGGTCAGTTGATCCTCTAAATCCTGGCGATACGATTGCCTTGAACTCTTTGACGTTCGTCGATCTATTATCTGGCTTGATCGTCCATATTCGCGAAATTCTGTATCGGGTCTGGTTGTCTTCCAGTCTTGTTGACAGGTTCTTCTGTCCGTGTATTTCGTTTTTGTCTTGGCGACATTATCATAATTTATTCTTTATTCTAAGCTTTATCGTATACGTATAATTATATAACACAAAACTTTCTATTCCATTAATCATGTACTCAAAATATTAGATTTTGAAATTTTAGTTTTCTGCATTAACTAGTATTCATATAATTAACTACTATCTTTATACCAACTTATTTCATTAATCCCATGTAAATTCATACTCATATCACGTGACATACCATAGCACATACTTCTTTAATCATCCGCTATCCCTTTGTGACTCAAAAGTCGGGAATCGCTGCCACAACTTATACAAAATTTGAAAAATATTACTTTATACAAACATAACTATCATATACATAACATAAAATCATACCTATTCAAGTAATACTAGTACTACTTATTTCTTACGCCTACACTAAGGATCAATTGCTTAGAAATATGTCTATTCCCATTATCCTCAATAATACATTCACACCTAACTACACCTAGTTCGTACAACTTACCATACATTATGAGTTTAAGAACTCACCACAAACATATGAGTTTAAGAACTCGACATTGACCAAATATTCTTTAACTATACTTTACCTATCAGTCACACTATCGTTTCAGAGTCCGGTACTATACTTTTTAAAATAACCACCTCATTGAGGTAGTTTTCAATGTGAGCCTCTATTTCAGCTATTGGCTTCGATATTGGCTCGGTTATGGAGATTGACTTGTTCTTTATGATTTGCAAGTATTCTAATCCTTTTCTATCTGACATATACACACTTAAGTTTATCCTGATTATCAACTAATATATACACACAACAATTAATGGCTTTATACAAGTTATCTTTTATTTTGTTTGACGATGAACTAATTCAGTTCATCTCCTTTTTAAACTCTATATGAGTTAATTGTATTCTCAACGTTTCCCTCTGTCCCAAGGTTATAGCCTAAGGTCTAACCCACCTAAGGTTTTTAACCTAAAGCTCTGATACTAACTGTAAAGACCCCAAACTCAGGTACTTGGAACCCGAACTCGGTTCTTCACGATACCATTTCTATGAGCAGAATAATACTAATAATAATAACAATAATATAATTATCAAACTTAATTTACATTTATCAGAGTCTAATCCCAATTACGCAACCTTTACTATAATTCTTTACTTGATATATAATACAATGATATATGTTGTCTTAATCAATTAGGTTTTTAATTACTTAACACCTTACTAATTAGGTTTAAGATACACTAATTAGCATTAAGCTTTCCAAATCAACAATTAGGTTTTACAATTTAAATAAATTAGGGTTTATAAAATAAATATTAGGGTTTCTAGAATTTAATATTTTTAAATATTAATTAGGGTTTACCTAATCAATATAAAATTATATAATACATAAAATGCATGCACCATATAACACAGTTATATATAACGATTATCGAACTCATCCCGAGTTTTAAATTAGGGTTTCCATTTATCAATAAGTTAATTATTGATTTAAGGTTTCTAATTTAAGAAATTAGGGTTTTAATTTACAATTAGGGTTTTCTCTTGGTTATTAATAATTATAATTATCATGAATCATCAATAAAACAACATATATGTCAGATCTGGACCTTCAAAACTCCTGTCAGACGCTGGAAACCATTTCTGGGTTTACCCAGTTCCATACCATTTATATGGCTTCATGACCACCTTTGACCGATTATAACTTCAAATGTATAATAGATCTGACTATAATTCATTTTTCATATGAAATAAAACATGACAGGCTATAGTTTAACACTTTAAAACAACAAAAATTATTAACAGACAAAGACTTAAAGCGCCTGACATTCACTGTCAGACAAAAGAAAACCATTTTCCCAGATTTTGAAAAACTTCGATTTTGAGTATCTAAATGTTATGGATACACTTTCTACCAACCCAGATCATGGTTTAACACTATATAAAACATACATAAACACAAAAACACAACATCTATCATAGGATCAAAGATCAAATTGTAAGATTAGTTTTATACCTTTCTTGGACAAATTCTTGACATTTCTTATTTTTGATCGTGGGGCTTCAATACATGACTGATATACTATGTATTTTCGAAGCTTTTAAAGAGAGAGAGGGTCTAGGATGATGGTTGTGATATAAATGAGCAATAATGCAACATTTTCTCTCTCTAATATATATATATATATATATATATATATATATATATTAAGCTAGATGCATGTATGGCTGAAGTAGCTGTCAATTATAAGTCAAGAGAGTTGTTAGAGTTAGTCACCAACTCCCACACTTGTCAAAAATCCAATGTTAGCTTCAATAATGCAAATAAGGGCAAACTTGTCATTTGGCTTTTCCATTTAATGACAATATGGTAACTTGTCAAACATTTAGGTTTTAGGGTTTAGTTTAGGGTTTAGGGTTTGAGCCATTTTAGCAAAAGTCTAGGATTTCCAAAATTAGGATTTAAAAATAAATAACAATTTAGTTTCCAAAAAAAAAATGTAATTAGGGTTTCTTAATCAATTAGGTTTTTAATTACTTAACACCTTACTAATTAGGTTTAAGATTCACTAATTAGCATTAAGCTTTCCAAATCAACAATTAGGGTTTATAATTTAAATAAATTAGGGTTTATAAAATAAATATTAGGGTTTCTAGAATTTAATATTTCTAAATATTAATTAGGGTTTACCTAATCAATATAAAATTATATAATGCATAACATGCATGCACATATAAACACGCTTATATAATGTTGTCGAACTCATCCTGAGTTTTAAATTAGGGTTTCCATTTATCAATAAGTTAATTATTGATTTAAGGTTTCTAATTTAAGAAATTAGGGTTTTAATTTACAATTAGGGTTTTCTCTTGGTTATTAATAATTATAATTATCATGAATCACATAACATATCGACTTAACAGATTTTAAAGTCTCATTTGACTTCGAAATTAGTGTTTGTCAGTAAAATTAGGGTTTGGTCATAATACCCCATAATTGACCAACCATTGTCAGTCCACAAAAATACAGTACATAATTATAGCACTGAAAAATCAAAATATAATATTATTATATTATTATTCTTATCCATTGATAAAAATCCAAAATTAGGGTTTGGATTCCATATCTGATTTATTCTTCATATATAACATTATAAATTAAGTTAAAATAAGTAACTTAATTAATCTTACATAAATTCATATAATAAAATAAACAATTATTATAATAATTCTAAAATCATTTCATATATATTATTTAAATAATATATAATCATATTTTCATAGAAAATAAATAATAAAAACAATTCTACTATATTAATTATTATAAGAATAAATTTTATAATAGTCAATAATTCTAAAATAAAATTATTTGTAAACATGTAATAAATATATTTGTATTTATTACATAATTACATACATACCTTATCTTGTACAAATCCTCATCCTTAAAATAATAATAAAAAAATTTATATGCAAAATTTTTGATTTATTTATACAGAAAATATCGGGTTGTTACACTCACCCTCCCTTATAAAGATTCCGTCCCCTGAATCCTTGCCTTCTTTCTCCTTCCTGAACAGTCTTTCACCTTATATTCCATTTATCCACACTTAAAACACACAGACTTTCTCTTTATCTCCTTTCCATTTATTGTATAGGTGACAAAACTATCTCTTGCCTCTTCATTATCCTAGCTATCACAAATGCTTCCACCGGGTCAGTTGATCCTCTAAATCCACAGCGATACGATTGCCTTGAACTCTTTGACGTTCACGATCTATTATCCGGCTTGATCGTCCATATTCGCGAAATTTCAGATCGGGTCCGGTTGTCTTCCATCTTGTTGATGTGTTCTTACGTCTCAGTGTATTTCGTTTTTGTCTTGGCGACATTATCATAATTTATTCTTTATTCTAAGCTTTATCGTATACGTATAATTATATAACACAAAACTTTCTATTCCATTAATCATGTACTCAAAATTTTAGATTTTGAAATTTTAGTTTTTTGCATTAACTAGTATTCATATAATTAACTACTATCTTTATACCAACTTATTTCATTAATCCCATGTAAATTCATACTCATATCACGTGACATACCATAGCACATACTTCTTTAATCATCCGCTATCCCTTTGTGACTCAAAAGTCGGGAATCGCTGCCATAACTTATACAAAATTTGAAAAATATTACTTTATACAAACATAACTATCATATACATAACATAAAATCATACCTATTCAAGTAATACCAGTACTACCTATTTATTACGCCTACACTAAGGATCAATTGCTTAGAAATATGTCTATTCCCATTATCCTTAATAATCCATTCACACCTAACTACACCTAGTTCGTACAACTTACCATACATTATAAGTTTAAGAACTCACCACAAACATATGAGTTTAAGAACACGACATTGACCACATATTCTTTAACTATACCTTACCTATCAGTCACACTATCGTTTCAGGGTCCGGTACTATACTTTTCAAAATAACCGCCTCATTGAGGTAGCTTTCAATGTGAGCCTCTATTTCAGCTATTGGCTTCGATATTGGCTCGGTTATGGAGATTGACTTGTTCTTTATGATTTGAAAGTATTATAATCCTTTTCTATCTGACATATACTGTAAGGCTCCGAATTTTATGAAATAAAAGTATTCAATTTTTTTTATAATTACTATTCAGTAAATGGTTAAATTGATAAAAGTTAAAGTTAAGGGTGATATATATAATTTTTTAAAATAAGCAAGTGGTTATAAAATACTCATTATTGTTTGGGAATATTCGTTTGGTCGTGGAATATTCTTTCCGTCAGAATATTTGTACGTTGGTAGCGACCATTTGTGGGCCCCATAATAGAATAACTCGCTTGGATGAAGAAAACGACAAAAGGAGTTTTATAAATAACAACGTAATTGTTACCGTTAACACTGTTGGAATACCAGGTGGGTAAAGTAAAGAAATACGCGTTGTTGCACAAGAGAACACGATATTGCATACGATTTTTGAATTATTGATTCTTACGTAAGAAAGCACTACTCAATAATTGTTACGATAATTACTGCTCAATATTATATTTTATTGATTCAATAATTGTTTGCGTTGATATTTTATATTATCGTTGTTTCAAGAATTGTCATTACACAAAGATTTTCCATTATCGAAGCAATAATTCATATTATCCTGAATAATATTATTGGATAACATTATTGGTAATGTCTAGAAAGTTCTCATACAGGAGAGGTTTGTCACCTAATTGCGCTTTAAGAAGGAGAGATCCTTATTGAAAGCCCCTCTTTCTTGAAAGCGCACTCGTTGTCAATATTGTGATTATGTAATATTATTTGTGAATAATTAATTATTAATTTTTATGATGAGGAAAATATTTATTTTATGTGGACATAGATGGAGAAAATTTTAATGTGATAATTGTTGAAAATTAATATTTTGTCTTTTTCGATAAAATATTTTATTTAAATATATTATTTTAATAATATATTAACTGTGATATTTTTTATAATGAATGTGGGATATATGAGTATATGAGGAGGAGGAAGAGTATTTTGTGGTAATAAATGTTTAACACATATTTTGTGTGTTGGTGGACACAATTATTGATGAAATTTGATTATATACAGTAAAATCACCCGCTTGTGGATTACGGTCAATTTTTGTTTGGAATTTGGAAAACTTTCTTCTTCTCGCAAAGTTGTAGAGAATTGAATTTCCTATAAAAATACGCGAGATTCAAATTTTCTGATAAAGGGCTATTTATTATGAATTATTGAAGTTCTGAAGTTCCGAAATAATTGATTTTTGAAAGTTTTAATTATTTTTATTTACAAAAACGTGTTTTTCATTTTGTTTTCCTCATTTAACATGTGATAGGGTCTGAGTTCAGATGGTAAAACATGCGTATGAAGTTTTGGAAAAAATATAATAATATTTAATAAATTTTCTACTTTGGTGTTCTAAGCATTTTCCTATAAATATGGTGCTTAGGTTAGAATTGAAAATCACACCAGAAACTGAAGTTTTCTCTCTCTATATTATCGAGCGTATTCTTGTGAGTATTTTGAGTATACTTTGAGTGTTGCTATACGGTGCAAGTTCGTTCAGCGTTATTCTAATTAGAAGTACTGCTCTTTTGAGGTAAGGGATAGTAAGGGATTTTTAAGGGTGATTATGTTTTTCAGTTTTGTATTTTTCCGGACCTTCAAAAATTTTGGAAAAATTTGAAATGATAATTTGATGAGTTTTGTTGATTGTCTCCAAAAAGGGTGATTTTTGGATGTATAGATTAGGAGTTATGGATTTTATGTGAAAAGACTATTTTAAAAGTAACTGTTTATAACTCCTTGTGGTTAACTCCAAAATTGATGAAATTTTTATTGGGTGTACATCTATATAATATCAGTATACCGTATTAATTTCAGAATTTTTGGATAAAAGTATAATTTATAATAAATGTTTAAATATTCAGTGGTTTTGGCCATATGAAAAATAGTAAATGAATTTTTAAAATTTAGAGAAAAATATATGTTCAATATGGGACTATATTATGCTAAATCCCAGAAAATAAATATTTTTGGGACTGATTTGGTATTTTTCATGAAAATGGACTAGTTATGAATAAATGAATTAAATATGTTATGTGAAGTAAGAAAATTGAAAAATATGATTTATTGGCTTGAGAATCATATATATGAGGTATATCTGATTTTTATGAGGGTTTTGGTTAATGATGATGAAATCTTATGAGGTTGACATTTTTAGATGATTAAATGCATTAATTATTAAAGCAGTAAATAATTGGATTTAATTATTTATAAATTTAAGAAATAATTAAAATATTATTATAATATTAATAATATTAGATTATGAGATTTCTAAGTGATTTATAACATTTGGATTAAGGTGTTATAAATATTGATATGGATTTTATTATGAAACTTTATCTTTTAGGTATTAGGAGGTTACTTATGCGCACGATACTTGTACTATGTACATTAATCACGGGGTACTTATTCACGACAAATTGGTTTCTTCTCCACCAAATTATCGTTGATTTATGAATCTTACTCTTGAAATTAAAACCATATTTTGATTATATTGTTTTTATATAACATTCTTATAACCCTAATGATGATATTTCTCTTTGACTTGAGTGTAAAGATGGGTAGATTATTGGTATGATCGTGACTATAGGTTCTCTTTGGCCAAGATGGTGCAAAAGTTGAATTGTTGATTTGTATGATCATGACCATTGAATTTACAATTGAATATTTTTAGCTTAAGTGCAAAGGTGAATTGATCAACATGGTTATAATTATTGTTATATAACTTCAAAATGATTATGTATTTCTTTGATATATGAATATCTTTAGCTCGTAAAGTAAAGATGACTTGTTGATGAATATCTTAGCACAGTAGTGCAAATATGAATTATTGATGAATATCTTTTGCTCGTAATGCAAAGATGACTTTGTTGTTGAATATCTTTAGCTTTGTAGTGCAAAGATGAATTATTGATGAATATCTTTGGCTCGTAATGCAAAGATGACTTTGTTGTTGAATATCTTTAGCTTTGTAGTGTAAAGATGAACTGTTGATGAATATCTTTGGCCCGTGGTGCAAAGATGAATTTATTAGTATGATTATGAGCAGAACTGTGATTTGGTATAACCATGATATTTGATGTTTCGGTAAAGACAAAGTGATGAAAATTATCTTCGTCCCGGATGAGAAGAGAATTTAGAATCACAATTATGATTATGAGTTATTCATATGATTGTGGAAAGGAACTGTTGATTGATGTTACGTGGATAAAATATTGTTGGTAGACTTTTAACGTGGAAAGACAATAGACTTTATAGTCTATTTGACTCTTTTAATGGATTGCTTCGTTCATTGCAACTATGGTTGAAAAGTTTTATCATCTACCATATGTTCTAAATCTATGATTTATTATTGATGAAGGCTATTGATAATTTAATTATCTTTAGTCATGATATTCTTTATTGGGCTATTTGTGCTCACCTTTTTGCTTCACAATTCCTTTCAGGTAATAAAAGTGTAGCTGGGTCGAGCGGGGGATAGCGAGGGAATAGAATTGTGGTCTATAGATGTTAAGGGTGATGTGAATTTAACTTGGAAGGGTGTTTTGCCACTATCATACAAGATGTCTAATGACATACAACCTCGTGTCATCATAAGACATGGTTGTGCTCATCCACTTGCTGAGTATATTTACAAGAACTGCCTATATAATCTTGGTGTTTGTTTGGAGTATAATACTCAATTAGAGACAGTGGAGATAATCATATGTCAAGAGAAGACTCACCATTGGGAAGATTATGATAGTAATCTTCTCGTTTTTCTTTGGGGTCTATTGGGTCAACCAAGGATAATTCTGTGGCCATATGATATCTACCATAACCTAAAAGCATGGCCTCCCATGTACGAAGGTTTCCTTGAGCACTTCCCAAAGATTCTAATTTCTAAAATAATTTTTTACTATACCTTTATGTAAGGTGTCATTGTGACGTGCTACAGTTGGTATATATTTGTATCCAAACTCACAAAGATATATGTTGTTGTATTTTACATGATAATTGTTGTAATAAAGTTGTAGTTGTTTTTCATACCATATATTTGGCGACTCAAAATGGGTTGGATGGAATGGACCTATTTTGGGGGCGTTACATTTGGTATTAGAGCTTAGGGATATGATCTCATGCGGAGATCGGGATTAGAACTAGGAGGGAGAGATGAGTAAATCCTTCGCTAGTGTGTCCTACCTAAGCTTATTTGTTGGTCGACCATCATATCGGGATATTATGTGATATGTTAATTTGTTAAATTAACCCTTATTTTGAAGTCAGATTCTAGAATGATATCCAAATACGAGATGAGCAATGGAGAAATCATGATGACGGGGGAGATAGAATCGAAAAGAAAGCAAGGTATTCTCAACTCTTTGAAATACTGTGTACGTAAATTTCTCGGGAAGAAATTTCATAAGGAGGAGATTGTAGAGGCCCCAATTTTATGAAATAAAAGTATTCAATTTTTCTTATAATTACTATTCAAGAAATGGTTAAATTGATAAAAGTTAAAGTTAAGGGTGATATATATAATTTTTTTAAAATAAGCAAGTGGTTATAAAATACTCATTATTATTTGAATATTCGTTTGGTCGTGGAATATTCTTTTGCGTGCTTGGAATATTCGTAATGCGTTAGCAACCCATTTGTGGGCCCCTATAATAGAATAACCGTTTAATGAAGAAAACGACAAAAGGGAGTTTTATAAATAACAACGTAATTATTACTGCTAACACTTTGTTGGAATACCGTGGGTAAAGTAAAGAAATACGCGTTGTTGCACGAAGAGAAACACGATATTGCACGGTATTTTTTGAATTATTGATTCTTACGTAAGAAAGCACTACTCAATAATTGTTACGATAATTCTTTATTCAATATTATATTTTATTGATTCAATAATTGTCGTGCGTGATATTTTATATTATTCATTGTTTCAAGAATTGTCATTACACAAAGATTTTCCATTATCTGAGCAATAATTCATATTATCCGAATAATATTATTGGATAACATTATTGGCAATGTCTAGAAAGTTACATCTAAGGAGAGGTTTTGTCACCTAATCATGCGGCAAGATGAGAGAGATCCTTATTGAAAGCCCCTCTTTCTTGGAACCGCACGGTTGTCAATATTGTGATTATGTAATATTATTTGTGAATAATTAATTATTAATTTTTATGATGAGGAAAATATTTATTTTATGTGGACATAGATGGAGAAAATTTTTAATGTGACAATTGTTGAAAATTAATATTTTGTCTTTTTCTGATAAAATATTTTATTTAAATATATTATTTTAATAATATATTAACGGTGATATTTTTATAATGAATGTGGGATATATGAGTATATGAGGAGGAAGAGTATTTTTGTGGTAATAAATGTTTAACACATATTTTGTGTGTTGGTGGACACAATTATTGACTGAAATTTGATTATAGCCTGTAAAATCATCTGTTTGTGGATTCTGGTCAATTTTTGTTTGGAATTTGGAAAAACTTTCTTCTGCAAAGTTGTAGAGAATTGAATTTCCTATAAAAATACGCGAGATTCAAATTTTCTGATAAAGGGCTATTTATTATGAATTATTGAAGTTCTGAAGTTCCGAAATAATTGATTTTTGAAAGTTTTAATTATTTTTATTTACAAAAACGTGTTTTTCATTTTGTTTTCCTCATTTAACATGTGATAGGGTCTGAGTTCAGATGGTAAAACATGCGTATGAAGTTTTGGAAAAAATATAATAATATTTAATAAATTTTCTGCTTTGGTGTTCTAAGCATTTTCCTATAAATATGGTGCTTAGGTTAGAATTGAAAATCACACCAGAAACTGAAGTTTTCTCTCTCTATATTATCGAGCGTATTCTTGTGAGTATTTTGAGTATACTTTGAGTGTTTCTATACGGTGCAAGTTCGTTCAGCGTTATTCTAATTAGAAGTACTGCTCTTTTGAGGTAAGGGATAGTAAGGGATTTTTAAGGGTGATTATGTTTTTCAGTTTTGTATTTTTCCGGACCTTCAAAAATTTTGGAAAAATTTGAAATGATAATTTGATGAGTTTTGTTGATTGTCTCCAAAAAGGGTGATTTTTGGATGTATAGATTAGGAGTTATGGATTTTATGTGAAAAGACTATTTTAAAAGTAACTGTTTATAACTCCTTGTGGTTAACTCCAAAATTGATGAAATTTTTATTGGGTGTACATCTATATAATATCAGTATACCGTATTAATTTCAGAATTTTTGGATAAAAGTATAATTTATAATAAATGTTTAAATATTCGGTGGTTTTGGCCATATGAAAAATAGTAAATGAATTTTTAAAATTTAGAGAAAAATATATGTTCAATATGGGACTATATTATGCTAAATCCCGAAAATAAATATTTTTGGGACTGATTTGGTATTTTCATGAAAATGGACTAGTTATGAATAAATGAATTAAATATGTTATGTGAAGTAAGAAAATTGAAAAATATGATTTATTGGCTTGAGAATCATATATGAGGTATATGCATTTTTTATGAGGGTTTTGGTTAATGATGATGAAATCTTATGAGGTTGACATTTTTAGATGATTAAATGCATTAATTATTAAACTCAGTAAATAATTGGATTTAATTATTTATAAATTTAAGAAATAATTAAAATATTATTATAATATTAATAATATTAGATTATGAGATTTCTAAGTGATTTATAACATTTGGATTAAGGTGTTATAAATATTGATATGGATTTTATTATGAAACTTTATCTTTTCGTGTATAGAGGTTACTTATGCGTGCACGATACGGTACTATGTATGCGAATCGGGAAGTACTATTCACGACAAATTGGTTTCTTCTCCTAACCAAATTATCGTTGATTTATGAATCTTACTCTTGAAATTAAAACCATATTTTGATTATATTGTTTTTATATAACATTCTTATAACCCTAATGATGATATTTCTCTTTGACTTGAGTGTAAAGATGGGTAGATTATTGGTATGATCGTGACTATAGGTTCTCTTTGGCCAAGATGGTGCAAAAGTTAAATTGTTGATCGGTATGATCATGACCATTGAATTTATAATTGAATATTTTTAGCTTAAGTGCAAAGGTGAATTGATCAACATGGTTATAATTATTGTTATATAACTTCACGAAATAATTATGTATTTCTTTGATATATGAATATCTTTAGCTCGTAGTGCAAGATGACTTGTTGATGAATATCTTAGCTTTTGTGAGTGCAAATATGAATTATTGATGAATATCTTTTGCTCGTAATGCAAAGATGACTGTTGTTGAATATCTTTGCTTTGTAGTGCAAAGATGAATTATTGATGAATATCTTTGGCTCGTAATGCAAAGATGACTCATTGTTGAATATCTTTAGCTTTGTAGTGTAAAGATGAACTGTTGATGAATATCTTTGGCCCGTGGTGCAAAGATGAATTTATTAGTATGATTATGAACAGGAACTGTGATTTGGTATAACCATGATATTTGATGTTTCAGGTAAAGACAGATGATGAAAATTATCTTCGTTCTGGATGAGAAGAGGAATTTAGAATCACAATTATGATTATGAGTTATTCATATGATTGTGGAAAGGAACTGTTGATTGATGTTACAGGGATAAAATATTGTTGGTGGACTTTTAACGTGGAGAAGACAATAGACTTTATAGTCTATTTGACTCTTTTAATGGATTGCTCGTTCCGCTGCAACTATGGTTGAAAAGTTTTATCATCTACCATATGTTCTAAATCTCTGATTTATTATTGATGAAGGCTATTGATAATTTAATTATCTTTAGTCATGATATTCTTTACTGGGCCATTTGTGCTCACCTTTTTGCTTCACAATTCCTTTTAGGCAATAAAAGTGTAGTTGGGTCGAGCGGGGGATAGCGAGGGAATAGAATGGTGGTCTATAGATGTTGAGGGTGAGGTGAATTTAACTTGGAAGGGTGTTTTGCCACTATCATACAAGATGTCTAATGACATACAACCTCGTGTCATCATAAGACATGGTTGTGCTCATCCACTTGCTGAGTATATTTACAAGCACTACCTATATAATCTTGGTGTTTGTTTGGAGTATAATACCCAATTAGAGACAGTGGAGATAATCATATGTCAAGAGAAGACTCACCATTGGGAAGATTATGATAGTAATCTTCTCATTTTTCTTTGGGGTCTATTGGGTCAACCAATGATAATTCTGTGGCCATATGATATCTACCATAACCTAAAAGCATGGCCTCCCATGTACGAAGGTTTCCTTGAGCACTTCCCAAAGATTCTAATTTCTAAAACAATTTTTTACTATACCTTTATGTAAGGTGTCATTGTGACGTGCTACAGTTGGTATATATTTGTATCCAAACTCACAGCATATGTGTTGTTGTATTTTGCACGATAATTGTTGTACTAAAGTTGTAGTTGTTTTTCATACCATATATTTGGCGACTTAGAATGGGTTGGATGGAATGGACCTATTTTGGGGGCGTTACATATACACACTTAAGTTTATCCTGATTATCAACTATTATATACACACATCAATTAATGGCTTTTTACAAGTTATCTTTTATTTTGTTTGACGATGAACTAATTCAGTTCATCTCCTTTTTAAACTCTATATGAGTTAATTGTATTCTCAACGTTTCCCTCTGTCCCAAGGTTATAGCCTAAGGTCTAACCCACCTAAGGTTTTTAACCCTAAAGCTCTGATACCAACAGTAAAGACCCCAAACTCAGGTACTTGGAACCTGAACTCGGTTCTTCACGATACCATTTCTATGAGCGGAATAATACTAATAATAATAACAATAATATAATTATCAAACTTAACTTACATTTATCAGAGTCTAATCCCAATTATGCAACCTTTACTATAATTCTTTACATGATATATAATACAATGATATATTGTCTAACTATTACAAAAGATACCATTTAAACATGTTCTGTTTGTTTTACTTTTCACTTGTTCTTGTCTGAACCTTCGAGTTGTTCATGCCTAGTTGAAAATATTTAAATTAAGCAAGAATGAGCATTTGAGTGCCCAGCAAGTAATATCAATTATATATATATATATATATATAAAAGCTGAAATGATTTAAATGTTTTCTTTGTAATACCCTTCTACAACAAGTCAATAGTTGTGAAGTATTCTGAACCGATAATAATAACATAACAACTCTCTTTCAAATTTTTGAAACTACATATTGACTATAACTAGGGTTATGGTGACATGCAATGAACATTGTTTTCATTTTCGATAAGGTTAGACAGAAATTCATCTGCAAATCGTCATAGCTTACGGGCACGAGGGTGTACATCCCATAGACCCTGTATTGATCAATACTACATTACAAGAACGATAGGATCGTTCACTCTGTCTCACTTTTAAGCGCATAAAAGTTTTCCCGTGTAGGGATGTTCATACTTATTTGGGTTCCAAATCAAAGGTTTTATCTTGTTCAACAATAATCTATAATTCAACATATATGTATATGGGTAATTGACAAAGGTATATCAACATGTGATTAAATACAATGATTATCCAAGTGGGGACACTTGTTTAACCATTTCTAGAAATTAACGAACATAATATATATATCTGAGTTACCATATACTAACATGTTGATAATCAATGAGTTTATATAATATAAAGTTAATAATCTGTACAGTAATAATATAATTCATAAATATTCTTACTCATGTCCATTGCATAAAGAAAATGCAAAGGTAAGATACTTGCCTGATGCACTGCTTACAGTTCGTAACTTAGTTCTATCTTTATGTAACACCTATCAGTAATAAGATCATTCGTTCGATTAGAACAACATATTATAACACATAGCACAGCTTATTGCAGCCAGCACATAAGCTAATCACATTGTCACATATATTCCACAACCATTGAATCACAAATAAACACATATCTAATCAAATTATCTAAGTTCAGATCAATTTTTGAAACATGCTTGATTGTCTGCACGACACTGACTTTATCGGTACTTATCGAGTCTAAGACTCATCCTATTGTTCATATATCCTGTAAGTATCACCATATTTTTTTAAATGACTTATAATAATTTTTTAAACAGTTATTATTTTTTATCACGCATTTTCAAACACTTGGAATCTTTATTAAATGATTTAAATATTAAACAATTATATTATCCTTAATATTTAATTAATATTAAACCATTAATGAAACCATTTCCAAAATGTTAAAGTTATTTATAATAACTCAAAATACTTTTAAAGTATTAATATTACACTTAAATGATTTTTAAAAGAATTAAAATCATTTTTAATAATTATCATTAATATTTAAGTATTAATGTATTACTTATCAAAATATTAAAAGTCCTTAAGCATAACTTAAAATATTTTAATTAATTTATATCCTTTTTAAATGATTTTTAAATAAATAAAACCATTTTAAAACTATTTATTTAATATAATTATTAAATAAACTTAATATCATTTATTATTAAATTAATATCATTAATATTAAATTATTAATGAGATTAGGGTTTAAATATTAAAAGTTATATTTAATAACTTAAAATTTTTAAACACTTTAGTTTCATTTAAATGATTTTATAATATTAAAAACATTTTAAACTAATTTATTTAATATTATTATTAAATAATTCTAATATCACTAATAGTAAATAATTAATGAAATTTACCTTTAAATATTGAAAGTTATATTTTATAACTTAAAATACTTTTAAACTATTTATTTTTATTTAAAATGATTTTTCTAATATTAAAATCATTTTTAAAGTAATTTATTTAATATAATTATTAAATAAATTTAATATCATTAATATTAAAATATTAATATTTTTCATGACAAAATACTTTTATAACCCTTAAATTCTTTTTCTATAATTCTTAAATCATTAATTCTATTTTTAATAATTTATTTAATATATTAAATAAATAACTTATTTATCATTAATATTAATTAATTAATGAAATTCATCACAAAATATTAAAAGTTATCAAAAATAACTTAAATTATTTTCTTATAACATAATATAATTTTAAATGATTTTTCAAGTATTAAAATCATTTTTAAATAATTTATTTAATAATATAATTAAATAAATTAAATACATTTAATATTCCAAAATATTAAATATTTATGAAATATATAAAATTATAAAAACTAATTTTCGGACTTAAAAATAATTTTAGGAATTTATTTTGTATTTTCATAATCAAAAACTATTTTTTTTTCTATTTTTAATCAATTTTCGAAAATTAATTAATTAAAAATAACTAAGTCTGTCGCTAAAGTCTTTGGCGACAGAAAAGCGTCACCATAGGTGTTCTTGAGCCCAAGAACACTGACAAGTCAGTGTTCAAGCTTGGTCGTTTGACCGCTTGCAATTCTTTGTTCACATATGCTATGGGCCATCTAATGTTGCTAGATCGTGGTACTAATGTAGTATTACATTTCCCCACAATCAGATTGGTCATACAACAATTCAATTGCCAGATCTAAGCCATTAAAATCGTTTGTCGATCTCATTACGGGTTTTCTAGGTAACCCGAAAACCGATCGACTCCCGAAAGTAGACATATTGTGGATTAAAAATCTAAGGGTTCAGATTGATTTAATGGTGATCTAATAGTTCACAGTTGTAGTATATATAACAGATTACATATAACATTCATCAAACCATTTAACCTATATCAGAATCATAATTTACCATCCGGTCAACCCATGTCAGAAAACCTGTTCATCCTGTTTCTGAAAATTCCAGAAATGCCAAAACAGTGCAAGTGGTCTACTTTGACCACTTGCTACATTCGATATGTTCATTGTTTGTGGGGTTTTATGGCATATATATATATTACAGACAATAGGCTACAAAGTTATTACAACACATCATCAATAAAACAACATATATGTCAGATCTGGACCTTCAAAACTCCTGTCAGACGCTGGAAACCATTTCTGGGTTTACCCATTCCCCATTATCGGCCACGGCTTTCATTGACGACCTTTCGACCGATTATAACTTAGAATGTATAATAGATCCGACTATAATTCCTTTTTCATATGAAATACAACATGACAAAGCTATAGTTTAACACTTTAAAACAACAAAAACTAATAATGATAAAAGACTTAAAGCGCCGACATTCACCGTCGAATGACGAAAAACCATTTTCCCAGTTTTGAAAAACTTCAATTTTGAGTATCTAAATGTTATGGATCCACTTTCTACCAACCCAGATCATGGTTTAGCACTATATAAAACATACTTAAACACAAAAACACAACATCTATCAAAGGATCAAAGATCAAATTGAAAGATTAGTTTTATACCTTTCTTGGACAAATTCTTGACCTTATGTTTCTAATTTCTTATATGTGATCGTGGGGCTTCAATACATGACTGATATACTATGTATTTTCGAAGCTTTTAGAGAGAGAGAGAGGTCTAGGATGATGGTTGTGATATAAATGAGCAATAATGCAATATTTTCTCTCTCTAATCTATATATATATATATATATATATATATATATATTAAGCTAGATGCATGTATGGCTGAAGTAGCTGTCAATTATAAGTCAAGAGAGTTGTTAGAGTTAGTCACCAACTCTCACACTTGTCAAAAATCCAATGTTAGCTTCAATAATGCAAATAAGGGCAAACTTGTCATTTGGCTTTTCCATTTAATGACAACATGGTAACTTGTCAAACCCTTAGGGTTTAGGGTTTAGTTTAGGGTTTAGTGTTTGAGCCATTTTAGCAAAAGTCTAGGATTTCAAAAATTAGGATTTAAAAATAAATAACAATTTAGTTTCCAAAAAAAAATGTAATTAGGGTTTCTTAATCAATTAGGTTTTTAATTACTTAACACCTTACTAATTAGGTTTAAGATACATTAATTAGTATTAAGCTTTCCAAATCAACAATTAGGGTTTATAATTTAAATAAATTAGGGTTTATAAAATAAATATTAGGGTTTCTAGAATTTAATATTTCTAAATATTAATTAGGGTTTACTTAATCAATATAAAATTTTATAATACATAACATGCATGCACCATATAACACAGTTATATAACAATGTCGAACTCATCCTGAGTTTTAAATTAGGGTTTCCATTTATCAATAAGTTAATTATTGATTTAAGGTTTCTAATTTAAGAAATTAGGGTTTTAATTTACAATTAGGGTTTTCTCTTGGTTATTAATAATTATAATTATCATGAATCACATAACATATCGACTTAACAGATTTTAAAGTCTCATTTGACTTCAAAATTGGTGTTTGTCAGTAAAATTAGGGTTTGGTTATAATACCCCATAATTGACCAACTGTAAGACCCCGAAATTTTTTAAATAAAAAGGAATTTCCTTTATTTATTATTTTGAAATAGTAAGGGTGGATTTGATTAATGTGGATAGTTATGGGTAAAATACGCAAATATTTCGAATAAGCAAGTGGTTATAAAATATTCATTATTGTTTGGGAGTATTCGTTTGGTCGTGGAATATTAAATGCTTTGGGGAATATTAAATGCAATGTAGCCTTGATCTTTATGGGCCCCATAACGGAAAGTGATTGGATGAAGAAAGCGACAAATATAAGTTGTTTATAAATAACAGGCGTAGTTATTCTTTTATAATCTTGTTGGAATACCCGTGGTTAAAACACACTAATACGCGTTGTTGAATCAGTAGCACAGGTATTGCACCAATTATTGATTCTTACGTAAGAAGGCACTACTCAATAATTATTACGATGAATTACTTTCATTCGATAATTTAATTTATTGATTCAATAATTGTTGCGTTGATATTTTATATTCTTTGTTGTTTGATAATTGTCATTACACGATATTTTTTTTATTATCGAAGCAATAATTCATATTATCTGAATAATATTATTAGATAACATTATTAGCAATGTCTAGAAAGTTACATCTAAGGAGAGGTTTGATGTCACCTAATTGCTTGCAAGAAGAGAGAGATCCTTATTGAAAGCCCCTCTTTCTGAGAGCGGCACGGTTTGCGATCTTTGTGATTCTCATAATATTATTTGTGAATAATTAATTATTGATTTATATGATGAGGAAAATATTGATTTTATGTGGATATAGATGGAGAAAATTTTTAATGTGACAATTGTTAAAAATTAATATTTTATCTTTTCTCGATAAAATAATTCATTTAAATATATTATTTTAATAATATATTAATGGTGATATTTTTACAACGAATGTGGGATATATGAGTATACTGAGGAGGAAGAGTATTTTTGTTGGATTAAATGATTAACACATGTTTTTGTGTGTCGGTGGACCCCATTTCTTGGTGAAATTTGATTATAGCACAATAAATCGCTTGGTTTGAGGATTTCGGTCAATTTCTTTTGAATTTGGAAAAACTTTCTTCCGCAAAGTTGTAGAGAATTGAATTTCCTATAAAAATCCACGAGATTCGAATTTTCTGATAAAAGAGCTATTTATTATGAATTATTGAAGTTCAGAAGCTCAGAAATAATTGATTTTTGGAAGTTTTAAATATTTATATTCACAAAAATGTTTATTGTGTTTGGTGGGCATCTTTAACACATGTCATGTTGCTGAATTCAGATGCTTGATGCGTAGGAGGATGTAGAAAAAAATTATAATATTAATTTATTAAATTTTCTACTTTGGTGTTCTAAGCAATTTCCTATAAATAGGGTGCTTAGGTTAGAATTGAAAATCACACCAGAAACTGAAGTTTTCTCTCTCTATATTATCGAGCGTATTCTTGTGAGTATTTTGAGTATACTTTGAGTATAGCTATACGGTGCAAGTTCAAGTCATAGCCTATATCCTGTGTTTGACTAAAGTCTTTGTCTTTCGAGGTAAGGGATGTTATTTTCTTCTCAAATGATATTATTTCTTCAATATCATTATCTTTGAAATATTGGTTGGAATTTTTATCAAATTTGGAACTTTTTCATGCGGGATTACTATTCATGAGTTACTATTCACGATTACTATTCATGAGTTACTATTCACGAGTTACTATTCACGAGTACTATTCATGAAGCGTGAAGATGTTTTTTTTGTGGAATTTCTATCTTTTGGTGTCGGAGTTATTATTCACGTATACGACACTATTCACGTATACGGCACTATTCACGAATACGGCACTATTCACCGAAAAGTGAAAATTTTTCTTTTTTTTTCCAAAATATCTATTATGGATACTAGCTTTGATTGTATCCATGTTTTGATCATTCTTGAATTTTACTCCACTCTGATTCTTATGAAGTATTTTTGAACTTGGATTGTTTAAAATACGAATCCTTAATATTTGTTCTTTTGTTTCACTGAATTCGTTTTTTTAAAAATATTTTTCATCCTCGGTCTTAAATGATGATATTATTGAATATCTTTGGCACGTAGTGCAAAGATGAATGATTTCAAGAATATCTTCTTTGGTAGTAGTGCAAAGATGAGCAGTGTTTAGATGAACATGACCAATCGATGAATATCTTTGGCTCAGAGTGCAAAGATGAATATTTGATTCGGATGTATATTGATTGATGTTACGAGGATAAAAGATGAGCGATGAACTTTTAAATTCATACATAGAAGATAGTAGTTGCATTCTCTACTTAACTCTTCTAATGAATTATTATTTCACTGCGAATATTGATTTAAAATTTGTTGTCTATTGTATTCTATTAGATTTTTCCCTGTTGAAGACTAACGATAATTTGTTGTATATTATCTTAGTCATAATATTCTTTTTTTGGGCTAGTTGAGCTCACCCTTTTCCTTGTTGTTCCATTTTTCTTCTCGGGAGGCGAGAATGTAGCGAGTACTAGTCGGGGTATGGAATGAAGGTACTAGAGAGAGTTGTTTAGTAGTCCTCACCATTTTTGTTAAATAATGTATCAATAATTATGATTGGGATTTATTTGCGTGTGGATATTGTCTAGATGGCAATATATGTATTTAACTCACGCTTTATATGTTGTAATAATAAAGTTGTAGTTATTTCGTACCATGTGTTTGGCGACTCGAAATGGGTTGGATGGAATGGACCTATTTTGGGGCGTCCACGGTTGGTATCGAGCTTAGGGATATGATCTCTGGCGGAGATCGGGGAATTGAACTAGGAGGGGAGAGACGAATAAATCCTTCGCTATTGTGTCCTACCTAAGCTTATTTGTTAGTTGGTTAGTATATAGGGATTTTATGTGATTTGTTAATTTCCTTAATTAACCCTTGTTTTATGACAGTATTTGAGAATGTCGAATGAGAATATTAACGATGGAGTAAATGAGACCGTGGAAATGCTGTATTTACCAACGAGGAGAAACGTCTGACAGTGACAATGTACCTCATGTGAACAACACCAATTGGCGAGATGATGAACGAGGGATGTTTAGAAGCTTTTTGCGGTTCATGCAAAATCGACGGCGAGGAGACTCGTGTTCAAAATACGAGGAGGAAATGATAGCAATTCACGGTGGTCACAAATTGGCAATTCAAAGAGTTGGGACCACCGAGTGCAGGAAAGCGGATCCGATTAAGGCGAGAGGCGTGGGTCAAACAAATTACTAAGATATTCGATGTCTTGGGATGCACGGAGGAATGTAAAAGTTCCATTCGCTACTTTTATGTTCCGTGGCGGCGAGATTCTTGGTGGGAATCGTGAAGCGTACCCATCCAACACTTTTCGGCATGATGTCATGGGAGACATTTCAGAAGCAGTTCAATGACAAGTACTTCCCCGAAAGTATTCGTTATATGAAGGAAGTGGAGTTTATTAGACGGAGCGAATAACATGACGGTGTCCCAAAGACGGGCGAAGTTCATGGAGTTATCCGTGTTTGCACCTCATTTGGTGGAGAATGAGGAACGATGACGCGAATGTTTACGAGAGGTTTGAAACCCGACATACGTCGATTATCTCATTTCTCATAAATTTTCTCTCTATTCAGATGTTGTCAATGTGGCTCGATTGTTAGAGCGAGATAACGAGTATGCGTTACATGGCGCCCCAAAATAGGTATACATAACACCCATTCCGAGTCGCCAAATACATGGTACAAGAAGCAAACTACAACTTTATTATTACAACAAGAAAAGCTGTGAGTTTAAATACGAGATATTATCTTCTGACAATATCTATACTCAAATAAATCCTCATCACATTTATTGATACATTATTTTACAAAATGGTGAGGACTACTAAACAATCCTTTCTAAAACCTTCATTCCATACCCACTAGTACTACTATTACATTCTCGCCTCCCGAGAAGAAAAATGGAACAACAAGGAAAAGGGTGAGCTCAACTAGCCCAAGAAAGAATATTATGACTAAGATAATATACAACAAATTATCGTTAGTCTTCAACAGGAAAAATCGATAGAATACAATAAACAACAAGTTTCAGATCAATATTCGCAGCAATGAAATAATAATTCATAGAAGAGTTACGTAGAGAATGAAATCTACTATAATCTATGAATTTAACGAAATCCATCATCAATATTTTATCCCTCAGAACATCAATCAATATGCATCTAGAATCAAATATTCATCTTTGCACTATAGCCAAAGATATTCATCATTAGTCATGTTCATTTAAACACTGCTCATCTTTGCACTACTGTGCCAAAGATATTAATCAATCGGTCATGTTCATCTCAACACTGCTCATCTCTTTGCACTACTGTGCCAAAGATATTCTTGAAATCATTCATCTTTGCACTACGAAGCCAAAGATATTCAATAATATCATCATTTAAGACCGAGGATGATGAAAATATTTTTTAAGAAGCGAATCCAAAGAAACAAAATGACAAGGATTAAGGATTAAGGATTAAGTATTCTTGGTTTTATCCACGTCCAAAAATACCTCAAAAATAATCATAGTGGTGTAAAATTCAAGAATGATCAAAACATGGATACAATCGAGTTAGTATCCATAATAGATGTTTTGAGACGAAAAGAAGAAGAAATTTTATTTTAAATATGAATAATACAGTATCGTGAATAGTCTTGAGTATCGTGAATAAAGTCGCGATATCGTGAATAGTAACTTCCACACCAAAAGATAGAAATTCCACAAAAACATCTTCACGCTTTATGAATAGTACTCGTGAATAAGAACTCGTGAATAAGAACTCATGAATAGTAACTCGTGAATAGTAACTCATGAATAGTAACCCATGAATAGTAACTTCGACATGAAAAAGTTCCAAATTTGATAAAACTTCAGATCAACATTTCAAAGATAATGATATTGAAGAAATAATATCATTTGAGAAGAAAATAACATCCCTTACCTCGAAAGATCAAGATTTAAATTTAAACACCTGGATATAGGCTATGACTTGGACTTGCACCGTATAGCAATACTCAAAGTATACTCAAAATACTCACAAGAATATGCTCGATAATATAGAGAGAAAAACTTCAGCTTTAAATGTGATTTTCAATTCTAACCTAAGCACCTATTTATAGGAAATTGCTTAGAACACCAAAGCGAAAAATTAATAAATTAATAATATAATTATATTATTTTCTACACATGTCTAGAATCTGATTTCAGCCATCAAACACATGTCACCTTCTAGAAAAAAAAGAAAAAAACGTTTTTCTAATTTTAAATATTTTAAACTTCCAAAATCAATTATTTGAACTTCGAACTTCAATAATTCATAATAAATAGCCCTTTCATCAGAAAATTCAATCTCAAGCGAGTTTTTATAGGAAATTCAATTCTCTACAACTTTGCAGAAGAAAGTTTTCCAAATTCCAATCAAAATTGATCAAATCCACAAACGGGCAATTTTACAAAATTTATAATCAAATTTCAGTCAATAAATGGGGTCCACCGACATGTTTAACATGTTTTAAACATTTATTGCAACAAAAATACTCTTCCTCCTCGTATACTCATATATCCCACATTCGTTGTAAAAATATCACCGTTAATATATTATTAAAATAATATATTTAAATGAATTATTTTATCAGAAAAAGATAAAATATTAATTTTCAACAATTGTCATTTTAAAAATTTTCTCCATCTATATCCACATAAAATCAATATTTTCCTCATCATATAAATCAATAATTAATTATTCACAAATAATATTACAGAATCACAATATTGACAACCAGCGCCTCCTAAGAAAGAGGGGCTTTCCAATAAGAATTTCTTCATCTTGGCCGCAATTAGGTGACCAAACCTCTCCTTAGATGAACTTTCTAGACATTGCCAATAATGTTATCTAATAATATTATTCAGATAATATGAATTATTGCTTCGATAATGAAAGATACTGTGTAATGACAATTATTGAAACAACAGCAATATAAAATATCAACGCAGCAATTATTAACTCAATAAAATCTTTGAGCAATGAAATATCTGTAACCATTATTGAGTAGTGCCTTCTTACGTAAGAATCAATAATTGGTGCAATACTGCATGCTCTTGCTCAACAACGCGTATTAGTGTGTTTTAACCAATAGGGTATTCCAACAAAGATAATTCGGTAACTACTTCTGCTTATTTAAAAAACAACTTATATTTGTGCGTTTTCTTCATCCAATCGCTTTCAGTTATGGGGCCCACACATGGTCATTTGCGCCATCGCATTTAATATTCCCCGACCGCATTTAATATTCCACGACCAAACGAATATTCCCTAAACAACAATGAATATTTTATAACCACTTGCTTATTTTGAAATATTTGCATATTTAACCCTTAACTATCCACATTAATCAAATCAACCCTTACTATTTCAAAATAATAAATAAAGGAAATTTCTTTTATTTAAAAAATTTGGTCTTACAACCTCCCTCCTTATGAAATTTCGTCCTCGAAATTGACGTGCGTGACTGGTGTGTGTTTCAAAAGGTGAGGATACCTCGCTTTCATTTCCGTTTCCAATTCCTGTGTCATTTCCTCTATAGCATGATTCCTCCACAAAACTTTAACTTATGGTATGACCTTTGCAAGCGTAGGACATGCTCCTTCCTATCCAAAATCTTGACAGTACCTCCTCATACGTTAAGTCTTCTTATCTCGTCCTGTTCTAACTCAATAACGTGGTTCGGGTCTTTCACATATTTACAAAGAAGTACGATATTTGAAACACATTATGAACACGAGACATACTCGGAGGTAACGCAAGTCTATAGGCTACATTTCCTACTCGGTCAAGAATTTGAAATGGACCGATAAATCGTGGATTGAGCTTTCCTCTCTTCCCAAATCTTGTAACTCCCTTCCATGGAGCAACTCGCAACAATACATGATCCCCACATTAAATTCCACGTCCTTTCGATGAAGATCCGCATAACTCTTTTGTCGATCTTGTGCCGCTTTATATCGTTGTTCAATCATTTGGATCTTTTCGGTGAGTCATACGTACTAACTTTCGGGTCCCAACAATGTTGCTTCACCCACCTCATCCCAACATATTGGGGAACGACATTTTTGTCCATATAATGCTTGAATGGAACCATGCCTATATTTGTTTAATAACTATTGTTGTATGAGAATTCCACCAATGGCAAGTACTTATCCCAACTTCCTTTGAAATCTAGGACCACGAGTTTTAATATATCTTCAAGAGTTTGAGTAGTCCTTTACGATTGCCCATCCGCTTGAGGATGGTATGCTAAGATAAATCGTAAATCCGTGCCCATAGCTTTTTGCAAGCTAACCCAAAATCTTGAAGTGAATCTTGGGTCACGATCCGAAACTATGGATACAGGCATGCCATGCAACCTCACAATCTCATTCACGTACATACTAGCAAGACGTTCAAGGAAATAAGTCTCCCGTATCGGCAAGAAATGAGCAGACTTGGTTAATCTATCAACAATAACCCAAATAGCATTGATGCCTTGAGAAACCGTAGGAAGACCCAGAATGAAATCCATAGTAATGTGTTCCCACTTCCATTCCGAATCTCAAGTGGTTGCAACGGACCCTTAGGTACAAGATGCTCCGCCTTTACACGTTGGAAAGTTAAACACATCGAGATAAACTTTGCAATCTCTCTTCATATTGTTCCACCAAAATGTATGTCGAAGATCACGATACATTTTAGTACTTCGAGGATGGATTGCAAATGGCGTATTGTGTGCCTCCATCATAATCTTGTACTTCAAATCGTAGTCGTTAGGAACACAAAGTCTAGAGTGGACTCAAGTATCAATTCTCGCTTCCTAATAGCTCCTTCTTGTACTTTCTTCTTCATACGCATCAACTCCGGATTCGGTGGCTTGAGCAACCTTAACTTTTTCTATTAAAGTTGGCTCTATGTCGTATACTTGACATCATCGCTTTCGTTCAAGATATGATCTTCTACTCATCGCGTCGGCCACCACGTTCGCTTTTCGGGATGGCATGATCGAAAAATGTGTTTGAAATGAGTCTCCTCTTGAGTTCTTGAAGCTCTTCCCACACTCCTTGCTCCATTCAAATTTTGTATCTCTACGAGTCACCGTTAATGGAATAGCGATTCGAGAATATCCTTCAACGAATCTCCGATAATAACTAACTAAGCCTAAAAGCTACGTATTTACATTCTTGACTTAGGTTGCTCTCAACTGTGACTCATATCCCAATCTTGGATAAAGACGTCACAATGACACCTATCGATTTACTATCGCATCGAATATGACGTCCCTACAGAGAGTGCGGCTTAGGTGAATTCCACAAAGGAAGTCACAAGATAAAGGCTCGGTACCAAATTCTATAGTTGAATTTTAACTCCACGAAGTTCAATAGAGCCATTCGATATGAGATTTTAGAAATGAGTTTTGTCTGGGGTTCAAAGTCGATACAAAATTTAATATCGGGCTTTGGGAGTAAGCCAAGAAATTCTTCAGAAATACGTCGGAAAAATCAATAACAACAGAATATTGTTCAAATCGGCGTGTCTTTATTCAAATCCATAACATGGACTAAGAAAATTTGACATCCGTAATAAACGAATGACTTCATGGCTTGATATGAAAATGTTTGACTACAATGGTTTGATTGCTTGAATTGAATAACGAGTTGCTTAGGAATGAAAACTAACAACCTTACGAAAATAATCAATTTCGGCATGATGAGTAGTTAACCTTAAAATCACATCAAAACAAATATCTCTATAGAAATAAGGTTAACGGTAATAATGTGATAGTGCCAACTTGAATCAAGCAAGATTTTTAAATAACGGATGTAATGAAATTTTCTCTAATGGAGTCTCCACGAGATAGTCAAAGTTTAATTTCTCCGTAGTCAAGTTCAAACGTTGAACGCAAGCAAGAGAGATAAAAGAATGGGTAGAACCGGTATCTAGTAAGGTATAAACTTCGCAAGAATTTATAATTAACTAACCCGTACTAACCGTTCGGGTTCCTCGCATTTTGACCGGTCACGACAAACGCTTCCGAAGAACCGACTTTTGACTTTTACGGGACATCCTTTTGAGTCACCATTCCCGCTGGATGGTTTCGATATCGTCTAATCTCGGCGATATGTCCTTCTTTTCCACAATTATAGCATACCTTAAAGCTGTTGTGGGCGGTTTGGGTGATATGTCCTCTTTCCGCATTTGTAACATCTGATGGTGGTCGTTCTCCTCCATAAAACTAGTTACTCTTGGCGGCGTCTTCATATGGTCGTTGTTGAATCTCCTCTTTTAAAATCTCCTCCCAGACTAAACGCTTCTTCTATTTTCATTGCCACGATTACCACCGGAGTGGTTACCGCCTTTGTCTGTATTCTTCTTTCTCCGTTGGTTATCGTTATTACGATGGCTTCGCTATCTTTGGTATGATCCTGGTTTATGGTCCCTCGGTTGAACATACTCGTTATCTCGCTCTAACAACCGAGCCTGCTGACAACATCTGAATAGAGAAAAAATTTATGAGAAATGAGATCTTCGCGTATGTCGGGTTTCAAACCTCTCGAAAACATCCGCGTCATCGTTCCTCATTCTCCACCAAATGAGGTGCAAACTGGATAACTCCGCTGAACTTAAGCCTCGTCTTTGGGACAATGCCATGTTATTCTGCTCTAGTCTAATAAACTCCACTTCCTTCATATGACGAATACTTTCAGGGAAGTACTTGTCATTGAACTGTTTCTGAAATGTCTCCCATGACATGCTGAGTGCAGCTGGATGGGTACGCTTCACAGATTCCCACCAGTAATCTGCCTCGCCACGGAACATAAAAGTAGCGAATGGAACTTTCTGTTCCTCCGTGCATCCCAAGACATCGAATATCTTGGTAATTTGTTTGACCCACGTCTCCGCCTTAATCGGATCCGGCTTTCCCAGTGCAGTGGTGGTCCCAACTCTTTGAACCGCTTGTCGTGACCACCCGTGAATTGCTATCATTTCCTCCTCAGATTTTGAACACGAGTCTCCTCGTCGATTTTGCATGAATCTGCAAAAAGCTTCTAAACATCCCTCGTTCATCATCTCGCTTTCGGTGGTGTTGTTCACGGGAGGAACATTGCCCGACTGTTGCACGTTCTCCCTCGTTGGTAAAATCAGCATCTCCACGGTCTCATTTACTCCATTGTTAATATTCTCGATTCGACATTCTCAAATCTCATCATAAAACAAGGGTTAATTAAGGAAATCAATATATCACATAATATCCCTATATCTTGACTTGACCAACTAACAAATAAGCTTAGGTAGGACACACTAGCGAAGGATTTACTCGTCTCTCCCCCTCTAGTTTTATTCCCGATCTCATGGGAGATCATATCCTAAGCTCGATACCAATTTGTGACGCCCCAAAATAGGTATACACAACACCCATTCTGAGTCGCCAAATACATGGTACAAGAAGCAAAACTACAACTTTATTATTACAACAAGAAAATCTGAGTTTAAATACGATATTATCTTCAGACAATATCTATACTCAAATAAATCCTCATCACATTTATTGATACATTATTTTACAAAATGGTGAGGACTACTAAACAATCCTTTCTAAAACCTTCATTCCATACCCCCAACTAGTACTTTCGCTACATTCTCGCCTCCCGAGAAGAAAAATGGAACAACAAGGAAAAGGGTGAGCTCAACTAGCCCGATAAAGAATATTATGACTAAGATAATATACAACAAATTATCGTTAGTCTTCAACGAGGAAAAATCGATAGAATACAATGATAACACAAGTTTCGGATCAATATTCGCGGCGAAAATAATAATTCATAGAAAGAGTTACGTGAGAATGAAATCTACTATAATCTATGAATTTAACGGTCCATCATCAATATTTTATCCTGTAACATCAATCAATATGCATCTGGAATCAAATATTCATCTTTGCACTACTGAGCCAAAGATATTCATCGATTAGTCATGTTCATTTAAACACTGTTCATCTTTGCACTACTGAAGCCAAGATATTAATCAATCGGTCATGTTCATCTCAACACTGTTCATCTTTGCACTACAGGCCAAAGATATTCTTGAAATCATTCATCTTTACTACAAAGCCAAAGATATTCAATAATATCATCATTTAAGGCGAGGATGATGAAAATATTTTTTAAGAAAGCGAATCCGATTGAAACAAAATGACAAGGATTAAGGATTAAGGATTAGTACTTGGTTTTATCCACGTCCAAAAATACCTCAAAAATAATCATAGTGGTGTAAAATTCAAGAATGATCAAAACATGGATCTGATCGAGTTAGTATCCATAATAGATATTTTAGACGAAAAGAAGAAATTTTATTTTTCTATTGAATAATACCAGTATCGTGAATAGTCTTAGTATCGTGAATAGTCTTAGTATCGTGAATAGTAACTTCGACACCAAAAGATAGAAATTCCACAAAAAAACATCTTCACGCTTTATGAATAGTACTCGTGAATAGTAACTGAATGAATAATAACTTTCATGAATAGTAACTCGTGAATAGTAACTCATGAATAGTAACCCATGAATAGTAACCCCACATGAAAAAGTTCCAAATTTGATAAAAACTTCAGATCAACATTTCAAAGATATAATGATATTGAAGAAATAATATCATTTGAGAAGAAAATAACATCCACTTACCTCGAAAGATCGATCTTTAAATTGAAACAGGATATAGGCTATGACTTGGACTTGCACCGTATAGCAATACTCAAAGTATACTCAAAATACTCACAAGAATATGCTCGATAATATAGAGAGAAAACTTGATTTACGTGTGTGATTTTCAATTCTAACCTAAGCACCTATTTATAGGAAATTGCTTAGAACACCAAAGCGAAAAATTTAATAAATTAATAATATAATTATATTATTTTCTACACATGTCTAGAATCTGATTTCAGCCATCAAACACATGCCACCTTCTAGAAAAAATAAGAAAAACGTTTTTCTAATTTTAAATATTTTAAACTTCAAAATCAATTATTTGAAGCTTGAAACTTCAATAATTCATAATAAATAGCCCTTTCATCAGAAAATTTGAATCTCATGAGTTTTATAGGAAATTCAATTCTCTACAACTTTGCAGAAGAAAGTTTTTCCAAATTCCAATCAGAAATTGACCGAAATCCACAAACTAGGCAATTTTACAAAGTATAATCAAATTTCGGTCGATAAATGGGGTCCACCGACATGTTTAACATGTTTTAAACATTTATTGCAACAAAAATACTCTTCCTCCTCGTATACTCATATATCCCACATTCGTTGTAAAAATATCACCGTTAATATATTATTAAAATAATATATTTAAATGAATTATTTTATCGAGAAAAAGATAAAATATTAATTTTCAACAATTGTCATTTTAAAATTTTCTCCATCTATATCCATAAAATCAATATTTTCCTCATCATATAAATCAATAATTAATTATTCACAAATAATATTACGAAATCACAATATTGACAACCAGGCGGTTCAGAAAGAGGGGCTTTCCAATAAGAATTTCTTCTTCTTTGGCGCATGCATTAGGTGACCAAACCTCTCCTTAGACGAACTTTCTAGACATTGCCAATAATGTTATCTAATAATATTATTCGAGATAATATGAATTATTGCTTCGATAATGAAAGATACCGTGTAATGACAATTATTGAAACAACTGATATATAAAATATCAACGCAGACAATTATTAACTTAATAAAATCTTTGACACTAATTCTGTAACCATTATTGAGTAGTGCCTTCTTACGTAAGAATCAATAATTGGTGCAATACTGGTATCTTCTTGTTCAACAACGCGTATTAGTGTGTTTTAACCACCGGGGGTATTCCAACAATATTAATTGGGTAACAACTACGCCAATTATTTAAAAACAACTTATATTTGTCGTTTTCTTCATCCAATCGCTTTCAGTTATGGGGCCCACACATGGGTCACATGTGGTCGCATTTAATATTCCGGCCATCGCATTTAATATTCCACGACCAAACGAATATTCCCTGACAACAATGAATATTTTATAACCACTTGCTTATTTTGAAATATTTGCATATTTAACCCTTAACTATTCACATTAATCAAATCAACCCTTACTATTTCAAAATAATAAATAAAGGAAATTCCTTTTTATTTAAAAAATTTTCGGGGTCTTACACGTTCAACCGAGGGACCATAACCAGGATCATCTAGAAGATAGCGATCATCGAATAACGATAACCAATTGGAGAAAGAAGAATACGGACAAAGCGAACCACTCTGGTGGTAATCGTGGCCATGAAAATAGAAGAAGCGAGTCGGGAGGAGATTTTAAAAGAGGAGATTCAACAACGACCATGTGAAGACGGCGCCAAAGAGTAAATCGGTTCCAAGGAGGAGAAAGACCATCGATCGTGTATGTTACAAATGCGGAAAGAGGGACATATCATTGAAATTGCCCAAAAACAGTTTAAGGTATGTTATAATTGTGGAAAAGAAGGACATATCGCCGAGATTATGCGATATCAAAACCCGATCCAATGAATGGTGACTCAAAAGATGTCCCCGAGAAAAGTCAAAGTCAACGATTCCTAGAAGAGCGTTTATCGTGGCCGGTCAAAATCTGAAAGAACCCGACGAAGTTAGCACGGGGTTAGTTAATTATAATTCTTGCGAAGTTTATACCTTACTAGATATCTGGGTTCTACCCATTCTTTTATCTCTCTTGGTTTAAGCTCAACGTTTGAACTTGACTACGGAGAAATTAGACTTTGACCTATTTATGGAGACTCAGTTAGGAGAAACTTTCATTACATCCGTTGTTTAGAAATCTTGCTTGATTCAGAGGTTGGCACTATCACATTACACAGTTAACCTTATTTCTATAGAGATATTTGCTTTTGATGTGATTTTAGGGTTAACTACTCATCATGCCAAAATTGATTACTTTACGTAAGGTTGTTAGTTTTCATATTCTTAAGCAACTTTGTTATTCAATTCAAGCAATCAAACCATTGTAGTCAAACATTTTCATATCGACCATGAAGTCATTCGTTTATTATGGATGTCAAGTTTTCTTAGTCCATGTTATGGATTTGAATAAAGACACGTCGATTTTTGAATAATATTCTTGTTGTTATTGATTTTCCTGATGTATTTCTGAAGAATTTCTTGGCTTACTCCCAAAGATGATATTAAATTTTGTATCGACTTTGAACCCTAGACAAAACTCATTTCTAAAATCTCATATCAAATGGCTCTATTGAACTTCGAGTTAAAATTCAACTATAAATTTGGTACACGAGCCTTTATCTGGTGACTTCCTTTGTGGAATACATCGGCCAGACTCTCCGTGGGGACACCATATTCGTGCGATAGTAAAGCGATAGGTGTCATTGTAACGTCTTATCAAAGGTTGGGATATGAGTCACAGTTGAGAACAACCTAAGTCGGTAATCTAAATACGTAGCTTTCTAGGCTTAGTTGGTTATTATCGGAGATTCGTTGAAGGATATTCTCGAATCGCTATTCCATTAACGCAGCTGACTCGTAGAGATACAAAATTCGAATGGAGCAAGGAATGTGGGAAGAGCTTCGAAGAACTCAAGAGGAGACTCATTTCAGCACATGTTCTGACCATGCCATCCTGGAAAAGCGAATGTGGTAGCTGACGTGTTGAGTAGAAGATCGTATACAAGTACGAGTACGATATTGTCAAAGACTCATTTCGTATAATTTACAAATAATAGAGATGGAGATGAAAACTCTAGTTACCCACGTGATGATATACGAGTATAATCGACTTTATTCGATAAAGTTAAAGTTGTTCAAGCTACACAATCGGGAGTGATGAATTTGAAGAAGGAGGTGCGAAGTTGTTATTTCAAAAGCGATAATCGGTGAGGTGAGGAAAGCTCAAACCTTGATTTATTAATCCATTTGAAATTCTCGATCGAATAGGAACTCGTGGCCTATAGACTCGTTTTACTGCCAAGTATGGCGTGTTCATAACATTTTTCACGTATCGATGTTACGTAAATATGTGGACGACCGAACCACGTCATTGAGTTAGAACCGAATGAGATAGCCAAGACTTAACGTCTGAGGAGGTACTGTCAAGATCTTGTAGAGGAAAGAACATGTCCTATGTCTGAGAGGTTATACCACAAGTTAAAGTTTTGTGGAGAAACCATGCTATTGAGGAAATGACCTGGGAGTTGGAAATGGAAATGAAAGCGAGGTATTCTCATCTTTTCGAAACACCAGGTACGTACGTCAATTTCGAGGACGAAATTTCATAAGGAGGGGAGGTTGTAAGACCCCGAAATTTTTTAAATAAAAAGGAATTTCCTTTATTTATTATTTTGAAATAGTAAGGGTGGATTTGATTAATGTGGATAGTTATGGGTAAAATACGCAAATATTTCGAATAAGCAAGTGGTTATAAAATATTCATTATTGTCGGGGAATATTCGTTTGGTCGTGGAATATTAAATCTTGTCGGAATATTAAATGCGGCCAGCCATGATCTTTTGTGGGCCCCATAACGGAAAGCGATTGGATGAAGAAAACGACAAATATAAGTTGTTTATAAATAACGGCGTAGTTATTCAGATTATCTTTGTTGGAATACCCGGTGGTTAAAACACACTAATACGCGTTGTTGAATCCAGCAGACACGGTATTGCACCAATTATTGATTCTCGTAAGAAGGCACTACTCAATAATTATTACAATAATTCTTATTCGATATTTTATTTTATTGATTCAATAATTGTTGCGTTGATATTTTATATTCTTTGTTGTTTCAATAATTGTCATTACACGATATTTTTTTATTATCGAAGCAATAATTCATGTTATCCTAATAATATTATTAGATAACATTATTGGCAATGTCTAGAAAGTTACATCTAAGGAGAGGTTTGGTCACCTAATTCATGGCGCATGAGAGAGATCCTTATTGAAAGCCCCTCTTTCTGAGGAGCTACACGGTTGCAATCTTGTGATTCATAATATTATTTGTGAATAATTAATTATTGATTTATATGATGAGGAAAATATTGATTTTATGTGGATATAGATGGAGAAAATTTTTAATTTGACAATTGTTGAAAATTAATATTTTATCTTTTTTTGATAAAATAATTCATTTAAATATATTATTTTAATAATATATTAACGGTGATATTTTTACAACGAATGTGGGATATATGAGTATACGAGGAGGAAGAGTATTTTTGTTAGATTAAATGATTAACACATATTTTGTGTGTCGGTGGACCCCATTTCTTGACTGAAATTTGATTATAGCCTGTAAAATCGCCCGTTTGAGGATTTTGGTCATTTTTTGTTTGGAATTTGGAAAAACTTTCTTCTGCAAAGTTGTAGAGAATTGAATTTTCTATAAAAAGTCGCGAGATTCGAATTTTCTGATAAAAGAGCTATTTATTGTGAATTATTAAAGTTCCGAAGCTCCGAAATAATTGACTTTTGGAAGTTTTAAATATTTATATTCACAAAAATGTTTATTGTGTTTGGTGGGCATCTTTAACACATGTCATGTTGCTGAATTTAGATGCTTGATGCGTAGGAGGATGTAGAAAAAAATTATAATATTAATTTATTAAATTTTCTACTTTGGTGTTCTAAGCAATTTCCTATAAATAGGTGCTTAGGTTAGAATTGAAAATCACACCGTAAATCGAAGTTTTCTCTCTATATATTATCGGCGTATTCTTGTGAGTATTTTGAGTATACTTTGAGTATAGCTATACGGTGCAAGTTCAAGTCATAGCCTATATCCCAATTGTTTCAACTAGAAGTCTTGTGTTTTTCGAGGTAAGGGATGTTATTTTCTTCTCAAATGATATTATTTCTTCAATATCATTATGCTGAAATATTGGTTGGAACTTTTTATCAAATTTTGAACTTTTTCATGTCGGGATTACTATTCATGAGTTACTATTCACGAGTTACTATTCATGAGTTATTATTCACGAGTTACTATTCATGAGTTACTATTCACGAGTTACTATTCACGAGTACTATTCATGAAGCGTGAAGATGTTTTTTTTTGTGGAATTTCTATCTTTTGGTGTCGGAGTTACTATTCATGTATACTAAGACTATTCACGTATCTGACACTATTCACGAATCGACACTATTCAATCAAAAAATGAAAATTTTTCTTTTTTTTCCCAAAATATCTATTATGGATACTAGCTTTGATTGTATCCATGTTTTGATCATTCTTGAATTTTACTCCACTCGATTACTTATGAAGTATTTTTGAACTTGGATTGTTTAAAATACTGGATCCTTAATATTTGTTCTTTTGTTTCATTTGGATTCGTTTCTTTAAAAATATTTTCATCATCATCCTCGGTCTTAAATGATGATATTATTGAATATCTTTGGCTGTGTGTGTGCAAAGATGAATGATTTCTGAAGAATATCTTTGGTAGTAGTGCAAAGATGAACAGTGTTTAGATGAACATGACTAATCGATGAATATCTTTGGCACGTAGTGCAAAGATGAATATTTGATTCGAGATGTATATTGATTGATGTTACGGGGATAAAAGATAGAGCGATGAACTTTTAAATTCATACATAGAAGATAGTAGTTGCATTCTCTACTTAACTCTTCTAATGAATTATTATTTCATTATGCGAATATTGATTTAAAATTTGTTGTCTATTGTATTCTATTAGATTTTTCCCGTTGAAGACTAACGATAATTTGTTGTATATTATCTTAGTCATAATATTCTTTCTTGGGCTAGTTGAGCTCACCCTTTTCCTTGTTGTTCCATTTTTTCTTCTCGGGAGGCGAGAATGTAGCGAGTACTAGTCAGGGTATGGAATGAAGGTACTAGAGAGAGTTGTTTAGTAGTCCTCACCATTTTGTAAAATAATGTATCAATAATTATGATGGGGATTTATTTGCGTGTGGATATTATTATGCAGATGGCAATATCTCGTATTTAACTCACGATTTATATGTTGTAATAATAAAGTTGTAGTTATTTACATTACCATGTATTTGGCGACTCAGAATTGGTTGGATGGAATGGACCTATTTTGGGGGCGTCACACCAACCATTGTCATTCCACAAAAATACATTACATAATTATAGCATCGAAAATCAAAATATAATATTATTATATTATTATTCTTATCCATTGATAAAAATCCAAAATTAGGGTTTGAATTCCATATACGATTTATTCTTCATATATAACATTATTAATTAAGTTAAAATAAATAACTTAATTAATCTTGCATAAATTCATATAATAAAATAAACAATTATTATAATAATTCTAAAAATTATTTCATATATTATTTAAATAATATATAATCATATTTTCATAGAAAATAAATAATAAAAACATTTCTACTATATTAACTATTATAAGAATAAATTTTATAATAGTCAATAATTCTAAAATAAAATTATTTGTAAACATTCATGTAATAAATATATTTGTATTTATTACATAATTACATACATACCTTATCTTGTACAAATCCTCATCCTTAAAATAATAATAAAAATATTTATATGTAAAATTTCTGATTTATTTATACAGAAAATATCGGGTTGTTACATTCACCCTCCCTTATAAAGATTTAAGTCCCAGGAATCACTGCTTTTAAAACACAGTATACACCAAGGTACATAGCATACACAACCATTGCGAGTAGATCTCTATCAAAATTGATCGAACTGATCTTTACCTATTCAACATAAAGCTTATCTATCTGATTATACGGAGAATTGATTTCTAATAGAAGTCAATTTCCTCCTTCAAATTAATTTATAAAATAATTTACTATATATAAGAAAATAAGAAATAAAATTAGTTTGAGTAATACTTGGAGTTGCATCCCCAGCTGCTACAGTTTCTTGAACGGTTATGTTGAAGACGCTTGCGGTTGATTTCATTGGTTTGATTGTTGATGTTGATCCCGTCGTCGCCAATGTCCTTCTGCCTTTTCCTTGTTTGCTCATTCCATGCCTTCTTTCTCCTTCCTGAATAGTCTTTCACCTTATATTCCATTTATCCACACTTAAAACACACAGACTTTCTCTTTATCTCCTTTCCTTTTATCGTATAGGTTACAAAACTATCTCTTTCCCCTTCGTTATCCTAGCTATCACAAATGCTTCCACCGAGTCAGTTGATCCTCTAAATCCTGGCGATACGATTGCCTTGAACTCTTTGACGTTCGTCGATCTATTATCTGGCTTAATCGTCCATATTCGCGAAATTCTGTATCTGGTCTGGTTGTCTTCCAGTCTTGTTGACAGGTTCTTCTGTCCGTGTATTTCGTTTTCATCTTGGCGACATTATCATAATTTATTCTTTATTCTAAGCTTTATCGTATACGTATAATTATATAACACAAAACTTTCTAATCCATTAATCATGTACTCAATATATTAGATTTTAAAATTTTAGTTTTCTGCATTAACCAGTATTCATATAATTAACTACTATCTTTATACCAACTTATTTCGTTAATCCCATATAAATTCATACTCATATCACGTGACATACCATAGCACATACTGCTTTAATCATCCGCTATCCCTTTGTGACTCAAAAGTCGGGAATAGCTGCCACAACTTATACAAAATTTGAAAAATATTACTTTATACAAACATAACTATCATATACATAACATAAAATCGTACCTATTCAAGTAATACTAGTACTACTTATTTCTTACGCCTACACTAAGGATCAATTGCTTAGAAATATGTCTATTCCCAATATCCTTAATAATCCATTCACACCTAACTACACCTAGTTCGTACAACTTACCATACATTATGAGTTTAAGAACTCACCACAAACATATGAGTTTAAGAACTCGACATTGACCACATATTCTTTAACTATACTTTACCTATCAGTCATACTATCGTTTCAGGGTCCGATACTATACTTTTCAAAATAACCACCTCATTGAGGTAGCTTTCAATGTGAGCCTCTATTGAAGCTATTGGCTTCGATATTGGCTCGGTTATGGAGATTGACTTGTTCTTTATGATTTGTAAGTATTCTAATCCTTTTCTATCTGACATATACACACTTAAGTTTATCCTGATTATCAACTAATATATACACACAGTAATTAATGGCTTTATACAAGTTATCTTTTATTTTGTTTGACGATGAACTAATTCAGTTCATCTCCTTTTTAAACTCTATATGAGTTAATTGTATTCTCAACGTTTCCCTCTGTTCCAAGGTTATAGCCTAAGGTCTAACCCACCTAAGATTTTTAACCCTAAAGCTCTGATACCAACTATAAAGACCCCAAACTCAAGTACTTGGAACCCGAACTCGGTTCTTCACGATACCATTTCTATGAGCGGAATAATACTAATAATAATAACAATAATATAATTATCAAACTTAACTTACATTTATCAGAGTCTAATCCCAATTACGCAACCTTTACTATAATTCTTTACATGATATATAATACAATGATATATTGTCTAACTATTACAAAAGATACCATTTAAACATGTTCTGTTTGCTTTCTTTTTCACTTGTTCTTGTTTGAACTTTCGAGTTGTTCATGCCTAGTTAAAAACAATTAAATTAAGCAAGGATGAGTATTTGAGTGCCCAACAAGTAATAACAATTTTATATATATATATATATATATATATATATATATAAGCTGAAAGGATTTAAATATTTTCTTTGTAATACCCTTCTACAATAAGTCAATAGTTGTGAAGTATTCTGAACCGATAATAATAACATAACAACTCTCTTTCAAATTTTTGAAACTACATATTGACTATAACTAGGGGTTATGGCGACATCACGATGAACATTGTTTTCATTTTCGATAAGGTTAGGCGAAATTCATCATGCAAATAAGTATAGCTTACTGACGCGAGGGTGTACATCCCATAGACCCTGTATTGATCAATACTACATTACAAGAACAATAGGATCGTTCACTCTGTCCGCCTTGGGCACATAAAAGTTTTCCCGTGTAGGGATGTTCATACTTGTCTGGGTTCCAAATCAAAGGTTTTATCTTGTTCAACAATAATCTATAATTCAACATATATGTATATGGGTAATTGACAAAGGTATATCAACATGTGATTAAATACAATGATTATCCAAGTGGGGACACTTGTTTAACCATTTCTAGAAATTAACGAACATAATATATATATATATATATATATATATATATCTGAGTTACCATATACTAACATGTTGATAATCAATGAGCTTATATAATATAAAGTTAATAATCTGTACAGTAATAATATAATTCATAAATATTCTTACTCATGTCCATTGCATAAAGAAAATGCAAAGGTAAGATACTTGCTGATGCACTGCTTACAGTTCGTAACTTAGTTCTATCTTTATGTAACACCTATCAGTAATAAGATCATTCGTTCGATTAGAACAACATACTATAACACATAGCACTGCTTATTGCAGTCAGCACATAACCTAATCACATTGTCACAAATATTCCACAACCATTGAATCACAAATAAACACATATCTAATCAAATTATCTAAGTCCGGATCAATTTCTTAAACATGTCGGTGTACCGACAACTTTATCGGGTACTTATCGAGTCTAAGACTCTATCCTATTGTTAAATATCTGTAAGTATCAGTCATATTATTTTTACATGACTTATAATAATTTTTAAACAGTTATTATCTTTTATCACGCATTTTCAAACACTGGAATCTTTATTAAATGATTTAAATATTAAACAATTATATTATCCTTAATATTTAATTAATATTAAACCATTAATGAAACCATTTCCAAAATGTTAAAGTTATTTATAATAACTCGAAATACTTTTAAAGTATTAATATTACACTTAAATGATTTTTAAAAGAATTAAAATCATTTTTAAATAATTATCATTAATATTTAAGTATTAATGTATTACTTATCAAAATATTAAAAGTCCTTAAGCATAACTTAAAATATTTTTAATTCATTTATATCCTTTTTAAATGATTTTTAAATAAATAAAACCATTTTAAAACTATTTATTTAATATAATTATTAAATAAACTTAATATCATTTATTATTAAATTAATATCATTAATATTAAATTATTAATGAGATTATCCTTTAAATATTAAAAGTTATATTTAATAACTTAAAATTTTTAAACACTTTATTTTCATTTTAAATGATTTTTATAATATTAAAATTATTTTTAAACTAATTTATTTAATATTATTATTAAATAATTCTAATATCACTAATAGTAAATAATTAATGAAATTTACCTTTAAATATTCAAAGTTATATTTTATAACTTAAAATACTTTTAAACTATTTATTTTTATTTAAAATGATTTTTCTAATATTAAAATGATTTTTAAAGTAATTTATTTAATATAATTATTAAATAAATTTAATATCATTAATATTAAAATATTAATATTTTTCATGACAAAACATCAAAAGTTTTATTTATAACTTAAAATACTTTTATAACCTTTAAATCCTTTTCTATAATTCTTAAATCATTAATTCTATTTTCATAATTTATTTAATATATTAAATAAATAAATTAATTATCATTAATATTAATTAATTAATGAAATTCATCACAAAATATTAAAAGTTATCAAAAATAACTTAAATTATTTTCTAATAACATAATATAATTTTAAATGATTTTCAAGTATTAAAATCATTTTTAAATAATTTATTTAATAATATAATTAAATAAATTAAATACCTTTAATATTCTAAAAATATTAAATATTTATGAAATATATAAAAATTATAAATAACTAATTTTCAGACTTAAAAATAATTTTTAGGAATTTATTTTGTATTTTTCATAATTAAAAACTATTTTTTTCTATTTTTAATCAATTTTCGAAAATTAATTAATTAAAAATAACTAAGTCTGTCGCTAAAGCCTTTGGCGACAGAAAAGCGTCGCCATAGGTGTTCTTGAGCCCAAGAACACTGACAAGTCAGTGTTCAAGTTTGCTCGTTTGACCGCTTGCAATTCTTTGTTCACATATGCTATGGGCCATCTAATAACAATTATATATAAGCAAACACTGGAATCTTTATTAAATGATTTAAATATTAAACAATTATATTATTCTTAATATTTAATTAATATTAAACCATTAATGAAACCATTTCCAAAATGTTAAAGTTATTTATAATAACTTGAAATACTTTTAAAGTATTAATATTACACTTAAATGATTTTTAAAATTAAAATCATTTTAAATAATTATCATTAATATTTAAGTATTAATGTATTACTTATCAAAATATTAAAAGTCCTTAAGCATAACTTAAAATATTTTTAATTCATTTATATCCTTTTTAAATGATTTTTAAATAAATAAAACCATTTTAAAACTATTTATTTAATATAATTATTAAATAAACTTAATATCATTTATTATTAAATTAATATCATTAATATTAAATTATTAATGAGATTATCCTTTAAATATTAAAAGTTATATTTAATAACTTAAAATTTTTAAACACTTTATTTTCATCTTAAATGATTTTTATAATATTAAAATTATTTTTAAACTAATTTATTTAATATTATTATTAAATAATTCTAATATCACTAATAGTAAATAATTAATGAAATTTACCTTTAAATATTGAAAGTTATATTTTATAACTTAAAATACTTTTAAACTATTTATTTTTATTTAAAATGATTTTTCTAATATTAAAATGATTTTTAAAGTAATTTATTTAATATAATTATTAAATAAATTTAATATCATTAATATTAAAATATTAATATTTTTCATGACAAAACATCAAAAGTTTTATTTATAACTTAAAATACTTTTATAACCTTTAAATCCTTTTTCTATAATTCTTAAATCATTAATTCTATTTTTGATAATTTATTTAATATATTAAATAAATAAATTAATTATCATTAATATTAATTAATTAATGAAATTCATCACAAAATATTAAAAGTTATCAAAAATAACTTAAATTATTTTCTTATAACATAATATAATTTTAAATGATTTTCAAGTATTAAAATCATTTTTAAATAATTTATTTAATAATATAATTAAATAAATTAAATACCTTTAATATTCTAAAAATATTAAATATTTATGAAATATATAAAATTATAAATAACTAATTTTCAGACTTAAAAAATAATTTTAGGAATTTATTTTGTATTTTCATAATTAAAAACTATTTTTTCTATTTTTAATCAATTTTCAAAAATTAATTAATTAAAAATAACTAAGTCTGTCGCTAAAGCCTTTGGCGATAGAAAAGCGTCGCCATAGGTGTTTTTGAGCCCAAGAACAACGACAATCGATGTTCAAGTTTATTCGTTTAATGCCATTTGCAATTCTTTGTTCACATATCTTTATGGGCCATCTAATAACAAGTAATAACAATTATATATATATATATATATAAATATATATATATATATATAATTTGAAAGGATTTAAATATTTTCTTTGTAATACCCTTCTACGATAAGTCGATAGTTGTGAAGTATTACAGGCGATAATAATAACATAACAACTCTCTTTTAAATTTTTGAAACTACATATTGACTATAACTAGGGTTATGGCGACATCTGATGAACATTGTTTTCATTTTCGATAAGGTTAGACATAAATTCATCTATGACCCGTCGTAGCTTACCGAGACGAGGTGTACATCCATAGACCTGTGTTGATCGATACTACATTACAAGAACAATAGGATCGTTCACTTTTCATACCTTGGGCACATAAAAGTTTTCCGTGTAGGGATGTTCATACTTATGCGGGTTCCAAATCAAAGGTTTTATCTTGTTCAACAATAATCTATAATTGAACATATATGTATATGGGTAATTGACAAAGGTATATCAACATGTGATTAAATACAATGATTATCCAGTGGGGACACTTGTTTAACCATTTCTAGAAATTAACGAACATAATATATATATATATATATATATATATATATATATATCTGAGTTACCATATACTAACATGTTGATAATCAATGAGCTTATATAATATAAAGTTAATAATCATACGATAATAATATAATTCATAAATATTCTTACTCATGTCCATTATAAAAGAAAATGCAAAAGGTAAGATACTTGCACGATGCAATTGCTTACGATTAAATAACTTAGTTATATCTTTATGTAACACCTATCGGTAATAAGATCATTAGTTCGATTAGAACAACATACTATAACACATAAAGACTTTATTATTGCGTTAACACATAACCTAATCACATTGTCACAAATATTCCTGAACCATTGAATCACAAATAAACACATATCTAATCAAATTATCTAAGTCCAGGATCAATTTCTTAAACATGTCGATTATCTGCAAAACAACTTTATCAGTACTTATCGAGTCTAAGACTCTATCCTGTTATTAAATATCTGTAAATTATCGGTCGTATTATTTTAAATGACTTATAATAATTTTAAAACATTTATTATCTTTTATCACGCATTTTCAAACATTGGAATCTTTATTAAATGATTTAAATATTAAACAATTATATTATCCTTAATATTTAATTAATATTAAACCATTAATGAAACCATTTCCAAAATATTAAAGTTATTTATAATAACTTCGAAATACTTTTAAAGTATTAATATTACATTAAATGATTTTTAAAAAGAATTAAAATCATTTTAAATAATTATCATTAATATTTAAGTATTAATGTATTACTTATCAAAATATTAAAAGTCCTTAAGCATAACTTAAAATATTTTTAATTCATTTATATCCTTTTAAAATTATTTTAAATAAATAAAACCATTTTAAAACTATTTATTTAATATAATTATTAAATAAACTTAATATCATTTATTATTAAATTAATATCATTAATATTAAATTATTAATGAGATTATCCTTTAAATATTAAAAGTTATATTTAATAACTTAAATATTTTTAAACACTTTATTTTCATTTAAATGATTTTTATAATATTAAAATTATTTTTAAACTAATTTATTTAATAATATTATTAAATAATTCTAATATCACTAATAGTAAATAATTAATGAAATTTACCTTTAAATATTCAAAGTTATATTTTATAACTTAAAATACTTTTAAACTATTTATTTTTATTTAAAATGATTTTCTAATATTAAAATGATTTTTAAAGTAATTTATTTAATATAATTATTAAATAAATTTAATATCATTAATATTAAAATATTAATATTTTTTATGACAAAACATCAAAAGTTTTATTTATAACTTAAAATACTTTTATAACCTTTAAATCCTTTTTCTATAATTCTTAAATCATTAATTTCTATTTTCATAATTTATTTAATATATTAAATAAATAAATTAATTATCATTAATATTAATTAATTAATGAAATTCATCACAAAATATTAAAAGTTATCAAAAATAACTTAAATTATTTTCTAATAACATAATATAATTTTAAATGATTTTCAAGTATTAAAATCATTTTTAAATAATTTATTTAATAATATAATTAAATAAATTAAATACCTTTAATATTCTAAAAATATTAAATATTTATGAAATATATAAAATTATAAATAACTAATTTTCAGACTTAAAAATAATTTTTAGGAATTTATTTTGTATTTTTCATAATTAAAAACTATTTTTTTCTATTTTTAATCAATTTTCGAAAATTAATTAATTAAAAATAACTAAGTCTGTCGCTAAAGCCTTTAAACGCTTACGAGAAAAGCGTCATATAGGTGTTCTTGAGCCCAAGAACACTGACAAGTCAGTGTTCAAGTTTGCTCGTTTGACCACTTGCAATTCTTTGTTCACATATGCTATGGGCCATCTAATAACAATTATATATAAGCAAACACTGGAATCTTTATTAAATGATTTAAATATTAAACAATTATATTATTCTTAATATTTAATTAATATTAAACCATTAATGAAACCATTTCCAAAATGTTAAAGTTATTTATAATAACTTGAAATACTTTTAAAGTATTAATATTACACTTAAATGATTTTAAAAGAATTAAAATCATTTTAAATAATTATCATTAATATTTAAGTATTAATGTATTACTTATCAAAATATTAAAAGTCCTTAAGCATAACTTAAAATATTTTTAATTCATTTATATCCTTTTAAAATGATTTTAAATAAATAAAACCATTTTAAAACTATTTATTTAATATAATTATTAAATAAACTTAATATCATTTATTATTAAATTAATATCATTAATATTAAATTATTAATGAGATTATCCTTTAAATATTAAAAGTTATATTTAATAACTTAAAATTTTTAAACACTTTATTTTCATCTTAAATGATTTTTATAATATTAAAATTATTTTTAAACTAATTTATTTAATATTATTATTAAATAATTCTAATATCACTAATAGTAAATAATTAATGAAATTTACCTTTAAATATTGAAAGTTATATTTTATAACTTAAAATACTTTTAAACTATTTATTTTTATTTAAAATGATTTTTCTAATATTAAAATGATTTTTTAAAGTAATTTATTTAATATAATTATTAAATAAATTTAATATCATTAATATTAAAATATTAATATTTTCATGACAAAACATCAAAAGTTTTATTTATAACTTAAAATACTTTTATAACCTTTAAATCCTTTTTATAATTCTTAAATCATTAATTCTATTTTTTAATAATTTATTTAATATATTAAATAAATAAATTAATTATCATTAATATTAATTAATTAATGAAATTCATCACAAAATATTAAAAGTTATCAAAAATAACTTAAATTATTTTCTTATAACATAATATAATTTTAAATGATTTTCAAGTATTAAAATCATTTTTAAATAATTTATTTAATAATATAATTAAATAAATTAAATACCTTTAATATTCTAAAAATATTAAATATTTATGAAATATATAAAATTATAAATAACTAATTTTAGGACTTAAAAATAATTTTAGGAATTTATTTTGTATTTTTCATAATTAAAAACTATTTTTTTCTATTTTAATCAATTTTCAAAAAATTAATTAATTAAAATAACTAAGTCTGTCGCTAAAGCCTTTGGCGATAAAAAGCGTCGCCATAGGTGTTTTTGAGCCCGAAACAACGAATAAGTCGATTGTTCAAGTTTTTCGTTTGATTGGCTTACGATTCTTTGTTCACATATCTTTATGGGCCATCTAATAACAAGTAATAACAATTATATATATATATATATATATATATATATATATATATAAATTGAAAAGATTTAAATATTTTCTTTGTAATACCCTTCTACAATAAATTGATAGTTGTGAAGTATTACGGCAAATAATAATAACATAACAACTCTCTTTTAAATTTTTGAAACTACATATTGATTATAACTAGGGTTATGGGCGACATCACGATGAACATTGTTTTCATTTTCGATAAGGTTAGACATAAATTCATCTCAAAATAAAATAAATAAGCTTACGAGACACGAGGTGTACATCCATAGACCTGTATTGATCGATACTACATTCTGAAGAACAATAGGATCGTTCACTTTGTCGCCTTGAGCACATAAAAGTTTTTCAGTGTAGGGATGTTCATACTTATGCAGGTTCCAAATCAAAGGTTTTATCTTGTTCAACAATAATCTATAATTGACATATATGTATATGGGTAATTGACAAAAGGTATATCAACATGTGATTAAATACAATGATTATCCAGTGGGGACACTTGTTTAACCATTTCTAGAAATTATGAACATAATATATATATATATATATATATATATACGAGTTACCATATACTAACATGTTGATAATCAATGAGCTTATATAATATAAAGTTAATAATGCATGCGAATAATATAATTCATAAATATTCTTACTTCATGTCCATTCGTAATAAAGAAAATGCGAAAGGTAAGATACTTGCACGATAACTTGCTTACGATTAAGTAACTTAGTTCTATCTTTATGTTACCCGTAACTAACACCTATCGGTAATAAGATCATTAGTTCGATTAGAACAACATACTATAACACATAGCAAAACTTATTGCGATCAAGACATAACCTAATCACATTGTCACTGAATATTCCTGACCGTTTTAATCACAAATAAACACATATCTAATCAAATTATCTAAGTCCGGATCAATTTCTTAAACATGTCGATTATTGTCTGAATGAACTTTATCAATTACTTATCGAAGTCTAAGACTCTATCCTATTGTTAAATATCATGTAAGTATCGGTCATATTATTTTTAAATGACTTATAATAATTTTAAAACATTTATTATCTTTTATCACGCATTTTCAAACACTTTGGAATCTTTATTAAATGATTTAAATATTAAACAATTATATTATCATTAATATTTAATTAATATTAAACCATTAATGAAACCATTTCCAAAATGTTAAAGTTATTTATAATAACTTTCGAAATACTTTTAAAGTATTAATATTACACTTAAATGATTTTTAAAATTAAAATCATTTTAAATAATTATCATTAATATTTAAGTATTAATGTATTACTTATCAAAATATTAAAAGTCCTTAAGCATAACTTAAAATATTTTTAATTCATTTATATCCTTTTTAAATTATTTTAAATAAATAAAACCATTTTAAAACTATTTATTTAATATAATTATTAAATAAACTTAATATCATTTATTATTAAATTAATATCATTAATATTAAATTATTAATGAGATTATCCTTTAAATATTAAAAGTTATATTTATAACTTAAAATTTTTAAACACTTTATTTTCATTTTAAATGATTTTTATAATATTAAAATTATTTTTAAACTAATTTATTTAATAATATTATTAAATAATTCTAATATCACTAATAGTAAATAATTAATGAAATTTACCTTTAAATATTGAAAGTTATATTTTATAACTTAAAATACTTTTAAACTATTTATTTTATTTAAAATGATTTTTCTAATATTAAAATAATTTTTAAAGTAATTTATTTAATATAATTATTAAATAAATTTAATATCATTAATATTAAAATATTAATATTTTCATGACAAAACATCAAAAGTTTTATTTATAACTTAAAATACTTTTATAACCTTTAAATCCTTTTTCTATAATTCTTAAATCATTAATTCTATTTTTTCATAATTTATTTAATATATTAAATAAATAAATTAATTATCATTAATATTAATTAATTAATGAAATTCATCACAAAATATTAAAAGTTATCAAAAATAACTTAAATTATTTTCTTATAACATAATATAATTTTAAATGATTTTCAAGTATTAAAATCATTTTTAAATAATTTATTTAATAATATAATTAAATAAATTAAATACCTTTAATATTCTAAAAATATTAAATATTTATGAAATATATAAAATTATAAATAACTAATTTTCAGACTTAAAAATAATTTTTAGGAATTTATTTTGTATTTTTCATAATTAAAAACTATTTTTTCTATTTTAATCAATTTTCGAAAATTAATTAATTAAAATAACTAAATCTATCGCTAAAGCCTTTAGCGGCGTGAAAAAGAAAGTCGCCATAGGTGTTCTTGAGCCCAAGAACAACGAAAAAATTCGATGTTCAAGTTTGCTCGTTTGACCAGCTTGCAATTCTTTGTTCACATATATCTTGGGGCATCTAATAACAATTATATATAAGCAAAAACATTTGGAATCTTTATTAAATGATTTAAATATTAAACAATTATATTATCCTTAATATTTAATTAATATTAAACCATTAATGAAACCATTTCCAAAATGTTAAAGTTATTTATAATAACTTGAAATACTTTTAAAGTATTAATATTACACTTAAATGATTTTTAAAAGAATTAAAATCATTTTAAATAATTATCATTAATATTTAAGTATTAATGTATTACTTATCAAAATATTAAAAGTCCTTAAGCATAACTTAAAATATTTTTTAATTCATTTATATCCTTTTTAAATGATTTTTAAATAAATAAAACCATTTTAAAACTATTTATTTAATATAATTATTAAATAAACTTAATATCATTTATTATTAAATTAATATCATTAATATTAAATTATTAATGAGATTATCCTTTAAATATTAAAAGTTATATTTAATAACTTAAAATTTTTAAACACTTTATTTTCATCTTAAATGATTTTTATAATATTAAAATTATTTTTAAACTAATTTATTTAATATTATTATTAAATAATTCTAATATCACTAATAGTAAATAATTAATGAAATTTACCTTTAAATATTGAAAGTTATATTTTATAACTTAAAATACTTTTAAACTATTTATTTTTATTTAAAATGATTTTTCTAATATTAAAATGATTTTTAAAGTAATTTATTTAATATAATTATTAAATAAATTTAATATCATTAATATTAAAATATTAATATTTTTCATGACAAAACATCAAAAGTTTTATTTATAACTTAAAATACTTTTATAACCTTTAAATCCTTTTTCTATAATTCTTAAATCATTAATTCTATTTTAATAATTTATTTAATATATTAAATAAATAAATTAATTATCATTAATATTAATTAATTAATGAAATTCATCACAAAATATTAAAAGTTATCAAAAATAACTTAAATTATTTTCTTATAACATAATATAATTTTAAATGATTTTCAAGTATTAAAATCATTTTTAAATAATTTATTTAATAATATAATTAAATAAATTAAATACCTTTAATATTCTAAAAATATTAAATATTTATGAAATATATAAAAATTATAAATAACTAATTTTTAGACTTAAAAATAATTTTTAGGAATTTATTTTGTATTTTTCATAATTAAAACTATTTTTTCTATTTTAATCAATTTTAAAATTAATTAATTAAAAATAACTAAATCATCGCTAAAAGCCTTTGGCGATAGAAAAGCGTCGCCGTAGGTGTTTTTTGAGCCCGAGAACAACGAAATCGATGTTCGAGTTTCTTCGTTTATTAGCTTGCAATTCTTTGTTCACATATCTTTATGGGCCATCTAATAACAAGTAATAACAATTATATATATATATATAATATATATATATATATATATATATATAAAAATTTGAAAGGATTTAAATATTTTCTTTGTAATACCCTTCTACAATAAGTCGATAGTTGTGAAGTATTACGAGGCAAATAATAATAACATAACAACTCTCTTTTAAATTTTGAAACTACATATTGATTATAACTAGGGTTATGGCGACATCTGATGAACATTGTTTTCATTTTCGATAAGGTTAGACATAAATTCATCTATGAAAGTCAATAATAAGCTTACTTTGACGCGAGGGTGTACATCCCATAATAATTGATCGATACTACATTCTGAAAACAATAGGATCGTTCACTTTGTCACTTTGGGCACATAAAAAGTTTTCAAGTGTAGGGATGTTCATACTTATGCAGGTTCCAAATCAAAGGTTTTATCTTGTTCAACAATAATCTATAATTCAACATATATGTATATGGGTAATTGACAAAGGTATATCAACGTGTGATTAAATACAATGATTATCCAAGTGGGACACTTGTTTAACCATTTCTAGAAATTAATGAACATAATATATATATATATATATATATATATATATCTGAGTTACCATATACTAACATGTTGATAATCAATGAGCTTATATAATATAAAGTTAATAATACATACGGTAATAATATAATTCATAAATATTCTTACTTCATGTCCATTGCATAAAGAAAATGCAAAGGTAAGATACTTTTTGATGCCTTTAACTACGATTAAGTAACTTAGTTTACTATCTTTATGTAACACCTATCGGTAATAAGATCATTAGTTCGATTAGAACAACATCTATATAACATAGCACCGCTATTATTTATTAGCGAAGACCACGTAACCTAATCACATTGTCACAAATATTCCACAACCATTGAATCACAAATAAACACATATCTAATCAAATTATCTAAGTCCGGGATCAATTTCTTAAACATGCCGATTATCTTAATGAAACAACTTTATCAGTACTTATCGAGTCTAAGACTACATCCTGTTATTAAATATCTGTAAAGTATCGGTCATATTATTTTTTAAATGACTTATAATAATTTTAAAATTTGAATTATTATCTTTTATCACGCATTTTCAAACACGGGAATCTTTATTAAATGATTTAAATATTAAACAATTATATTATCCTTAATATTTAATTAATATTAAACCATTAATGAAACCATTTCCAAAATGTTAAAGTTATTTATAATAACTTTAAATACTTTTAAAGTATTAATATATTACATTAAATGATTTTTAAAAGAATTAAAATCATTTTAAATAATTATCATTAATATTTAAGTATTAATGTATTACTTATCAAAATATTAAAAGTCCTTAAGCATAACTTAAAATATTTTTAATTCATTTATATCCTTTTAAATTATTTTTAAATAAATAAAACCATTTTAAAACTATTTATTTAATATAATTATTAAATAAACTTAATATCATTTATTATTAAATTAATATCATTAATATTAAATTATTAATGAGATTATCCTTTAAATATTAAAAGTTATATTTAATAACTTAAAATTTTTAAACACTTTATTTTCATTTTAAATGATTTTTATAATATTAAAATTATTTTTAAACTAATTTATTTAATAATATTATTAAATAATTCTAATATCACTAATAGTAAATAATTAATGAAATTTACCTTTAAATATTGAAAGTTATATTTTATAACTTAAAATACTTTTAAACTATTTATTTTTATTTAAAATGATTTTTCTAATATTAAAATGATTTTTAAAGTAATTTATTTAATATAATTATTAAATAAATTTAATATCATTAATATTAAAATATTAATATTTTCATGACAAAACATCAAAAGTTTTATTTATAACTTAAAATACTTTTATAACCTTTAAATCCTTTTCTATAATTCTTAAATCATTAATTCTATTTTCATAATTTATTTAATATATTAAATAAATAAATTAATTATCATTAATATTAATTAATTAATGAAATTCATCACAAAATATTAAAAGTTATCAAAAATAACTTAAATTATTTTCTTATAACATAATATAATTTTAAATGATTTTCAAGTATTAAAATCATTTTTAAATAATTTATTTAATAATATAATTAAATAAATTAAATACCTTTAATATTCTAAAAATATTAAATATTTATGAAATATATAAAAATTATAAATAACTAATTTTCAGACTTAAAAATAATTTTTAGGAATTTATTTTGTATTTTTCATAATTAAAAACTATTTTTTCTATTTTAATCAATTTTGAAAATTAATTAATTAAAAATAACTAAGTCTCTCATTAAGCTAAAGCCTTTGGCGGCAATTGAAAAGCGTCGCCATAGGTGTTCTTGAGCCCAAGAACACTGACAAGTCAGTGTTCAAGTTTGCTCGTTTGACCGCTTGCAATTCTTTGTTCACATATGCTATGGGCCATCTAATAACAATTATATATAAGCAAACACTGGAATCTTTATTAAATGATTTAAATATTAAACAATTATATTATCCTTAATATTTAATTAATATTAAACCATTAATGAAACCATTTCCAAAATGTTAAAGTTATTTATAATAACTTGAAATACTTTTAAAGTATTAATATTACACTTAAATGATTTTTAAAAGAATTAAAATCATTTTTAAATAATTATCATTAATATTTAAGTATTAATGTATTACTTATCAAAATATTAAAAGTCCTTAAGCATAACTTAAAATATTTTTAATTCATTTATATCCTTTTAAATGATTTTTAAATAAATAAAACCATTTTAAAACTATTTATTTAATATAATTATTAAATAAACTTAATATCATTTATTATTAAATTAATATCATTAATATTAAATTATTAATGAGATTATCCTTTAAATATTAAAAGTTATATTTAATAACTTAAAATTTTAAACACTTTTATTTTCATCTTAAATGATTTTTATAATATTAAAATTATTTTTAAACTAATTTATTTAATATTATTATTAAATAATTCTAATATCACTAATAGTAAATAATTAATGAAATTTACCTTTAAATATTAAAAGTTATATTTTATAACTTAAAATACTTTTAAACTATTTATTTTTATTTAAAATGATTTTTCTAATATTAAAATGATTTTTAAAGTAATTTATTTAATATAATTATTAAATAAATTTAATATCATTTAATATTAAAATATTAATATTTTCATGACAAAACATCAAAAGTTTTATTTATAACTTAAAATACTTTTATAACCTTTAAATCCTTTTTCTATAATTCTTAAATCATTAATTCTATTTTTAATAATTTATTTAATATATTAAATAAATAAATTAATTATCATTAATATTAATTAATTAATGAAATTCATCACAAAATATTAAAAAGTTATCAAAAATAACTTAAATTATTTTCTTATAACATAATATAATTTTAAATGATTTTCAAGTATTAAAATCATTTTTAAATAATTTATTTAATAATATAATTAAATAAATTAAATACCTTTAATATTCTAAAAATATTAAATATTTATGAAATATATAAAATTATAAATAACTAATTTTAGGACTTAAAAATAATTTTTAGGAATTTATTTTGTATTTTCATAATTAAAAACTATTTTTCTATTTTAATCAATTTTGAAAATTAATTAATTAAAAATAACTAAATCTCTCATTAAAGCCTTTGGCGATATAAAGCGTCGCCGTAGGTGTTTTTGAGCCCGAGAACAACGTTGTGAATCGATGTTCAAGTTTGCTTGGGCTATACTTGCAATTCTTTGTTCACATATATGCCGGGCCATCTAATAACAAGTAATAACAATTATATATATATATATAAATATATATATATATATATATATAAATTTGAAAGGATTTAAATATTTTCTTTGTAATACCCTTCTGAATAAGTCGATAGTTGTGAAGTATTACGAGGCGAATAATAATAACATAACAACTCTCTTTAAATTTTTGAAACTACATATTGACTATAACTAGGGTTATGGCGACATCACGATGAACATTGTTTTCATTTTTCGATAAGGTTAGACATAAATTCATCTATAAAACCGTAATAGCTTACGGACGCGAGGTGTACATCCCATGAACCTGTATTGATCGATACTACATTACTGAGAACAATAGGATCGTTCACTTTGTCGCCTTTGAGCACATAAAAGTTTTCCGTGTAGGGATGTTCATACTTATGCGGGTTCCAAATCAAAGGTTTTATCTTGTTCAACAATAATCTATAATTCAACATATATGTATATGGGTAATTGACAAAAGGTATATCAACATGTGATTAAATACAATGATTATCCAAGTGGGGACACTTGTTTAACCATTTCTAGAAATTAACTAACATAATATATATATATATATATATATATCTCGAGTTACCATATACTAACATGTTGATAATCAATGAGCTTATATAATATAAAGTTAATAATGCATGACAAAGAATAATATAATTCATAAATATTCTTACTTCATGTCCATTGCGTAAAGAAAATCAAAGGTAAGATACTTGCTGATGCCTCGCTTACGATTAAGTAACTTAGTTCTATCTTTATGTAACACCTATCGATTAATAAGATCATTAGATTCGATTAGAACAACATACTTATAACATATGCTTTTTGCTTATTGCGATCGAACCACATAACCTAATCACATTGTCACAAATATTCCATGACCGTTTGAATCACAAATAAACACATATCTAATCAAATTATCTAAGTCCTGGGATCAATTTCTTAAACATATGCGATTGTCACGAGCAACTTTATCAGTACTTATCGAGTCTAAGACTCTATCCTATTATTAAATATACATGTAAGTATCGAATTATATTATTTTTAAATGACTTATAATAATTTTAAAACAGTTATTATCTTTTATCACGCATTTTCAAACACTTTGGAATCTTTATTAAATGATTTAAATATTAAACAATTATATTATCCTTAATATTTAATTAATATTAAACCATTAATGAAACCATTTCCAAAATGTTAAAGTTATTTATAATAACTTAGAATACTTTTAAAGTATTAATATTACATTAAATGATTTTTAAAAGAATTAAAATCATTTTTAAATAATTATCATTAATATTTAAGTATTAATGTATTACTTATCAAAATATTAAAAGTCCTTAAGCATAACTTAAAATATTTTTAATTCATTTATATCCTTTTAAATTATTTTTAAATAAATAAAACCATTTTAAAACTATTTATTTAATATAATTATTAAATAAACTTAATATCATTTATTATTAAATTAATATCATTAATATTAAATTATTAATGAGATTATCCTTTAAATATTAAAAGTTATATTTAATAACTTAAAATTTTAAACACTTTATTTTCATTTTAAATGATTTTTATAATATTAAAATTATTTTTAAACTAATTTATTTAATAATATTATTAAATAATTCTAATATCACTAATAGTAAATAATTAATGAAATTTACCTTTAAATATTCAAAGTTATATTTTATAACTTAAAATACTTTTAAACTATTTATTTTTATTTAAAATGATTTTTCTAATATTAAAATGATTTTTAAGTAATTTATTTAATATAATTATTAAATAAATTTAATATCATTTAATATTAAAATATTAATATTTTTCATGACAAAACATCAAAAGTTTTATTTATAACTTAAAATACTTTTATAACCTTTAAATCCTTTTCTATAATTCTTAAATCATTAATTCTATTTTTATAATTTATTTAATATATTAAATAAATAAATTAATTATCATTAATATTAATTAATTAATGAAATTCATCACAAAATATTAAAAGTTATCAAAAATAACTTAAATTATTTTCTTATAACATAATATAATTTTAAATGATTTTCAAGTATTAAAATCATTTTTAAATAATTTATTTAATAATATAATTAAATAAATTAAATACCTTTAATATTCTAAAAATATTAAATATTTATGAAATATATAAAATTATAAATAACTAATTTTTTCAGACTTAAAAATAATTTTTAGAAATTTATTTTGTATTTTCATAATTAAAAACTATTTTTTCTATTTTAATCAATTTTCGAAAATTAATTAATTAAAAATAACTAAATCTATGTCAAGCTAAAGCCTTTGGCGACGAGAAAAGCGTCATATAGGTTTTCTTGAGCCCAAGAACAACGACAAATCGATGTTCAAGTTTGCTCGTTTGACCGCTTGCAATTCTTTGTTCACATATGCTATGGGCCATCTAATAACAATTATATATAAGCAAACACTGGAATCTTTATTAAATGATTTAAATATTAAACAATTATATTATCCTTAATATTTAATTAATATTAAACCATTAATGAAACCATTTCCAAAATGTTAAAGTTATTTATAATAACTTGAAATACTTTTAAAGTATTAATATTACACTTAAATGATTTTTAAAAAGAATTAAAATCATTTTTAAATAATTATCATTAATATTTAAGTATTAATGTATTACTTATCAAAATATTAAAAGTCCTTAAGCATAACTTAAAATATTTTTAATTCATTTATATCCTTTTAAATGATTTTAAATAAATAAAACCATTTTAAAACTATTTATTTAATATAATTATTAAATAAACTTAATATCATTTATTATTAAATTAATATCATTAATATTAAATTATTAATGAGATTATCCTTTAAATATTAAAAGTTATATTTAATAACTTAAAATTTTTAAACACTTTATTTTCATCTTAAATGATTTTTATAATATTAAAATTATTTTAAACTAATTTATTTAATATTATTATTAAATAATTCTAATATCACTAATAGTAAATAATTAATGAAATTTACCTTTAAATATTGAAAGTTATATTTTATAACTTAAAATACTTTTAAACTATTTATTTTTATTTAAAATGATTTTTCTAATATTAAAATGATTTTTAAAGTAATTTATTTAATATAATTATTAAATAAATTTAATATCATTTAATATTAAAATATTAATATTTTTCATGACAAAAAACATCAAAAGTTTTATTTATAACTTAAAATACTTTTATAACCTTTAAATCCTTTTTCTATAATTCTTAAATCATTAATTCTATTTTAATAATTTATTTAATATATTAAATAAATAAATTAATTATCATTAATATTAATTAATTAATGAAATTCATCACAAAATATTAAAAGTTATCAAAAATAACTTAAATTATTTTCTTATAACATAATATAATTTTAAATGATTTTCAAGTATTAAAATCATTTTTAAATAATTTATTTAATAATATAATTAAATAAATTAAATACCTTTAATATTCTAAAAATATTAAATATTTATGAAATATATAAAAATTATAAATAACTAATTTTCAGACTTAAAAATAATTTTTAGGAATTTATTTTGTATTTTTCATAATTAAAAACTATTTTTTCTATTTTTAATCAATTTTCGAAAATTAATTAATTAAAAATAACTAAGTCTGTCGCTAAAGCCTTTGGCGATAGAAAAGCGTCGCCATAGGTGTTTTTGAGCCCAAGAACACTGACAAGTCAGTGTTCAAGTTTGCTCGTTTGACCGCTTGCAATTCTTTGTTCACATATGCTATGGGCCATCTAATAACAAGTAATAACAATTATATATATATATATATATATATATATATATATATATATATAAAGAAAGGATTTAAATATTTTCTTTGTAATACCCTTCTACAATAAGTCAATAGTTGTGAAGTATTCTGAACCGATAATAATAACATAACAACTCTCTTTTAAATTTTTGAAACTACATATTGACTATAACTAGGGTTATGGCGACATGCAATGAACATTGTTTTCATTTTCGATAAGGTTAGACATAAATTCATCATAAATCAAATACTAGCTTACGCACGCGAGGTGTACATCCCATGAATTCTGTGTTGATCAATACTACATTACAAGAACAATAGGATCGTTTCACTCTGTCGCTTTGGGCACATAAAAGTTTTCCCGTGTAGGGATGTTCATACTTGTCTGGGTTCCAAATCAAAGGTTTTATCTTGTTCAACAATAATCTATAATTCAACATATATGTATATGGGTAATTGACAAAGGTATATCAACATGTGATTAAATACAATGATTATCCAAGTGGGGACACTTGTTTAACCATTTCTAGAAATTAACATAATATATATATATATATATATATATATCCGATATTACCATATATACTAACATGTTGATAATCAATGAGCTTATATAATATAAAGTTAATAATACATACGGTAATAATATAATTCATAAATATTCTTACTCATGTCCATTCGTAAAAGAAAATGCAAAAGGTAAGATACTTGCACGATGCTTGCGCTTACGATTAAATAACTTAGTTACATCTTTATGTAACACCTATCGATAATAAGATCATTACGTTCGATTAGAACAACATACTATAACACATAAAGCTTTTGCTTTATTTGCGCGATCGACACATAACCTAATCACATTGTCACAAATATTCCACACCATTGAATCACAAATAAACACATATCTAATCAAATTATCTAAGTCCGGATCAATTTCTTAAACATGTCGGTGTTCCGACAACTTTATCGGGTACTTATCGAGTCTAAGACTCTATCCTATTGTTCAATATCTGTAAGTATCAGTCATATTATTTTTAAATGACTTATAATAATTTTTAAACAATTATTATCTTTTATCACGCATTTTCAAACCTTTGGAATCTTTATTAAATGATTTAAATATTAAACAATTATATTATCCTTAATATTTAATTAATATTAAACCATTAATGAAACCATTTCCAAAATGTTAAAGTTATTTATAATAACTCGAAATACTTTTAAAGTATTAATATTACACTTAAATGATTTTTAAAAGAATTAAAATCATTTTAAATAATTATCATTAATATTTAAGTATTAATGTATTACTTATCAAAATATTAAAAGTCCTTAAGCATAACTTAAAATATTTTTTTAATTCATTTATATCCTTTTTAAATGATTTTTAAATAAATAAAATATTTTAAAACTATTTATTTAATATAATTATTAAATAAACTTAATATCATTTATTATTAAATTAATATCATTAATATTAAATTATTAATAAGATTATCCTTTAAATATTAAAAGTTATATTTAATAACTTAAAATCTTTAAACACTTTATTTTTATTTTAAATGATTTTTATAATATTAAAATTATTTTAAATAAAGTTATTTAATATAATTATTAAATAATTCTAATATCACTAATAGTAAATAATTAATGAAATTTACCTTTAAATATTGAAAGTTATATTTTATAACTTAAAATACTTTTAAACTATTTATTTTATTTAAAATGATTTTTCTAATATTAAAATGATTTTTAAAGTAATTTATTTAATATATTTATTAAATAAATTTAATATCATTAATATTAAAATATTAATATTTTCATGACAAAATATCAAAAGTTATATTTATAACTTAAAATACTTTTATAACCTTTAAATCCTTTTTCTATAATTTTTAAATTATTAATTCTATTTTCATAATTTATTTAATATATTAAATAAATAACTTTATTATCATTAATATTAATTAATTAATGAAATTCATGACAAAATATTAAAAGTTATCAAAATAACTTAAATTATTTTCTTATAACATAATATAATTTTAAATGATTTTCAAGTATTAAAATCATTTTTAAATAATTTATTTAATAATATAATTAAATAAATTAAATACCTTTAATATTCTAAAAATATTAAATATTTATGAAATATATAAAATTATAAATAACTAATTTTTAGACTTAAAAATAATTTTAGGAATTTATTTTGTATTTTTCATAATTAAAAACTATTTTTTTATTTTAATCAATTTTCTAAAATTAATTAATTAAAAATAACTAAGTCATGTAATAAGCCTTTGGCGGCAAAAAGCGTCGCCATAGGTGTTCTTGAGCGAAGAACAACGACAATCGATGTTGATTTTGCTCGTTGTGCCAGCTTGCAATTCTTTGTTCACATATCTTTATGGGCCATCTAATGTTTGCTAGATCGTGGTACTAATGTAGTATTTTTTCCCCATAATCAGTTAATCATACAACAATTCAATTGCGAGATCTAAGCCGTTAAAAACTTTTATCGAGATCATTACGGGTTTTCACGGTAACCCGAAACCCGGTCGACTCCGAATGAGACATATTGTGGCTTAAAATCTAAGGGTTCGATTGATTTAATGGTGATCTAATAGTTCACAGTTGTAGTCTATAACAGAGTACGTATAACATTCATCAAACCAGTCAACCTATTCAGAATCATAATTTACCATCCGGTCAACCCATGTCAGAAAACCTATTCATCCTATTTCTGGAAATTCCAGAAATGTCAAAACACTGCAAGTGGTCTACTTTGACCACTTGCTACGTTCGATATGTTCATTGTTTGTGGGGTTTTATGGCATAGATATATATTACAGACAATAGGCTACAAAGTTATTACAACACATCATCAACAAAATAACATATATGTCAGATCTGGACCTTGAAAAACTCACATCGGGGACGCTTTGAAACCATTTACGGGTTTACCCAGATTTCCACCTTAATTAGTCGGTCAACGACCTTTGGCTGATTATAACTTAAAATGTATAATAGATATGACTATAATTCCTTTTTCATATGAAATACAACATGACAACCTATAGTTTAACACTTTAAAACAACAAAAACTAATAACAGACAAAGACTTAAAGCGCCTGACATTCATCGTCGAATGACGAAAACCATTTTCCCATTTTTTGAACTTGATTTTGAGTATCTAAATGTTATGGATCCACTTTCTACCAACCCGGATCATGGTTTAGCACTATAAAAATATACTTAAACACAAAACACACATCTATCAAAGGATCAAAGATCAAATTGTAAGATTAGTTTTATACCTTTCTTGGACAAATTCTTGACCTTATGTTTCTGATTTCTTATTTTCGATCGTGGGGCTTCAATACATGACTGATATACTATGTATTTTCTAAGCTTTTAGAGAGAGAGGGTCTAGGATGATGGTTGTGATATAAATGAGCAATAATGCAACATTTTCTCTCTCTAATCTATATATATTAAGCTAGATGCATGTATGGCTGAAGTAGCTGTCAATTATAAGTCAAGAGAGTTGTTAGAGTTAGTCACCAACTCCCACACTTGTCAAAAATCCAATGTTAACTTCAATAATGCAAATAAGGGCAAACTTGTCATTTGGCTTTTCCATTTAATGGCAATATGGTAACTTGTCAAACCCTTAGGGTTTAGTTTAGGATTTAGGGTTTGAGCCATTTTAGCAAAAGTCTAGGATTTCCAAAATTAGGATTTAAAAATAAATAACAATTTAGTTTCCAAAAAAAAATGTAATTAGGGTTTCTTAATCAATTAGGTTTTAATTACTTAACACCTTACTAGTTAGGTTTAAAATACACTAATTAGCATTAAGCTTTCCAAATCAACAATTAGAGTTTACAATTTAAATAAATTAGGGTTTATAAAATAAATATTAGGGTTTTACTAGAATTTAATATTTCTAAAAATTAATTAGGGTTTACTAATCAATATTAAATTATATAATACATAACATGCATGCACCATATAACACGGTTATATAACGATTAAGTCGAACTCATCCACGAGTTTTAAATTAGGGTTTCCATTTATCGATAAGTTAATTATTGATTTAAGGTTTCTAATTTAAGAAATTAGGGTTTAAATTTACAATTAGGGTTTTCTCTTGGTTATTAATAATTATAATTATCATGAATCACATAACATATCGATTGAGCAGTTTTAAAGTCTCATTTGACTTGAAATTAGTGTTTGTAAGTAAAATTAGGGTTTGGTCATAATACCCCATAATTGACCAACCATTGTCGATCCACAAAAATACGATGACATAATTATAAAGATTTGTAAAATCAAAATATAATATTATTATATTATTATTCTTATCCATTGATAAAAATCCAAAATTAGGGTTTGGATTCCATATAAATTTATTCTTCATATATAACATTATTAATTAAGTTAAAATAATTAACTTAATTAATCTTGCATAAATTCATATAATAAAATAAACAATTATTATAATAATTCTAAAAATATTTCATATATTATTTAAATAATATATAATCATATTTTCATAGAAAATAAATAATAAAACCATTTCTACTATATTAATTATTATAAGAATAAATTGTATAATATTCAATAATTCTAAAATAAAATTATTTATAAACATTCATGTAATAAATATATTTGTATTTATTACATAATTACATACATACCTTATCTTGTACAAATCCTCATCCTTAAAATAATAATAAAAAAATTTATATGCAAAATTTACGATTTATTTATCTGAGAAAATATCGGGTTGTTACATTCATCCTCCTTATAAAGATTCCTTCCCTAATCTTAGTTTTAAAACACATGCATACCGACCGTGCACATAGCATACAACCATTGCGAGTAGATCTCGATCAAAATTGATCGAATCGATCTTTAACTTTTCAGCATAAAGCTTATCTATCTGCTTATACGGAGAATTGATTTCTAATAGAACTCAATTTCCTCCTTCAAAATAATTTATAAAATAATTTACTATATATAAGAAAATAAGAAATAAAATTGGTTTGAGTAATACCTGGAGTTGCATCCCTAGCTGCTACAGTTTCTTGAACGGTTATGTTGAAGACACTTGCGGTTGATTTCGTTGGTTTGATTGTTGATGTTGATCCCGTCGTCGCCAATGTCCTTCTGCCTTTTCCTTGTTTGCACATTCCTTGCCTTCTTTCTCCTTCCTGAACAGTCTTTCACCTTATATTCCATTTATCCACACTTAAAACACACAGACTTTCTCTTTATCTCCTTTCCTTTTATCGTATAGGTGACAAAACTATCTCTTGCCCCTTCGTTATCCTAGCTATCACAAATGCTTCCACCGGGTCAGTTGATCCTCTAAATCCTGGCGATACGATTGCCTTGAAATCTTTGAAGTTCGTCGATCTATTATCTGGCTTGATCGTCCATATTCGCGAAATTCTGTATCGGGTCTGGTTCTCTTCCAGTCTTGTTAACAGGTTCTTCTGTCCGTGTATTTCCTTTTCGTCTTGGCGACATTATCATAATTTATTCTTTATTCTAAGCTTTATCGTATACGTATAATTATATAACACAAAACTTTCTATTCTATTAATCATGTACTCAAAATATTAGATTTTGAAATTTTAGTTTTCTGCATTAACCAGTATTCATATAATTAATAACTATCTTTATACCAACTTATTTCATTAATCCCATGTAAATTCATACTCATATCACGTGACATACCATAGCATATACTGCTTTAATCATCCGCTATCCCTTTGTGACTCAAAAGTCGGGAATCGCTGCTACAACTTATACAAAATTTGAAAAATATTACTTTATACAAACATAACTATCATATACATAACATAAAATCATACCTATTCAAGTAATACTAGTACTACTTATTTCTTACGCCTACACTAAGGATCAATTGATTAGAAATATGTCTATTCCCATTATCCTCAATAATCCATTCACACCTAACTACACCTAGTTCGTACAACTTACTATACATTATGAGTTTAAGAACTCACCACAAATATATGAGTTTAAGAACTTGACATTGACCACATATTCTTTAACTATTGACCACATTTCACCACAAACATATGAGTTTAGCACACTAGGGATTGTAAGGGATGTTGTTTTATTCAAAAATGATATTATTTTTTCAATATCATTATGCCGAAATATCGGTGGGAACATTTTCATGTCGGGGTTACTATTCATGAGTTACTATTCATGATTTACTATTCATGAGTTACTATTCACGACGGATTACTATTAATGAGTTACTATTCACGAGTTACTATTCATGAGTTACTATTCACGGGTACTATTCACTACAAAATTGGTTTCTTTTTCTAACCAAATTATAGTTGATTTATGAATATTACTCTGGAGATTAAAACTATATATTAATTATACTAATTTTATTATCATATATAACTTTTTTATAACCCTGATGTTGAAATTCTCTTTCACTTGAGTGTAAAGATGGGTAGATTATTGGTATGATCATGACTAGGGTTCTCTTTGGTCAGTAGTGAAAAGTTGAATTGTGACTGGTATGATCATGACCATTGAATTTATAATTGAATATCTTTAGCTTAAGTGCAAAGGTGAATTGATCAACATGGTTATAATTATTGTTTATATAAATTCTGAAATGATTATATATTTCTTTGAAATATGAATATCTTTTGCCCATAGTACAAAGATGACTTATTGATGAATATCTTTGGCCCGTAGTGCAAAGATGAATTATTGATGAATATCTTTGGCATGTAGTGCAAAGATGGTCTGTTGATAAATATCTTTGGCCCGTGGTGCAAAGATAAAATTATTAGTATGATTATGAATAAGAACTGTGATTTGGTATAACCATGATCTTTGATGTTTCAGGTAAAGACATGTGATAAAAATTATCTTCGTCTTGGATGCGAAAAGGAATTTAGAATCACAATTATGATTATGAATTATTCATATGATTGTGGAAAGGAACTGTTGATTGATGTTACAGGGATAAAACATTGTTGGTGGACTTTTAACGTGGAGAAGATAATAGACTTTATAGTCTATTTGACTCTTCTAATGGATTGCTTTCGTTCACTTAACTATGGTTGAAAAATTTTATCATCTACCATATGTTCTAAATCTACGATTTATTCTTGATGAAGACTATTGATAATTTATTTATCTTTAGTCGAATATTCTTTATTGAGCTAGTTGTGCTCACCCTTCTGTTTCATAATTCCTTTCAGGTAATAAGAGTGTAGCTGGGTCGAGCTAGGGTAACAGGAGAATAGAACGGTGGTCTCTAGCTGTGGAGGTTCTCCCTAAACAGTTATTGACTTTACCTTTATGTAAGGTGCCATTGTGACGTGCTATCCAAGTTGGTGTCCAGAGTCACAGTTGGTATATATTTGCATCAAAACTCACAACATATGTGTTGTTGTATTTTGTACGACAATTGTAGTAATAAAGTTGTTGTTGTTTTCTGTATCATGTATTTGGCGACTCAGAATGGGTTGGATGGAATGGACCTATTTTGGGGTCGTCACAGTTGGTATCAGAGCTATAAGTAAAGAGCCCCGAGCCTCTTGCTGGTGACTTCCTGTTGATGGGGGATGCACCGAAGCCAGACTCTCCATAGGGGACGCCGTTCTACGGTGGCAAACTGATAGGTACCACTGTGAGGTGCTGTCCATGGTTGGGACCTGAGTCACAGTTGGTATCAGAGCTTAGGGATATGGTCTCTGGCGGAGATCGAGGAATATAACTAGGAAGGGAGAGATGAGTAAATCCTTCACTAGTGTGTTCTACCTAAGCTTATTTGTTGGTCAGTCATAATATCGGGATATTATGTGATATGTTAATTTGTTCAATTAACCCTTCTTTTGAAGCTGTATTCTAGAATGATATTTGAAATACAAGAGATGAGCAATTGAGAAATCATGATGACAGGGAAGATGAAATCTGAAATGAAAGCAAGGTATTCTCAACTCTTTGAATTACCAGGTACGTAAATTTGGAGGACGAAATTTCATAAGAAGGGGAGATTATAAGACCCCGAATTTTATGAAATAAAAGTATTCAATTTTTCTATTTAGTAAATGGTTAAATTGATAAATGTTTAAAGTTATAGGTGAAATGTGCAAAATTTTCAAAATAAGCAAGTGGTTATAAAATACTCATTGTTGTTTGGGGAATATTAGTTTTGGTCATGGAATATTCTTCCGTAGGGAATATTCATACTGACGGTATGACCTTTTGTGGGCCACATATACTGAAAAGCGATTGGATGAAGAAAATGACAAGTATAAGTTGTTTACAAATAACGGCGTAGTTATTCACAATTATCTTCGTTGGAATACCCGATGGTTAAAAACACGATGTCTGCTGTTGTTGCACAGTAGCACACGGTATTGCACCATTTATTGATTCTTACGTAAGAAGACACTACTCAATAATTGTTACAGTAATTACTGTTCAGTATTTTATTTTATTGATTTAATAATTGTTGCGTTGATATTTCATATTACTGTTGTTTTAATAATTGTCACTACACAGTATTTTCCATTATCGAAGCAATAATTCATATTATTTGAATAATATTATTAGATAGCATTATTGTCATTGTCTAGAAAGTTCTGTCTAAGAAGAGGTTTGGTCACCTAATTGGGCCCCAGTAAGGAGAAATCCTTATTAGAAAGCCCCCTCTTTCCTGGGAACTGCCTGGTTGTCATTATTGTGATTCTGTAATATTATTTGTGAATAATTAATTATTGATTTATATGACAAGGAAAATATTCATTTTATGTGGATATATAGATGGAGAAATTTTTTAAAGTAACAATTGTTGAAAATTGATATTTTATCTTTTCTGATAAAATAATTTATTATTATATTTTAATAATATAATAATGGTGATATTTTTACAATTAATGTGGGATATATGAGTAAATGAGGAGGAAGAGTATTTTTGTTGCAATAAATGTTAAAAACATGTTAAACATGTCTGTGGGCCCATTTCTTGACTGAAATTTGAACATAGCATGTAAAATTGTCCGTATGTGGATTTCGGTCAATTTTTGTTTGGAATTTGGAAAAACTTTCTTCTGCAAAGTTGTAGAGAATTGAATTTCCTATAAAAAATCGCGAGATTAGAATTTTCTGATAAAAGGGCTATTTATTATGAATTATTGAAGTTCTAAAGTTCCGAAATAATTGATTTTTGGAAGTTTAAAATATTTTAATTATGAAAAACATTTTTGTTATTGTTTTGGGTGAATGGCTGATGAGTTTGGTCTGGTGTGGTGTGCGTAGGATTATAATTTAATTATAATAATATTTTAATAAATTTTCTACTTTGGTGTTCTAAGCATTTTCCTATAAATAAGGTGCTTAGGTTAGAATTGAAAAACACACCAGAAACTGAAGTTTTCTCTCTATTTCTCTCTCTATAATATCGAGCGTATTTTTGTGAGTATTTTAGTACTTTGAGTATTGCTATACGGTGCAAGTTCGTTCAGCGTTATTCCAGTCAGAAGTACTGCTATTTTGAGGTACGAGATAGTAAAGGATTGTAAGGGATGTTATTTTATTCAAAAATGATATTATTTCTTCAATATCATTATGCCAAAATATTGGTGGGAACTTTTTCATGTCGGGGTTACTATTCATGAGTTACTATTCACGATAGGTTACTATTCATGAGTTACTATTCACGAGTTACTATTCATGAGTTACTATTCACGGGTACTATTCACTACAAAATTGGTTTCTTTTTCTAACCAAATTATAGTTGATTTATGAATATTACACTGGAGATTAAAACTATATATTGATTATATTGATTTTATTATCATATATAACATTTTTATAACCTTGAAATTCTCTTTCACTTGAGTGTAAAGATGGGTAGATTATTGGTATGATCATGACTAGGGTTCTCTTTGGCCAGTAGTGAAAAGTTGAATTGTGACTGGTATGATCATGACCATTGAATTTATAATTGAATATCTTTAGCTTAAGTGCAAAGGTGAATTGATCAACATGGTTATAATTATTGTTTATATAAATTCTGAAATGATTATATATTTCTTTGAAATATGAATATCTTTGGCCCATAGTACAAAGATGACTTATTGATGAATATCTTTGGCCCATAGTGCAAAGATGAATTATTGATGAATATCTTTGGCATGTAGTGCAAAGATGGTCTGCTGATGAATATCTTTGGCCCGTGGTGCAAAGATGAAATTATTAGTATGATTATGAACAGGAACTATGATTTGGTATAACCATGATCTTTTATGTTTCAGGTAAAGATAGGTGATGAAAATTATCTTCGTCTTGGATGCGAAGAGGAATTTAGAATCACAATTATGATTATGAATTATTCATATGATTGTGGAAAGGAACTGTTGATTGATGTTACAGGGATAAAACATTATTGGTGGACTTTTAACGTGGAGAAGATAATAGACTTTATAGTCTATTTGACTCTTCTAATGGATTGCTCGTTCCGCTGCAACTATGGTTGAAAAGTTTTATCATCTACCATATGTTCTAAATCTCTGATTTATTACTGATGAAGACTATTGATAATTTATTTATCTTTAGTCATAATATTCTTTACTGAGCTAGTTGTGCTCACCCTTTTGTTTCACAATTTCTTTTAGGTAATAAGAGTGTAGCTGGGTCGAGCGAGGGTAACAGGAGAATAGAACGGTGGTCTCTAGATGTGGAGGTTCTCCCTGAACAGTTATTGACTTTACCTTTATGTAAGGTGCCATTGTGACGTGATATCCAAGTTGGTGTCCTGAGTCACAGTTGGTATATATTTGCATCAAAACTCACAACATATATGTTGTTGTATTTTGCACGACAATTGTATTAATAAAGTTGTAGTTGTTTTCTGTACCATGTATTTGGCGACTCAGAATGGGTTGGATGGAATGGACCTATTTTGGGGTCGTCACAATTATCAACCAAGTGGTACGCAAATCGGGACAACTCGGCAAACTTGGCTTCGTAGTGCGATACGGTCATGTTGTTTTGCTCCAACTTGATAAATTCCACCTCTTTCATGTGACGAATGCTTTCGGGAAAGTACTTGTCATTGAACAGCTCTTGGAACTTCTCCCAAGACATGTTGAGTGCGTCATGCTGGGTACATTTTACAGATTCCCGCCAGTGATCTGCCTCTTCACGCAACATAAAGGTGGCAAATGGAACCTTTTGCTCATCGGAGCTTCCCAAGACATCAAATATCTTGGTGATCTGCTTTAACCATGTCTCTTCCTTAAGTGGTTCTGGCTTTCCTAAAAACTCCGGTGGTCCTAGCTCCTTGAATTGCTTAGTGGTGACCAACCGTGGGTTGCCATTGTTTCCTCCTGCATTATGAACAGGAGCCGCCTTCGCCTGATGTTGCATGAATTCTAAAAAACTCTTAAACATACCGTCGTTCGTCAATTGATCAGTGTTGTTGTTATTTACAAGAGGATTATCGCCATCCTGTTGCACATTGTCTTGATTATTGATCTGTGGAGAATCAACGATCTCCTGTGCTCCATTGCTTATCTCAACATTTTCAGATGCAATTTTCAAATAGTGCGACAAAACAAAGGTTAATTGACATGTAACATATTATCCCTATATTCTGTCCGACCAATTAAATATCAAATAAATTTAGGTAGGTCATACTAGCGAAGGAATTCCCCGTCTCTCCCCTCCTAGTTCTTGTCTCACATCTCAGCCAGGGATCATATCCCTAAGCTTTGATACCAACTATGACGCCCCCAAAATAGGTATACATCACCCATCTTGAGTGCGCCAGATTCGGTAGATGCGTAATTCAAATACAACTTAATAATACAACTGTCGTGTACAATACGACAAAACATAAACTGTGAGTTTGAATACAAATATTGTATACTAGAGAGTATACAAACTCAAAAGGAGTCCTTATTACATTTATGGTCACACTATTTAATAGAATAGTGAGGACTACTAATGCACCATCTAGGACCATCACTCCGTTCCCCGACTCGTCCCAGCTATATTCTCATTTCCTGAAGAGAACAGTGAAAGAAAGGGTGAACTCAACTAGCCCAGTAAGAAATATTATGACTAAGATAATGCAGAATAAATTATCATTAGCCTTCAATAGTGTTAAACGATACAATATAATAAACATCAAGTTTAACTGCAGTGGAACAAGCAATCCATTAAAAGAGTCAAGTAGAGAATAAAATCTACTATCTTTTATGATTTAAAAGTTTTTTATCACTTTTATTGGGGACTCAACAATAAATAATCCACATCATCGAATCACCCACGCACTTTTCTGCCCAAGGATATTCTTTAGTATCACGACCACGAATTATCCATGCACTACTGACTAAAGATAATCATGTTTTTCATCAACGGTCCCCGATTATGCCATAAAATAATTCATCTTTGCACCTTGGTAGAAGAGAATCCATAGCCATAATCATACCAAAAAGCGTCCCATCAATGCACTACGCCCAATGAGGACTTTTTCCACATCATTTGTAATATTACGGTCTTGATTACAATCAATAATCCTCAGTCATAATCATACCAAGTCCATCTATGCACTACAAAAGCCACGCATTTACTTTCAACAAAATAAAAGCATGAGGATGATGACAATGATATAAGAATTCAATAAAACAAGTTCAAGAATTAATTTATCCAGGAACCAATAACATCCAAATTGTCAACATGATACTGCTTTGTAGAGTAAAATTCAAGAATGCTTAGAAGAATATTTCCATGAAAAGATACTGGATGAAGCGCAAATATAAAGGATATTCCACTAATTTCATGGAGTATAGAAGTTAAAAATTTAACCAACTGAGTATAATAAAGAATGGAATAACAAAAGAAATCACCATGCATGCGGTACTTCGCATAGACAGGTTATTCCAACAGAATAATAATTAACGGAACCAGGTCAGGCAAAATTCGCACCGACAAGATGTTCCAATAGAATAATAAAGAATGGAATAACAACAGAAATCACCACGCATGCGGTACTTCGCATAGACAGGTTATTCTAACAGAATACTAATAAAGACGGAACCAGGTCCGACGTAAAATGCAAAGACAGGATTTTCCAACAGAATAATAATAAAGATTTAACTAGGTCCCAAAGTAAAACGCATGCATGTGATATTCCAATGTAATAATAATAAAGAATGGAATAACAAAAGAATTTCACCAAATATAGGGTATCTCGCGTATACCGGTTATTCCAACAGAATAATAAAGAATGGAATAACAAAAGTTCTCTTCATGAATACAAAAGAAATAATACCCCTTACGAGTACAACAAATAATATCCCTTACCTTAAAAGAAACTGAATATAAGAGTAGGGAAGGAGCAGAATACTTTTCTTATTTCTCTCTATAGTTTATCTCTCTAGAGTTTCAGTGAATTCGTAAGAAATATTGAATGAATGAGCTTCTATTTATAGAAAAATGGACTGCATAGTAACTAACTCATGAACGGTCCAGATTGATTTACTTTAATCTGACGGTCCATATTTAAAGCAAAATCTTTTAAATAAAATATAATATATTCTATTTATAATCTAATAAAATGAATAACTTTATAAAAGATTTTACTATGCAAATACTATGCAGGCACTATGCAAACACTATGCATAATAAAATATAATATATTCTAATTATTGTCTAATAAAATGCAGATAACTTTATAAAAGTATTACTTTTTATATAAAAATATTTTACTATGCAAAACACTATCACGAGACACTTATACAACACTATGCATAATAGAATATAATATATTCTATTTATAGAATAACTTTATAAAAGTATTCTCGCTTTTATTACATTAATAATACCAATAAAACAAAACCGAGTGACTTATCACGTAAGCATCAATAATCAATACCGTGTGATACTATGCAACCACGCCAGATTCTCGTACTTTTAACACCGTGTGTTTCAACAGCTAATTGAAACTTCCACCGTTATTTTCATAAAGTATTTTTGTCATTTTCTCAATTCGACAATAATTCCGTTGTAGGGTCCACTAATGATTGTACCGTCGTACGGATATTCTCCGACAAAAAGAATATTCCCCGACTAATCGAATATTATACAACAACTTGCATACTTTGCAAAATTTATAAATACTATCCACAACTATAACATTATATCAAATCCACACCATAATATTCAAAAAAATATTTTGAGAAAATTTAATCTTTATTCGTATAATCTGGGGTCTCACAATCAGCCCTGGGTGACAAAATTGGGGATGAAGAAGGAGAAGCTATCAACCCAAATAAACGAATGTCCCAGAAATTATTTGAAAATTAGAAGAGGAACCCAGCCGAGTATGTTCGAATGATGACCGAGTCCAGTGGAAGAACTGGGGATCTGAAGGACTCAGGCCTTCTAGGAAACATGTCTGTGGTCAGGGAGATCGAAGAAGAAGAAGAAACCAACAAAGAAGAACCCTCTGTCCTTACCAGAAAGAGCAAGGGCAAGAGGAAGCTAAAGGCTAGACTAGTAGAAGAGCCTCAAGGATCTACCACTGATATACATGTAGAGTCCTCTGATATAGAGACTCTGAGGATGCTAAGAATAAAACAACAGCAAGATGAAGCAGATGAGGATCAGGCTACCATATCCTAGATCCTGAAGAAGAACAAAGTTGGTCATAAGTCCAAAAGGCCATCAGTCACCTCAATCATAGAGTCTCTACTGTTTGTAGAGACCAGACCAAGCATGACAGGCAAGGAAGTAGCTGCTTCAAGCATAGTGGCTGTTGAACAAGACAACACTGAGGTTCAAGAAAGTCCTAAAGCTGTGGCTAAGCCTAGTAAATCAAGGAGAAAGCTGGTCAAGAAGTACATTCTTGAGAATGAAAAAGTGCTCAAGAAGGAAGACAAGAGCATGGTTGCCCAAGAGGACAGTGCTCCAGCTGAGGGGGAGATCCCTGAGATTCTCATGATAGAGAATACATCAGCTAAGGGAAAGATGCCTGAAGCTCAAGAAGATGCTCCAATTGAGGGGGAGTTTATGAGCTTATAAGAAGATGATCAAGTTGAGGTGGAGCCTCAAGATATCTCCATGGCAGAAGAAGATGTCCCTGCCAAAAATGAAGAGGAACCAGTAAAAGATCATCAAGAGCCCATTGAGATAATGGAGTCCTCCAACAAAGACAGAGAAGAGGAAGAAGATGATGATGACCTTCAGATCACTAGTGTGGACAGAGATGGGTATAGAAGCTATCTCTACAATTAGATGTTCTCATACCTACACATCATGCCATATCATCAAGCCCAAATCCTAAACTCTTGGGATCACATGTTCTGGAGCTTCAAAGAGTATCCATCCATCTCAGTATTGGCTCATGGATTTCCAGGGAGATTCAATTTTGCCAAGAAATTGCTTACCAACAACTCTTCCTCAAAGGATAAACTTGAGGTACTGTCTATCCCAAACCTCTTCAAAGTTAATCACTTACCATCATCCTTATTTAGCTATTTTTATGAATTCCCACGATGGTTGGAAGTGATTCTTCATCCACTAAATCAATTTCTTGTTGCAGAATCCCAAAATTCTGTAACTGAGAAACCAAATGCAGTCAACTTTATTTTGCTCCTACAAACCACCAACTCTACGATCCCTGACTCTAGTCCCATCGTAGAGTCCCAAATAGAAATCGTAGAGCCACATATTCCAAACATAGAAACTCAGGCCCCTCCATCAGACATACCATCCTCTTCCTCCAATGACTATTTTAGTCTTGATCTTGCTCTCTACTCCCTGCAAGATCAATCCCAGAAAAGATCCCCTCCATTCAATAATCCTCAAACCAATGATACTCTTCCAAATCTGCCCATAAAAGATGACTTGAATGAAGTGTCCAAGAACATGGTCAAGAACATTGAAGAAAGCCTGAACACTCACTCAGACCTCATTCATCTCCGGTTGAATCAAATGATCAATGCTGCAAATAATATCTCCGCACTTTAAATGCTGAGCTTACAAAGAAGCTGAGGGAAATTATCCAAGAAATTCTTCAAGCATGAAGGACAGAGATGAGATTCATTTCCAGATAGCTACCAAGCAAAGAGAGGCTGTTCTTGAAATGCAGAGAAATCAAGAAGTCCAAAATAAACTCATACTGGAGAACATTATAAACCTGAAAGCTTCAGTCAAAGAATTCCACAAAGCTTATGTGAATCAGGAATAGCAGACTGACATTGTTCTCACTGCCCTCCAAAACAAAGAAGCTAGATCTGATATCCAGATCAAGGAAAGTCGAGAGGACATTGCTCAAACACAAAGCCAACTAAATGAGCTTGTCCAAGGAGTAAATCGACTTTCTACAGACATTCGAACCCTTGATGCTGACATAAAGGGGGAGAATAATGGGAAAGGAGTTCAAGGAGCACAGGGAGATCTGGGCAGAGGCAGAGGAGGTCAAAGAAACCAAGAAATGGGAATATGACAATTTTCACGAAGCCCTCCTGCAAGACAGTTCCACCAACAGACTCCATGATCAAGCAATCAGACTCAACGATCTGATCAACAAGAAGTCTTGATGGCACAACCTTTAAGAATTCAAGGGCCAACTACCAGCTCACCAAATGTGACCACCACAGGCCTAAGAATGCCAATTGGAGATCCAACATTCATTAATAGGCATGATCACAACCCAATAGTAAGTCCAAGTGACCTAGAAGAGTTAGCCAGAAGGGATGAAGCTAGCAGGAAAAGAAGGGCTGAGGAGTATGCCAATCCTCCAAGGAAAAGGTCAAAGAAATAGAGATAAATTGAAACTTTAAATTCTTATTGATGTAAAGCTAAATTGCAATATTTCTTGAACATCAATAAATTCATGCTTATTCTCTATAAATTTCAAATTGCCATCAAAATACTAAGTCATGTTTAAATTTCCCCAAAATGCATCTAGACACTAATAATCATGACAACAAATCTCCTTGGTTATGTCAACATCAAATAGGGGGAGATTGTTGGGAGAATGCATATTATGATTTGATGTTTTAATGTATATGCTCATGATTACTTGTAAAGTCCTTCAAGTAAGATATGTACAAGGACTTAGTGATAGATCAAATTTGTTAGGTTGATCTAAGCTCTTAACGTGTATCATTCTTTCATAGAATATATAGATAGAAAGATCAAAGCTGTTAGGTTGATCTTAAGATGTAATAGATAGGCTTCGAAGAAGTTAGAGTGTATAAATCTGATCAACATTGCAGAAGTCAAGGCAGAAACGTAGAGCTTCAAAGATCGTAGTGTGCCTGCCTTGAAGGGCCTCTTCAGAAATCTTAGAGTGGTCCCAACGTTTGCCGAGCCAACTCAACGATCGTAGTGTGCTGAAGGTAACGTAGAGTTTACAAGTCAACGATCGTAGAATTTTCTCGGAAACGTAGAGTTTACAACTCAACCAAGCAAAGATCGTAGTGTGCAAAGACTTAAGAGAAAATCGTAGTGCTCTAGTCGATAAAGATCGGATCAGCACCAAGCGCGACAAAGTCACCATGATCTGAATCGTAGAGTATCATCTATCTTGTGTCAGAAAACGTCGAGCCTCATAATTTGTGTGGAGATAGGTTCCAACAAAAGAAGAATGGATTCTAAATGCTCCAGTACTCACCAGTCCCAAAGTCATAAGAAATATCCTTAGTATGCAACAAAGAAGCGTATTATAGAAGCTAAGGAAAGTACCATTGGTAAGGGGGAAAACACCTTTTCATGTGTTAGGTGAGAAAGCAGTCTGCAGTGTCAGTGGGTTAGAATGCAGTTCAGAAGATGTGCAGAAATGTCTCCATCAAAGAATAGAAAAGTCAAATACATTTAATACTTCAACGGATGGATAACGGATAGTTTTAAAGATCACATATATGCAAATCAAGCAGATGAGTGTAAGAACAAGCAAGCATTGAACAAACAACGTGAACAACTCTCAAAGCTCAACTCTACGATTTGAGAAATTACAAAGCTTGCTCAGCTACTCACTTTTTTCAAACAAGTGCTTAAAAAGCAACTGAGTAGCAACCATCAAGAACTCAACATCTATCAATCAATTGAAGAAGAGTACCAAGTCTGCTGGACTTGAAGAGTTCTAAGTGAACTGTAAGAGAATTAAGTCTGCTGGACTTGAAGAGTTCAAGAGTGAACTAAGAAGTTCCTAGACTGCTGGTCTAGAAGGAATCTGTGTGATTCATAAGTTGTAAAAGACATCCTTAGTGGATTTCCTACTCGTTGAGTAGAAGAGTGGACTAGGAGCTTTAAGTGTTCTAAACCACTTAAAATGACTGTGTCTTTTACATTAATACTATAACTGCTATATCTGCCATAACTGCTATAACTGCCTCACTCTCATAACTCCACTACTTTGCAAGAGAGATTCAAAAAAACATAAATTCCGCTAAGTTTTAATCATCATTAACTAACAAGTTTAAAACAAAAAGATTTTTTAAATATCTATTCAACCCCCCCCCCCCCCCGCCCATCTAGATAACTATTGTGCCTACTAGGAACTAACACATTTTATTAAGTGTTCAGCTTGATTGATTTTATTTTCAAGAAGCGAAGCATCTATAACAAAATAATGTACAAAATAATGCTGACTTCCTCGTGGGTATGAAAACCATTTGAGGAAATTCAGACACCGCAGAATAATTTACAAGCTGCTTACAGCTAAAAATGTCCATCACGGGAACCGAATCTAGATCCAATAGGCTGAATCTGTGATCACATGATACCACAATTTGTATAAAATCAGTAAGCATGTATATATATAAAAGCTATAAATATATATATACAGACATGATCACCAACCACGAAGCACCTCCATGGGGGATCAGAAATGTAAATAAAGCTATAAAAAGCTATCAACCACCACGAAGGAAACTCCAGGTCGGACAAAATGTAAATAAAGCTGTAAGGCTATCAACCACCATGGAGGGAACTCCAAGTGAAACAAAATATAAATAAAGCTGTACAAAGCAATCAACTGCCACGAAGTGAACTCCAGGCAGGACGAAACGTAAAGAAAGCTGTAAAAGTAATCAACCACCACGAAGTAAACTCCAGGTGGGACGAAATATATATATATATATATATATATATATGTGTGTGTGTGTGTGTGTGTGTGTGTGTGTGTGTGTGTATATATGTATGTATATAAAAAAAGCGATAAACGCATTCTGGATATAAAATCTGTGCTCATCGAAATGTAGTTCGACAACAGTTCATATATATATATATATATATATATATATATATATATATATATATATATATATAAAATCGAGTAAACTCATCGAATATAGTTTGACAATTCAGCTTCATATATATATATATATATATATATATATATATATATATATATATATATATATATATATATATATATATATATATAAGCTTTAGTAAACGATCGGATGTAAAATCCAGGCTCATTGAATGAGTCCCACACACGCTTAATATATATAAGTATATATATATATATATATATATATATATATATATATATATATATATATTAAGCAAAGAAATGCTCATCAAATTCAGCTCATCGAACAAAGTTCGATATATATATATATATATATATATATATATATATATATATAAGCAAATAAACGCCTCCGCATCAAGTCTAGGCTCAATCGATGAATAACTCGATAATGTTAGTCCATATATATAAATATATATATATATAAAATATATATGTATATACAAACTAAAATAAAACCACGGACCGAAGTCCGGGTAAACACGCGCAACACGAATCTCAACGTGAAGAAGGGTGTGTGCAAAGATAAAGAGAAATGCTTTAAAGTGTGTGAGAAGGCTTACAGTGGGATGCCAAAGAAGACTTCTATATCTTTAAAGTGGGTGAAACTCGGCTCCCATCGGTACAAAAGTAGCTATATGTGAGCTCACAAGTGTTTAAAATGGGAAAGCACTCAGTATATTGCAAGTACGAAGAAAATTTGACAGGGCTTCCTCGCTTTTTCTCCTCTTAAAATGACCACCCCAAGCCCTCTATTTATAGAGGGGGGAGCCACAGGTGTACCTGAGGCTTCCCGGGTTGCCCCGGGTCTCTCGGGTCGGGTCGTCTTGCAGTACTGCACGTAGGCACTGCAATGTCCGCTCGAACTTTCAGAATTGCAATCCGGACATCCGACTGAGGTATACATGACCTATTTCGGACCGCCGTTGTCGAGAGTTATACAATAGCATGGGATTAGAGTTTGTACGAAGTCATTGAAGATGGGATGATGCCCTCTGGTCTTCAAGCTTCAATTTCTATCCGTTATTCCGCATAATAGTCACTCAGGATTGGTTTTCCTTGATTCTTGTGGGACATCGTGGTGTAGAAATGTATGTATGAGATGTTGAGATGACGTGGTGTGGCTTTAGAGTGGTGAGATGATGCCTTGGCCCCTCACCGGAGTTATTGCCAGTTTGGGCTGATAAAGAACACGTTGGTCAAGGTTATAGCTGAGATTGGACTGCTGCAAGTGTTGAAGGTCTTCAGTGTCAACTCTGAGGTGTGCCTGTCCTCCCGGCGTTTTCTCCGGGTTGATATTGGGTGTCTCGTTGTGAGCGCCGAGATTGAAGCTGGTTGCATGTGCTCCCACTTCCATTCTGGAATTTCAAGTGGTTGCAATGGACCTTTTGGTACTTGATGCTCCACCTTGACTCGTTGACAAGTTAAACACCTTGAGATAAACTCCACTATCTCTCTCTTCATATTGCTCCACCAAAATGTATGTCGAAGATCATGATACATTTTGGGTACTCCCAGGATGGATTGCAAACGGTGTGTTGTGTGTTTCCATCATAATTTTATACTTTAAATTAGAGTCGTTAGGAACACAAAGTCTGGAGTTGACTCGAAGTATTCCTTATTCATCGATTCTTGCTTCCGGCATAGCACCTTCTTGCACTTTCTTCCTCATACCCATCATTTCAAGGTCCAGTAGCTTGAGCAGCTTTAACTTTATCAATTAAAGTCGGTTCTACTCGTATATTCGCCATCATCACATGGGTCCCTGGAGTTTTTAACTCTATCTTCATCCTTTGCAAGTCATACAAAATGGGCCTTTGCGTTGACAATATCGCACTCATACTTGTATATGATCTTCTACTCAATGCGTCAGCTACCACGTTCGCTTTTCCAGGATGGTATTGGATGGTATGATCATAATCTTTCAATAGTTCAAGCCAACGTTATTGTCGCATGTTGAGTTCCTTTTGAGTGAAGAAATATTTGAGGCTTTTATGATCCATAAAGATCTCCACTTTCTCCCCATACAAGTAATGCCTCCAAATTTTAAGTGTGAAGACAACAGCTGCTAACTCTAGATCATGAGTAGGATAATTCCTCTCATATTCTTCGAGTTGTCTTGAGGCATAGGCTATAACTTTTCCATGTTGCATGAGAACACATCCCAACCCTTTGCCCGAAGCATCACTATAGATGACAAATCCCTCCGAGCCAGATGGTATTGTCAGAACAAGTGCTGAAATGAGTCTCCTATTGAGTTCTTGAAAACTCTTCTCACATTCTTCACTCCAACCGAACTTTGTATCTTTTCGAGTCAGCTGAGTTAATGGAGTAGCGATTCGAGAAAATCCTTCCACGAATCTCCGATAATAACCAGCTAAATCGAGAAAGCTACGTACTTCAGTCACTGATTTAGGTTGCTCCCAACTTTGAATAGCTTCAATCTTTGCTGAGTCAACAGATATTCCATGACTTGATACTACGTTCCCAAGGAATGCTACTTCCTCAAGCCAGAACTCACATTTCTTCAATTTGGCATAAAGCTTGTATTCACGAAGCTTTTGGAGTGACAGCCTCAAGTGTTGCTCATGAAATTCACGGCTTTTGGAATAAATAAGGATGTCATCAATAAAGACGACCACAAAGTGATCCAAATATTCCTTGAATACTCGGTTCATCATATCCATGAAGGCAGCAGGAGCATTAGTCAATCCGAAGAACATGACTAGAAATTCATAATGTCCGTACCGAGTTCTGAAAGCCGTCTTTGGAATGTCATCGGTTCTAATCTTTAATTGGTGATATCCGGAACGAAGATCAATCTTTGAAAAGAATTTGGCTCCTTGCAACTAGTCAAACAGGTCATCAATACGTGGCAATGGATACCTATTTTTGATGGTGACATGATTCAACTCCCGATAATCAATACAAAGTCACATACTCCCATCTTTCTTCTTCACGAATAGAACAGGAGCACCCCAAGGAGACATACTAGGACGAATGAAACCAATGTCTAACAATTCCTGCAATTGGGTCTTTAACTCCTGAAGTTCAATAGGAGCCATTCGATATGGGGCTTTAAAAATGGGTTTTGTACCAGGTTCAAGGTCAATACAAAATTCAATTTCACGCTCTGGGGTAGGCCAGGAAGTTCTTCAGGGAATACGTCAGGAAATTTATTAATAATAGAAATATCGTTCAAAACTGACGTATTTTTGTTTAAATCTGTGACATGAGCTAAGAAAGCTTGACACTCATTTTTCAATAAATGAATAGCTTTATGCCTTGAAATGACCGTGATTGATTTTAATGGTTTGGTCACTTGAATTCGCATAATAGGTTGATTAGGAATATGAAAACTAACAACCTTACGAAAACAATCAATTTTTGCATGATGAGTAGTTAACCAATCAATCCCTAGAATTACGTCAAACGCAAGTATTTTTAAAGAAATAAGATTGACAGGTAATGTACGGTTACCGATTTGAACCAAACAAGACTTATAACTAGTGGATGTAATGAAGGTTTCTCGCAACGGAGTTTCCACAGATAAGTCAAAGTCTAATTTCTCTGGAGTCAAATTTAATCGTTGAGCGCAAGTAGGAGAAATAAAAGAATGGGTAGAACCGGTATCAAATAAAGTATAGACTTTGCTAGAGTTTATGATAAGCTTACCCGTGATGACCTCATTCGGGTTCCTTTCTTTCTGGGAGGTCACAACAAACGCTCTTCCTTGCACTACCGGCTTTGACTTTTCTGGAACGACCTTTGGTGCCTCCATCATAGCTGAACTTGTCTTCGGTGAACGACAAAATCGGGCTAAGTGACCTTCTTTTCCACAATTATAACATGCTTTGGATGGCATCGCGCAGTTTGGACTGATGTGTCCTTCCCCTCCGTATTTGAAGCATATGATAGGTGGTCGTTCTCCTTCCTTAACAACGGGAGCTGGTGCTGACGTCCTTCCATCATCTCTCCTCTTCTTGAAATGTACATTCTTATTATTTTGGCCCTGATTACCACCAAAGTGGTTACCATTTCTGGCCTATTGATTCCCTCCACGCTTGTTGTCACCGCTTTGATGACTGTTCTCCTTTAGTTGCGTTGACTTGTTATCGCGCTCACTAACTGAGCCCTATTGACAACATCTGAATACAAACACAGTTTATGAGAAATAAGATGTTGACGTATCTCTGGCTTCAAACCTCTTAAAAACATCCGTGTCATTCTCTCTTCATTATCCACCAAGTGGGATGCAAACCAGACAACTCTAAGAACTTCGCTTCGTCTGCGACACGGTCATATTATTTTGCTCCAACTTGATGAATTCTACCTCTTTATATGATGAATACTTTCGGAAAGTACTTGTCGTTGAATAGTTCTTGGAGCTTTTCCCAAGACATCTTCATCGGCGGAGTTGAGTACGCTTCTACCGATTCCCACGATGTCTGCCTCTCCTCAAGAACATAAAGGCGCGAAAGGAACCTTTTGCTCCTCGGAGCATCCCAAGACATCAAATATCTTGGTGATCTGCTTTATCCATGCTTCCGCCTTAAGTGGTTTTGGCTCTCCAATAAACTCCGGTGGTCTCAGCTTCTTGAACTGTTTAGCGGTGATCGTCCGAGAGTTTCCAGTGTTTCCACCTATATTTTGGACAGGAGCCGCTCTCGCCTGCTGTTGGATGAATTTCATAAAGCCTCTGAACATTGGATCATTCATAATTTTGTCAGTGTTGTTGTTTGCATGAGGAATGTCGCCGTCTTGATGCACATTATCCTGATTATTGATATGCGGTGAATCAACGGTCGCCAGTGCTCCATTGCTATTCTCAACAATTTTCGATGTCATTTTCAGATACTGCCACAAAACAAAAGGTTAATTGAAATGTAACATATTATCCCTATATTCTGACCAACCAATTAAATACAAAAAAAACTTAGGTAGGTCATACTAGCGAAGGAATTCCCCGTCTCTCCCCTCCTAGTTCTATTCTCACATCTTAGCTAGGGATCTTATCCCCAAGCTTTGATACCAACTGTGACGCCCCCAAAATTAGGTATACATCACCCATCTTGAGTCGCCAGACACATGGTACAGAATTCAAATACAACTTAATAATACAACTGTCGTGTACAATATGACAAAATATAAACTGTGAGTATGAATACAAATATTGTCTACTAGAGAGTATACAAACTCAAAAGGAGTCCTCATTACAATTATTATCACACTATTTCATAGAATAGTGAGGACTACTAATGCACCATCTAGGACCATCACTCTGTTCCCCAACTAGTCCCTGCTACGTTCTCATTTTCTAAAGAGAACAATGAAAGCAAAAGGGTGAGCTCAACTAGCCCAGTAAGAAATATTATGACTAAGATAATGCAAAATAATTTATCATTAGCCTTTAACAATGTTAAACTGATAAAATATAATAAATATCAAGTTTAACTGCAGCGAAACAAGCAATCCATTAAAAGAGTCAAGTAGAGAATGAAATTTACTATCTTTTATGATTTAAAAGGTTTTTCATCACTTTTATCGTTGGGACTCAGCTTAATAAATAATCCACATCATCGAATCACCCCACTTACTGACCAAGGATATTCTTTAGTATCACGACCACAATTATCCATGCACTACAAGCCAAGAATATTTGTGTATTCATTAATGGTCATGATCATGCCAACAACTGTCCGTCAATGCACTACGTGCCAATGAGGACTTTTACCACATCAATTGTAACATTACGGTCATGATTAAACCGAATAATCCCTGGTCATAATCATACCAAATCCATCTATGCACTACAGGCCACAGATGACTTTCAAAAATATAAACATGAGGATGATGACAATGATATAAGAATTCAATAAAACAAGTTCAAGAATTAATTTATCTAGGAACTAATAACGTCCAAATTGTCAACATGATACTGCTTTGTAGAGTAAAATTCAAGAATGCTCGAAGAATATTTCCATGAAAAGATCTTTGGATAAAAGCGTAAATATCAAGGATATTCCACTAATTTCATGGAGTATAGAAGTTAAAAATTTAACCAACCGAGTATAATAAAAAGAATGGAATAACAAAAGAAATCACCATGTATACTGTATTGTGATGTATGTGCGAGTTATTCCAATAAAATACTAAATAACGAAACCAAAGTCAAAGTAAATTTGCACCAACAGGGATGTTCCAATGAATAATAAAGAATGGAATAACAACGAAATCACCATGCATGCGGTGCCTTGAATGAGCGAGTTATTCCAATGTAATACTAATAAGGATTTTAAATCGGTCCCATAAAAACGCATGAGATGTGATATATTCCAATAGAATAATAATAAAGACGGAAAACCGGACCCACGTAAAAGCGCATGCATGTGATATTCTAATGTAATAATAAAGATTTTAATAAGGTCCCAAGCGTAAAACGCCTTGAGACATGGATATTCCAACAAAATAGTAAAGACGGAATATTAGAAGAATGTCACCAAGTATAGGGTAGACCGCGTATACAGGTTATTCCAACAGAATAATAAAGAATGGAATAACATAAGTTCTCTTCATGAATACAATAATGTCCAAATTGTCAACATGATATTACTTTGTGGAGTAACATTCAAGAAGGCTCAGAAGAATATTTCTATGAAAAGATACTGAATGAAGCAAAAATATCAAGGATATTCCACTAATTTCATGGAGTATAGAAGTCAAAGTTTTAACCAACTGAGTATAATAAAGAATGGAATAACAAAAGAAATCACCAGGAATGCGATAGACCGCACAAGCAGGTTATTCCAATAGAATAATAAATAACGGAACCGGTCCCACAGAAACACATGCAGAGCGGGATATTCCAATAGAATAATAAAGGATGGAACCAGTCCCAAGAACGCACGCATGTGATATTATTCGGCGAATAATAAATAATGGAACTAGGTCCCACGAAAGCGCATGCATGTGATATATTCACGTAATAATAAAGAACGGAATATTAGAAGAATTTCACCATGTATAGGGTAGCCCGTGTATATAGGTTATTCCAATAGAATAATAAATAATGGAATAACAGAAGTTCTCTTCATGAGTACAACAAATAACATCCCTTACCATAAAAGAAACTGAATATAAGAGTAGGGAAGTAGTAGAATATTTTTCTATAGGTTCTCTTATAATTCTCTCTCTAGAGTTTCAGTGAATTTGTAAGAAATAATGAAGGAATGAGCTTCTATTTATAGGAAAATAGAATGAATAGTAAATAATTCATGAACGGTCCAGATTGATTTACTATTAAACGGACGGTCCATATTGGTTTACTATTAAAACTTAAAACAACTATCCATCTTGATTTACTATTAAAACTTTAAACCAACTCGATCCATATTGATTTACTATTATAACTCCACCAGCGGTCCATATTGACTTACTATTATATCTTCAACCAACGGTCTGAAAAATTAGCACATCTCCTTATGGAATAATATTGTACCCAAATACCCGAATGCACAATACTAGAGTGAATAGTAATTGGGTGAATAGTAACTCGTGAATAGTAATTCATGAATAGTAACTCGTGAATAGTAACTCATGAATAGTAACTCGTGAATAGTAACTCGTGAATAGTAACTCATGAATAGTAACTCGTGAATAGTAACTCTGACACGAAAAGTGTCCCGAATACCCAATTGAACAATATATCCTTCAGACATCAATTATACTAACACAAATAAGTCCAACACAATGGAACTATAAAATTCATCTTTAATCAACACGAAATTATTCATCATTAATATTATAATTCACAATATTTAACAACCAGGTTGTTCCCAAGAAAGAGGGGGCTTTCCGATAAGGATTTCTCCATATTGGCGCGCAATTAGGTGACCAAACCTCTCCTTAACAGAACTTTTAGACATTGTTAATATTGCAAATAATAATATGAATACTTTGTCGTCTCAATTATTGATTTAATAATATATCATATAATGCAGATGATACTGTAATAATAATTGAATCAATAATATGAGAGATATGATACAACAATTACTGTAGCAATAATTGAGTATAACTGAGTGACTTCTCACGTAAGCATCAATAATCAATACCGTGTGCTACTGTGCAACTACGCATATTACTGTACTTTTACTACCGGGTAGTTCAACAGTTTTAACGGTAACACCTCCGCCGTTATTTTCATAAAGTATTTTTGTCATTTTCTCAATCCGACAATAATTCCGTTGTGGGGTCCACCAATGATTGTGCCAGTTATTTAATATTCCTGTTAAAACGAATATTCCCCGACCAATTGAATATTATATAACAACTTGCGTACTTTGCAAAATTTATAAATATTACCAACAACTATAACATTATATCAAATCAATACCATAATATTCAAAAATATAATTTGAGAAAATTATTCTTTATTCATAAAATTTGGGGTCTTACACTAGATGTGGAGGTTCTCCCTAAACAGTATACAAAGTGTGTGGTATTCTATACATCATTTAGTAGTTATATTTGGTGAATCATATAGGGTGAGGCGAACCCAACATTGGAAGGGTGTTTTTTCCACTATCATACAAGATGTCTAATGACATACAACCTCGTGTTATCATAAGACATGGTTGTGCACATCCACTTGCTGAGTATATCTACGAGCACTACCTATATGATCTTGGAGTATATTTGAAATATAATTTTCACTTGGAGACAACGGAGATAATTATATGTCAAGAGAAGACTCACCATTGGACTTTTGGGGACTACCAAGAGAAGATGATAGTAATCTTCTTGTTTTTCTTTGGGGACTTTTGGGTCAACCAAGGATAATTATGTGGACATATGATATCTACCATAACCTGGACGCATGGCCTCCCATATACGAAGGTTTCCTTGAGCACTTCCCAAAGATTTTAGTTTCTAAAATGGTTTTGACCAGTATTTTTTTATGTAAAGTACCATTGTAAGGTTGTGGTCGAGGTACCATGAGAGTTACATACATTTGTATTAAAACTCATATTTAACTGTGGTCGTATTCTATACGAGAGCTCAACAGTTGTATAAATGAAGTTGTATTTAAATTTTGTACCATGTATCTGACGACTCAGAATGGGTGATGTATACCTAATTTTGGGGGCGTCACAATTAACTCTTATCGGGTTTTAAGGAATGGATTAAGGCATCCATTGAAACTGAATAATAAAAGACATTATGTGCTATGTGTTAATAACTTATGTGCTCGCGAGTAGTGAAAAATGTTAAGTAAAACTTAAAATATTTTGTTGTCAGGATGTCTAACGAAGGAGGATCCTGTCCAGCTAGAGAGGTGATACCTCAGGTACCTAGAGATGACGAACCCTGGGATATTTATGTAGTGCGGGAATAGTTGATCCAAGAGGATGAGCCTGTGACTGATCCCGAGGAGGATAGTCCTGAGGACGATGATGATGATGAGTATCCTGAGGAGTTTCCACCAAACTCCGTATCGGCTAAGATGTATGATGCTCTGTATGACCGTAACATAGAGTTACAGGATAATGTTGAAGAGCTGAAGGAGATGGTAGAGATGCATCACGTTGCCTTGGAACAGAAGGAGGTAGAGATTCAGGAACTTGACTCAAAACTTGGAAACACGGAATGGGATCTAGTTCATACCAAGGGTCAGCATGAAGACCTGTTGGCAGTGAACGAGAAGATGAAGACTGACATTAGAAAGCTGAAAGATGACTTCAAAGAGGAGTCAGCTAAGCGTGCAAGAGCAGAGGATGCTTGTATGAAGGCGACTCAACGTGCAGACCGTGTTGAGGCTAAGGTCCAAGTGAAGAAAGCCAAGATGAAGGAGATGGATTATGCTTTTAATTCGGCGATTGATAGGGCCCAGGATCGAGTCCATTATTACCCACCTTAATTTGAAGACTCGCCGTGGTTCGTGATGGATCGTAGGATGGCATATCGCATCATGGAAGAGGAACGTCGAGAAGCCTTACGACGTCTTAATATGAAATAAGAGTGATGATAATAATATGTGGTTAATTATGTGACTAAATAAAGTTTTAAATCCCTTATTTTGAGATGAATAAAGAGATAGTATGAGTATGTAATCCTGAAACTGGTTTAGTTCAGGAAAGTGGATGTTTATAGCAGATATGCTATCTTTAGTATGTTTAAAACATTATGAATGAATAAAATATTAGATTTTATTTAAAATGTAATGTGTTAAAGCTTTAATCTTGGAATGTTTAAGTTAAACCTTGAATACCCAATAATTTGAGTAATGAACTAATAAGCGTATATTTTAATAGAAAATGCCTCCTAGAAGAAGACAACCACGTCAGCAAGTACCTCCTGAGGGGTCTACTAACAACAACAATGAGACCAACGTTAATCCAGTTCAGCAGTTGGTAGCCTTGTTGACGGGAGCACTTGCGAATCAACCGCAAACTCAAGTTATGACTTTCAAGGAATTCAAAGCAGTTGGACCGCCAGAGTTTTAAGGGTCTATGAATCCAGTGGAAGCCCAAACCTGGTTCATGGAAATAGAGAAGGTGTTTGACGTTGCTAGAGTTAACGAAGATCAGAAGACTGCGTTCGCGATGTTTATGCTTTAGTCCGAAGCTAGCTACTGGTGGCAAGCAAATAAAGTTCGTGGAGGAGAAAGAGTGGTAGCGTGTGATAGATTTAAGGAGATGTTCTTTGAAATGTACTTTCTAGCGAGTTCTCGGAACCAATTGGAGGTGCAATTTCTTGAGCTTAAGCAAGGAACTATGACGGTGCCAAAATATGCTACGAAGTTTAACGAGTTAGCAAGTTTTGCCACTTATCAAGTCAATACGGATGAGCGTAAGGCGAGAAGATTCGAACAAGGATTGAAACCTTGGCTGTATAGCAAGGTTTCAATGTTCTAGTTAAATCCATTTATGGCTGTATTAGAAAAGGCAATTATCGCGGAAGGTGGAAGCGATACCTTGACCAAGTATAACCAAGATCAGAAGAAGAGGAAGAATGATAACGAGAATAAGGCTGGTGGAAGTAATATTGGAAGTAACCATCAGAAGAGGAAATGGAATGAGAATTCGACTACGGGAGGACATCAGGGAAGTCAGCAGAAGAAAAAGTTTGAAGCTTGTGCGACGTGTGGAAAGAATCATACTGGGGTATGTTTGAAGGGAAAGCGAGTGTGTTTCAACTGTGGTCAGGAGGGACACATTGCACTGAACTATTTTAGTCCGAAGAAAGGAGCATATTTTACCTGCGGTTCAAAGGATCACATGGCTCGTGATTGTCCTAAGAAGCCAGCAGGAAATGCAAGTGGTGGAAAAGGAAACAACAATGGTGGTGGTGCATTGACTATCACTGGACCAGCTCAGTCAAGCTAACCTATTGCAAGAACTTTCAATATGACTGCAGGATGCTGTTCAGTCTAAGGATGTTGTGTCAGGTATCATTCCGATTAATGGTATTAATGCTTATTTACTATTTGATTTGGGTGATACTTGTTCATTTATATCAGATGAATTTACTCAGAACTTAGATTTGCCCCATGAAGAATTGGAATTTCCCTTAAGTATAGAGATTGCGAATAAGGAAGTGATTCCTGTTAGATTTGTATATAAGAATTGTAAAGTGGTTATAAAGGGTCAAGAGATGAGGGTAGACTTGATACCAATTAGACTGGGGGAATTTGATGTTATACTGGGAATGAATTGGTTATTCAATCACGGAGCAGTGATTGATTGCCAAAGAAAGTGTGTTAACCTTATGACTTCGTCGAATGTTGTGTTCTATGGCAGCAAATCACCTTGACAAGCAAGTTGTCTGACAGTGATGCAAGCCAAGAAGTTGTTAAGACAAGGATGTGTAGGATACTTAGCCTGCATAGTTGATACATAAAAGAAAAGTGCGAAGTTAGAAGAGATACCGATCATAAGAGATTTTGCAGACGTATTTCCAGACGATTTGCCGGGTCTTCCGTCAGATCCACAAATTGAGATCATGATTGATTTAGTACCAGGAACATGCCCGATATCTAAGGCACCATACAGAATGGCCCCGGTAGAGATGAAAGAGTTGATGGTGCAACTGCAAGAATTTCGACAATAAGTATATCCAGCTGAACGTATCGCCATAGGGAGCATCAGTGTTATTTGCTAAGAAGAAAGATGGATCGATGCGGTTCTGCATTGATTACAGAGAATTAAATAAGGTCATAATTAAAAATAAGTATCCGTTACCAAGAATCGACGACCTGCTTGATCAACTGAAGGGTGCGAGGTATTTTTTGAAGATAGACTTGAGGAGTGGTTATCATCAATTGAAGGTGAGGCGGAAGACGCATCAAGATTTTATCATTCGAACTCGATATGGTCATTACGAGTTTCTGGTTATGTCATTTGGCTTAACAAATGCACCTGCAGCGTTCATGGATTTGATGAACAGGGTGTTTAAACCATTCTTAGATAAATTTATGGTGGTGTTTATTGATAATATCCTGGTGTCTAAAACCAAGGAAGAACATGTTGAACACTTAAAAGTGACGTTGGAGACATTGAGAAAGGAGAAGTTGTACGCAAAATTTTCAAAATATGAGTTTTGGATAGAACGTGTACAGTTTCTCGGGCATGTTATTGATAAAGACGGAATTTCGGTAGATCCATCAAAAGTTGAAGCTGTAGTAAACTGGGATCAGCCGAAGACACCGTCAGAGATAAGGAGTTTCTTAGGGTTGGCAGGTTACTATAGGCTTTTTATTCAGGAATTTTCCAAGATCGCGACCCCGTTGACGAATTTAACCAGGAAGGCGGTTAAGTTTGTTTGGACGGAGAAATGTGAGGAAAGTTTTCACGAATTGAAGAAGAGATTGAGCTCAGCACCTGTATTGTCATTGTCTGATGATATAGGAAATTTTGTGGTATATAGTGATGCATCGCATAAAGGATTAGGTTGTGTGCTTATGCAGAACGACAGAGTTATTGTGTATGCATCATGTCAATTAAAAGATTACGAGAAGGGGTATCCGACTCATGACTTAGAGTTGGCGGCAGTGGTGTTTGCCCTGAAGATTTGGAGACATTATCTTTACGGAGAGAGGTGTGAGATATATACTGACCATAAAAGTCTGAAGTATATCTTTACACAAAAACACTTAAACATGCGACAAAGAAGATGGTTGGAACTAATCAAAGATTATGATTGCGAGATTTTCTATCATCCCGGAAAGGCGAATGTTGTTGTTGATGCCTTAAGTAGGAAGGGATGAGAGAAGTTAATGTTGTTGACTGCTCAGGATAAGTTAGTGTCAAAAATGGCTAAAATGGAGTTAGAAATTAAATATCCGACAGAAACTGATGAAAAGTTGTTCCAGGTGGGAAATAGTTCAACATTGTTAGATAAAGTGAAGAATGTACAACTTCAGGATGAAGAATGCGAAAAGATAAAATAGAAGATATCTGAAGGTAAGGAAAATAAATTCAAAATCAATTCGGAAGGGTTACTTCAGTTCGAAGGAAAAATTTGGGTTTCGCCAGTACCGGAAGTTAAAGAGGAAGTTATGAGTGAAGCTCAAAAGTCAAGATATTCAATTCACCCTGGAAGTACGAAAATGTACCAGGATCTTAGACATCATTTTTGGTGGCCAAATATGAAGAAGGATGTGGCTGAGTGTGTGGCGAAATTCTTAACATGTCAGAAAGTTAAAGCTGAACATCAAAGGCCAAGCGGATTGCTACAACCATTAGAGATACCAGAATGGAAATGGGAGCATATCACAATGGACTTTTTAGTAGGTCTTCCAACGACTCAGCAAGGGTATGACGCCGTTTGGGTGATTGTTGATCTATTGACGAAGTCGGCACACTTTTTGCCGATCAAGATTCGATTTAGCCTAGATCGGTTAGCAAAATTGTACGTTAAGGAAATTGTGTCAAGGCACGGTGTACCTGTGTCCATTGTGTCAGACAGAGATCCACGTTTCACATCTAATTTCTGGAAACGACTACAAGAATGTTTGGGAACACAGCTGAGAATGAGCACAGCATACCATCCTCAAACCGACGGACAAAGCGAGAGAACCATCCAAACACTAGAAGATATGCTCAGAGCATGTATTATGGATTTTAAGGAAAATTGGGATGATCATTTACCGTTGGTTGAATTTTCCTATAATAATAGTTATCACGCGAGTATTGGCATACCGCCTTACGAAGCGTTATACGAAAAAAAATGCAGAACTCCGTTATACTGGGATGAGGTAGGAGAACGTCAGCTATTGGGTCCAGAGTTGGTGCAACAAACCGTCGAAATCATCAAGGTGATTCGAGCAAGATTGATAGTTGCACAAGATGAGCGTAAGAAATATGCTTGATCAAGACCGACAAAAAATCGGGAATTCGATGTTGGTAGTTATGTTTTCTTGAAAGTATCTCTCTGGAAGGGGAAAATTCGATTTGGCAAGAAAGGGAAATTAAGCCCTAGGTTTATAGGTCCTTTCGAAGTTCTTCGACGGGTTGGCGAAGTGGCGTACGAGGTAGCCTTACCTCCAGAGTTAATGCATATCCATATTGTTTTCCACATCTTAGTATTGAGACCATATAAGCCTGATTATAGGCATGTTATAGAATATGAGCCCTTACAGTTTGAGAAAGACTTAACATATGAAGAAGTCCCTGTTCAAATTGTTAACAGAAAAGAGCAAGTACAGAGGAATAAGGTGATACCTTCTGTTAAGGTAATCTGGAGGAACCACAATGTTGAGGAAGCTACGTGGGAACTTGAAAATATTATGATGAAGAATTATCCTCAGTTGTTTACTTGATTTTGTATAGCGATTCTGGGGACAGAATCTTGTTAAGGAGGGAAGAATGTAATGAATGAATTTTTTGAGTTGTGATTCTGGGAACAAAATCCTTTTAAGGAGGGAAGGATGTAACGATCGAGAAATTTATATTTTAATTTAAATATTTATTGAATTAAATAAATATTTTAAATAATTTATTTATTAAGAAAAATAAATAATTGATAATTGTGGTGAATTAATTTAGTAATTAAATTGAATAATGATAATTTTATTGAAGGATTTAATTTAAGAAATAATTAAATTAAATCAATTGTTTAATATTTAAGAAAATAATTAAATTAAATAAATTATTTAATTAATGGAAATAAATAAATTAAATATAGTGATGTGTCTAATTTATTAATTAAATTAGATATATAATTATTTATTAATGATAATAAGATTTTTATTATTAGTATTATAAGTTATTTAAATTAACTAAACTAAGTTATTTCAATTAATCAACTAAAAGTGTGACATAAAACTATATAATATAAATGTTATTAAAATAATTTAGTTGGGAGAGGTTCTGGTGAGCCAAACAGGGCCTTGTGGCATTTGGCTTATTTGAGCTGACGCTTGTTGGGTTTTATAACTAAAAAAGAACGTGGGTTTCAGTTTATGTTTACACATGTTATACCTAAGGCTAGCGTCTAGTTTCTTCTTATTCTCGTATTTGGCTAAGGAGAAAGAGCAGAGTGTTGAGAGAAAGAGAGAAAGAGCTTGGAAGAAGAGAACACAGAGATTTTAGAAGATCACAGTGGTTTTGAGAGGTTATCATCTTTGTCTAGCATTCACTAATCAAGGTATAAACTATTCCTATTATTATTCTTTAGTTTTAGTTGTATATGTGTATATCTTTTTGATACAATGTGAAATCACGAGAATTGTGATGTATACATGTTCTTGTAGAATTTCAAAACTCTGTTGATTATCATGTGTACATGTTATTTATTATCAAATTCATGAGAAATTGGGCTGAAGAAGAAAAGGAAAATCATAGTGTTTGTGTTCTTATAATATGGCCATAGAAAGTACCAAATTTCTTGTTCAATATATGATGTAATCTATACTTTGTTGTTGGATTATGATAATATGTTAAGAAACGAAAATAACGCAGTTTAAATTATGTCAATTGATTGAAAAACGAATTCGTGGTGATCAAATTCGCTAAAGTTGTCAAAAATGGAGTTTTCATAAGAAAACATGAAATTTAAGGAATTAAAATAGTTTGATTTGATGTTTAATTGTTAGAAGTTAATGAATATATGAGGAAACATGTATGTGTTAGTTTTATATCAGTTGGATGTGCTAATTTCACCATTTGATGGGTGAAATTTGTGTTTGTTGGGCTAAAAATGGCTCTCTGTTCACTCTAGTCTACGCATCTCTACGAACACCGTGGCAATGGGCCAAAGGCCATGGCAAAAAAAGCGTGTAAATGCATGCCATTCCCCCAAGCAATTGCGCCATTGGGTTTTCTGTGATCGAACACCGGTAAGCATTGCTTTGCAATTACAAGCGCAGAGGACAACGCAACAATTGCGCCGTGCCTCGAGCCCGAGCGGTGACTTCGCCCTATTTACAAAGTTATGTGTATCAGACTTATATTAGTCAAGCATTCACGTTAATGATGTCTAGACAGAATTGGAACTATAATAACAAGATTGTAAGATGTTGTAATTCAACGTGTGAAGATTCTAAGTTATTATTTGAATAAGTTATAAGATGAAACTAAAAGTGATGTTCTCAAAAGTTATATATAAACGATAAGGTTTATGTTGATCAATGTGTGATTACAGAGGCGTTAAATATGTTAACCTAAATGGTTAGGTTCTAGGTTAGGGTCATGACCTAAATGATGGTTTAAACCCCTAAAAGCTAATATTTATGCAACTAATTGTGATTGCGATTTCAATGATATATGTATGGTAATTGAAGATTATATTACATTTGTGTAGCTTACAAACAAGGCAAGTTCTCTAACTCTACTTTCATAATTGTGCAAGTTTCTAAATCTTATATTTGTCATTGAGCAAGACTATTGATTCTATTCTGATGAATGATTGAATAAGTTCATGTAACCTAATTCGTTACATCGAATGAGTTTCACATTTTCATTTCTTGTTATTAGTATTCAAAACATATATTGTTCTAACACATTGATTCAAAGGAGATTGTTTTAATTTCTTAAATATAATACTTTGCATATATATCAAGCTTATTCATTTATATATGGTTGATATCCGATCTTTGACTTTGATAGCCTTGTTCATTTATATATTCTTGTATTAAATCTTTATTTATGGAAATTGAATAAGTGTTCTAAAATTCTAGAAACACTGATAATGTAGTTCCAAACTAAACTTTCTTTAGTGCGGAAATTCTAAATTTAAACTGAGACGAACAACCCTAACATAGGGGATTTTGTATGTGTAATGTTTAGATATTTGTGCACAATACATGGTATAAAGGGCTGATCCCCCTGAGTACGTTAAGAAGAGTCTGTACAGTCTAATGACTGTTGAGGTTAAGGTAATAATACCTAAACACCGTTGACATAGTTCGTGGTCATAAGACCCTCAGATAATTAAAGTTCGAACTTGTTTTCTATTTTGATTCATAGAACAAGTTCTTTATTATTCAGTATTCGTTGTTCACTCTCATGTTGTTATTATACTATCTTTATGTCAGTGAGCAATTGTTTGCTCACTCTTGTAATTAAACAATGCAGTTAAAGTAGAAAGAGGTGATGATCCATCTATTAGCAAGGGAAAGGGCAAGATGTCTAAGTGATGGAGAATTGTTTAAAGTTTATTTAAATGCTTGAAGTTTTAAGATTTGTTTTATTTTATAATGTATTCCGCAAACAGATGTAATAATTTTAAGGTAGATTACCTGGGATTTGTTTTGAGATTTTGATGTAACCCTTTAATGGGAGAGATTATTGTTTAAGTTAATTAAATTATGCCTTTATCCTTTGAATATGGGTAGTTAGATATAATAGTTTTTGATAAATGAGCACCAAATTTGGTGGAAATGAAGTACCCGGATTTGGGGATGTCACAACGAGGAACGTGTAGAAAAGAGATTTCTTCGAACTCCAAAACCATCTGTAAAACTTGCCGATGGTGAGGCAGCAAATGTAGTTCCTTGGTTTGATAGATTCTGGTTGATTGTCTGATTACCAACTCTGAATCTCCAAAGACAGATAACCACTTGATGCCCATTGAACGGACAAGTTTTAGCCCCATGAGATAGCCTTCATACTCAGCTGTGTTGTTGGTGCTGACAAACTACAATTTGACGGTGACGAGATACTGCTCCCCCGTACCAGATACTAGAACTGCTCCAGCTCCATAACCTTCCATATTAACAGCTCCATAAAAATACATCTTCCATGATTGGCGTGTATCGTACTAATGGTGTTGCTGAACTGTCATTACTCCTTCATCGGGGAAATATATTTCCAAGGGTTTGAAATCCCCTGAAGGTGAGGCAGCCAGTTGATCCACAATTTCATTGACCTTTGATAGACTTTTGGGTCACATATAAGATGTCAAATTGTTGTAGGATCAACTGCCATCTGGACAGCCGACAATTTAACATGGGTTTATTGAACACGTACTTGAGAGGATCTGCGCCGGATATGAGATGGGTTGTGTGACCATGGAGGTAATGTTGTAACCTCATGGAAGCCCACGCTAAAGCACAACATGTCTCTTTGATCAGAGTGTACTTATGTTCACTGCTGCTGAATCTTTTGTTGAGGTAATAGATAGCTCGTTCTTGGCCTCTATCGTCCTTCTGTCCCAGCATGCAGCCCATGGCGTTGTCACTTATGGACAGGTACATGAACAGGGGAACATCATCCCTGGGTGGTACCAAAACGAGAGCTTTGACTAGCTATTATTTGATTGTGAGGAAGGCATTCTGGCACTCATCATTCCATTTCATGGAGGAGTTCTTCCTTAATAGCTTGAAGATTGGCTCACAGGTTGCTGTGAGTTGAGAGATAAACCTGCTAATGAAGTTGATTCTTTCCAAAAATCCCCGTATTTCTTTTTCTGTCTAAGGAATGGGCATTTTTGTGATGGCCTAGATTTTGGTAGGATCCAGCTCAATCCCTTTGTGGCTGACTAGAAATCCTAGCAACTTGCCTGATCTAACGCCAAAGGCACACTTGGTTGGATTCAACTTCAAGTTGTACTTACGCAACCTGTTGAAAAGTTTTCTGAGATGGTCTAAGTGGTCCTCTTCCCTTCGGGACTTAACAATGATGTCATCCACGTAGATCTCTATCTCTTTGTGCATTAAATCATGGAAGAGAGCCATCATAGCTCGCTGATAGGTGGCTCCGGCATTGATGAGGCCGAATGACAACCGTCTATAGAAAAAGGTTCCCCAAGGCGTGATGAAAGCAGTTTTTTCACGATCTTCCTCAGCAACCATGATCTGATGGTATCCCGCAAAGCAATCAGCAAAGGAGTACATGCAATATTGTGCGCAGTATTGTCAATAAGATGTGGATAAATGGCACGGGAAAGCTATCTTTAAGGAAAGCTTTGTTCAAGTCCCGGTAATCCACACAGACTCGCACCTTCCCTCCGGGTTTAGGTACGGGAACAATGTTGGATATCCACTCAAGATATGTGGACACCATGATGATGCCAGCTTGAAATTGTTTCACAATCTCTTCTTTTACCTTTAAACTCCACTCAGGTTTCAATTGCCTGAGCTTCTGCTTGACTGGCTTAAATCCTTCTTTGATGGGAAGGCGATGAAGGACAATGTCAGTGGACAAAGCCACCATATCTTCGTGAGACCATGCAAACACATCCTGGAATTGGGTTAGTAGCGTAACCATGTCATTCCGCTGGTTTGGGGTAAGGTCTGAACCAATCTGGATTAACTTAGGGCTTTCTAAGGTTCCGAGATTGAAGGAAGTGGTTTAGTCGAGGTTGGGTTTAGGTTTGTCTTTGACCCATTCTTGAATTTTTGGAGGCACCTTAATGTCCTCATGTACTTCCACCAAGGCTGAATTCATCTCTACATCAAAGGTACAATCCCTGTGGAGAAGAGGCCCCATATCAGCAAGTACATGCACATCTAAATTCAGGGTCCTGAAACAAAATATGCTTTCATTTAGTATATATGAAACGTTTTGATCATACACAGTGTTAGCATATACTGGCAAAATAAACTGCTAATACTTGTATGCAAAAAGTAGCGATTCACGATATCTACAGGCGTAAAGAGTTTACGCCCGCTTTTACCTGTGGACCAATGCAAGGAGTGTTGTTCCAATTGGCAAGGGCAAAGTCCGGGTGGACTGTAGTGATGGAGGGGCTGTCATCGTCCTCCTTCTCCCGAATGATGGCCATTACGTCTGGGCAATTATCGTCTGGGGTGTATCTATTTGTATGTTCATCATGAACGATGATGCATATGCTCGACATCATTCGGATGACGTCTTGCTTGATTCTTCGTTCCTCCTCTTCCATTGCGAGATCTGGAACAAAGACTTCGTTCTCCTTCACCGGTACCGACTTGGGAAATAACATAGCCATGATACTGGCTGGCACCTTTACAGGAGGTTGTGTAGACTCAGAGTTTAAAGGCGAAGATAAACGCTGCGTTCTTGAAGCTGAAGGAATCTGTTGATGCTTATGAGGATTCCTATGACTAGAACTGCAGAATAGCCTAGTCCAGCTGTTCCAGTTTGCTTGGTTAATTGAATGGGGTACTTGATACCCTGGCGATCTTTAGCCAACCCTTGTCCCGGCTGATGACCCAATGACATCATTTCTTGAGTAGCCGACATTATCTCGGCAGAAATCTTGGGTTCGGGAAATGGCGTTCCATTAGCATGGTATTGGGTATTGCTTAATTCCAAGGCTTGAAAACCAATCGGTTCAACATCTGTATTGGCATTGATGAATAGAATGTCCCCGTGTTGAGGACAATCTGGTTCAGCGTTGACCGTGACTAGGCTATTGTTGATAATGTATTTCAACTGCTGATGCAGGGTGGAGGGGAATGCCCCTGCCATATGAATCCAAGGTCGTCCCAAGAGTAGGTTGTATCCCGAATCTATCTTGCGTACGTGGAAAGATACGCAGAATGTGTGGGGACCAATTTAGATTAAGCGCTTCAATTACTCAAATCGAATTCGACGGGCTCATAAAAGCTTTGATGACCGTATGGCTGCTCCGAATTCGGTTGGGATTGATATTCATCTTCACCAAGGTAGCGTATGGACATATATTTAGAGATGAGCCTCCATCTATCAAGACTCCAGCTAGCATGTATCCGGAGGACAAGACCATGAATGCAGCAACTTGCCATAATGACCGGTCCCTTCCGGGCAATATGTCATCATCAGTGAAGGATATCACATTGTTGTTGAAAATGTGATCAACCAAGTGTTAAAATTTTTTCGTATCAACTGATGCCGGTAGATAGGCTTCTTCAAAAACCTTCAGCAAGATTGTCCGGTGATCCTCGGAAGTTAGGATCAAGTCCAGGATTGATATTTGTTGTGGAGCTTCTTTTAAGCTTAAAACTACCTTGGATTCGTTATGACCCATAGTGCGGAGGAATTTTTCAATCTTCTCCATGGGTATTTTCCCCTTTGATTTGATGGTAGGCTTCATCACCCGTTGGGGAAGATACAGTGGATTTTCCTTTGACACTGTAGCAGTTGTACGTGAGGTGGATCCTTCACCTTCTCCATAATTCCATGGAACCTTGCGCAAGCTAACAATAGGATATTGTGCTCTGCATGGTAAGTTGATTGGCTCAGGAGCGGCCACTTTCAAAGGATTGTTGCTTCCCTTGAGTTGAATTATTGGCATTGTGAGTGATTTGTTAGCCCTGTGACACCCCTAAATCCGAGTACTTTAATTCCACGGGATTTGGTGTTCACTGTACAAATATCATCTATTTATCTACCCATAAAAATGTAAACCATCCAATAGATAAAATTAAATCCTCCCCTTATGGGATTACAACATCTGAATAATAAATACAATCCCAGGTCAAACTAACCTTAAACATCTGTGAGGAAACATAAACAAATAAGTCTTAACAACATCAAGTCTTTACAATAACATTCTAAAAAATTCATTAACAAGACTTCATCACTTATTAGCTTTGCCCTTGCCTTTGCTAGTAGAAGGCTCATCATACCTTTCGTTCTTAACTGCAATGTTATTATTACGCAAGAGTGAGCATGAATGCCCACAAGTATAATAATGAAATAACAATATAATAACATGCGAGAATCAAAGATTTCTGAAATACAACTCAACTTTTGAATCAAGAATGAATAACAAGAATCAAAAGATTTCTGAGGGTCATAAGACCTTGAACTATGTCCTAGGTTATCAAGGGTTATACTTGAAACCTTTAACAGTCATAAGACTATGGACTCTTCTACTCGTACTTAGGGAAACAACCCTTAGTACCATAATGTGCACAATATCTTAACGCTAACGCATAAGAAATCCCTATACAGAGTTGTTCATCTCAGTTTGACATTAGAGTCCGCACCAAAGGAGGTTTGGTTTGGATATATCAATAAGGGTTCTGAAATTTAGAACGTTCATCAACTATGGACTAGTCGAATCAAATAAGAGTTCACTAGTCTAACAAGGTTCAACAATAAATGATAATTAGAATGAATAATAATCTCAAGAGGTATACAATAGAACAAATATTGTATAACAGAATCATACTTTGAAAAGATAATTAATCTTTAATATAACAATTGAACTTGATTAATAATAATGAAAATAACTTGAATAATGATAATGAGTAGGGTTAGGAAACTTTCCTCGTGCGTAGATTACATGTTAATTAAACACGTTCCTTGAATTAATCCTACATATCATTTCCATTCACAACTATAGTCAATTATAACGTAACTAGTCATCATAAGTTCATTCTCTTTGTCTAACTTTGATTATTACCATACTTAGTCTTCAATGACTTGCACTGCATTGCATATGACTAGAGACTGTGTATACATTGAGCCAATTGCTGCATGCCGGGAATTGGGCATGGAGTTGGCGCCATGACGCTTGAAACTCCGGTTCAAATTTCCAGATTCGCGAAGAACATGTAATTATCTTGAATTTATCATTACATGGTCATTAATTACACTTAATTAAACATACCCACATACTAGAGTTCGTACATAATCATTACCCAACCTTTATAGAGTGATTTTAACCAATTAAAACACATGATCACAGAATTAAAACATGTAATTTTCACTGTTCTTGATGTTCTTGAAAATATTGAACATAAAACATAATATTAACACTATGGATTCGTTATAACACCAAATCCATCCATTCAAGTTTTGTTTCCTTCGTTATAACATGCATAATTATAGACGTGCGTGAATTTTACAAAACAATTTATGTTTAACATATTAAATTCATGTATAAGGGCCATATGGCCATATTCTATACTCTGTAAATAACATACGTTATAATATTATGAAACTTATGATATGGGAATCTATAATATATAGTAACAACATGTTATACTACCATATTATCACATATACATTCACATAATCAATACAATCTCCAACTACAGAGATTTTACAGAAAATTTGAGAGCCATATTATAAAAATTTAACAACGTAAATAATAATGGGTTGAAGAATTTACTCACAGCGTAATGTAGATAAGAGAGATGAAACCTTCTCAATCAATCACACAACTCACAATTCCCTCAAAATTCTTAATTCTCTCTCTGTGATTTCTGTGTTAAACTTAGAAAAATGAAGAAGAAGAAGAAGAAGAAGAAGAAGAAGAAGAAGAAGAAGACGTATAATAAAGGAAGTAATTGACGCGTTGAGGTCAGTTACTCAATCATGGGTAACTGCTATCAACTCCCCTTAGGGCCTTGTTTGGTAAGCAATAATAGGTTTCAAAACCATTTAATTTAATTAAACTTTTATACTATAGTTTAAATCAAGTCACAACCAATTCAATTATCTTATTTAATTTAATTTAAATAAAATATAATAATTTCTCATTAATTCACATAGTCAAATAATTAAATTCTCATTTCTTAATAATTTCAAATTATTAAATCTCTAATTAATTATTAAATTAATTAAATAACATTAGGCTTATTAAATATTTATTTTAATTCAATAAGCTCACATAATTACATACTTCGAATAATAAAATTTTCCACATTAATTTAATAAATATAACACATATAATTAAATTAATCTACCATAACTTCATCAATTAATTATTTAATTAAATAATTAAATCATCGAAAATATTTATTTAATCCAATAAATATAAAAATTAAATTACAAAATCTCGTTTGTCACATCTTTCCCCCCTTAAAAGGATTCTGTCCCCAGAAGCACAACTCAATAATTTCGACCCGTTACATTCTCCCCCCTTACAAAGATTATGTCCCCAGAATCGCTTACACAAAAATTAAGTAAATAAATGAGGGTAATTCTTCATCATATTCTCTTCAAGTTCCCACGTAGCTTCTTCAGCATTGGGGTTCCTCCAAATTACCTTAACAGAAGGTATTACTTTATTTCTGAGAACTTGTTCTTTTCTGTCGACAATTTGAACAGGAATTTCTTCGTAAGATAAGTCTTTTTTCAAAATGTAGGGGTTCGTATTCAATTACATTCTTGTAATCAGGTTTGTAGGGTCGTAAAATAGAAACATGGAAGACATTGTGGACATTCTCGAGTGCTGGAGGTAGGGCTACCTCATACGCAACTTCTCCGATTCTTCGCAGTACTTCAAATGGTCTAATGAATCTTGGGCTTCTTTCTTTCCGATCCTGATCTTTCCCTTCCAGGGAGAGACCTTCAAGAATACATAACTACCCGATTCAAACTCAACATTTTTATGATGTGGATCGGTGTATTTCTTTTGCCTATCTTGAGCTGCTACAAGTCGTGTTCGAATTACTTTAACTATTTCTGCTGTCTGTTGTACCAATTCTGGCCCTAGCAACTGTCTTTCGCCAACTTCATCCCAGTAAAGCGGAGTTCTGCATTTTCTGCCGTATAACGCTTCATAAGGCGGCATGCCAATACTAGCGTGGTAACTGTTATTGTAGCCGAACTCTACAAGTGATAGGTGATTGTCCCAATTTCCATTAAAGTCCATCACATAGGCTCTTAGCATATCTTCTAATGTCTGAATCGTTCTTTCGCTCTGTCCATCTGTTTGAGGGTGATATGCCGTACTCATCCGCAATTGTGTACCCATGCATTCCTGTAGACGTTTCTAGAAGTTCGATGTAAAGCGCGGATCCCTATCGGAAACAATTGACACTGGCACTCCGTGCCTCAAAACAATATCTTTTACATATAACCTTGCCAACTGATCTAAGTTGAATCTGATTTTTATCGGAAGGAAGTGTGCGGATTTCGTCAGTCGGTCAACGATAACCCATACTGCGTCATAGCCTTTCTGAGTCGTTGGAAGGCCAACCACGAAGTCCATTGTAATATGTTCCCATTTCCATTTTGGGATCTCCAATAGTTGTAGAAACCCACTTGGTCTCTGATGTTCTGCTTTCACTTTCTGACAGGTTAGACATTTGGCAACACATTCTGCAACATCACGTTTCAAATTTGGCCACCAGAAGTGTTGTCGAAGATCTTGATACATCTTGGTACTACCAGGGTGAATCGAATATCGTGAGCTATGAGCCTCACTCAAAATGTCTTCCTTAATCTCTGGTACTGGCGGTACCCAAATTCTGCTCTCAAATCTCAGTATTCCTTCCTTATCCATCTTAAATCTCGGTTCGGTTCCTTCAGATATCTTACTTATCACCTTTTTGCATTCATCGTCCTGAAGTTAAGCCTCCTTAACTTTATCCAGTAGGGTTGTACCAGATTGCATCTGAAATAGCTTCTCATCAATTTCTATAGGATACTTCACTTCTAACTCCAGTTTCTCCATTTCTGAAATTAGCTCCTCTTGAGCGGTCAACATCATCAACTTCTCCCGACCCTTTCTACTTAAGGCGTCGGCAACGACATTTGCCTTACCCGGATGGTATAAAATATCGCAGTCGTAGTCCTTAATTAACTCCAACCACCTTCTTTGGTGCATATTCAAGTCTTTCTGGGTAAAAATATATTTTAGACTCTTATGGTCTATATATATTTCACACTTCTCCCCGTAGAGATAATGCCTCAATATTTTTAAAGCAAAAACTACTGCAGCTAACTCCAAGTCGTGGGTCAGATATCCCTTCTCGTAATCCTTCAATTGTCGTGATGCATACGCAATGACTCTGCCATTTTGCATTAGCACACAACCAGGTCCTTTATGCGACGCATCACTATAAACAACAAAATTTCCTGTATCATTTGGAAGAGACAACACATGTGCTGTACTCAACCTCTTCTTCAATTCTTGAAAGCTTTCCTCACACTTCTGCGTCCAAACAAATTTCACCGCTTTTCGAGTTAAATTCGTTAGCGGAGTTGCGATCTTTGAAAAGTCTTGAATGAACCTTCTGTAATATCTTGTCAATCCAAGAAAACTTCGTACTTTCGACGGCGTCCTCGGCTGATCCCAGTTAATCACGGCTTCAACTTTGGATGGATCTACAGAAATTCCATTTTTATCGATCACGTGCCCAAGAAATTACACCCGCTCGATCCAAAATTTGCATTTTGAAAACTTGGTATAAAACTTCTCCCTCCTCAACACTTCCAACGTTAATCTCAAATGCTCTTCATGTTCTTCCTTGGTTTTCGAATATACCAAAATATCATCTATAAATACCACTACGAATTTGTCCAAAAATGATTTGAACACACCATTCATTAGTCCTATAAATGCTGCAGGAGCATTCGTTAAACCAAACGGCATAACCAAAAATTTATAGTGACTATATCATGTTCTGAACGCTGTCTTTGGTACATCCTCTGGTTTCACCTTCAGTTGATGATAACCACTTCTCAAATCTATCTTGGAAAAGTATTTCGCTCCCTTCAATTGATCAAACAGGTCGTCCATCATCGGTAATTGATATCTATTCTTAATCGTGACCTTATTCAGTTCTCTGTAGTCAATGCAGAGCCGCATCATTCTGTCCTTCTTTTTCACAAACAACATCGGTGCTCCCCACGGCGATACACTCGGTTGAATGTACTTCTTGTCTAGTAATTCTTGTAGTTGTACCATTAATTCTTTCATCTCTACTGGTGCCATTCGGTATAGTGCCTTCGATATTGGATCCGTTCCTGGCGCCAAATCGATCACGAAATCAACCTCTCTATCTGGCAGAAGTCCTGGCAAATCGTTTGGAAAGACATCGATGAAGTCTCTCACTGCCGGTATCTCCTCTACTTTCGGATTCTCTTTACGACTGTCGACTATGTAAGCTAAATATCCTACACAGCCCTATCTTAACAACTTCATGGCCTGCATCATCATCAAACAACTCACTTGTCTAGGCGACTTGCTACCATAAAACACAACCTTTGACGGAGTCATAAGGTTAATACGCTTCTTTTGACAATTAATTATAGCCCCGTAATTGAATAACTAGTCCATTCCCAAGATAACGTCAAATTCCCCAAGTCGAATAGGGATAAGATCTACGTTCATGATATTACCCTTAATATCCACTCTATAGTTCTTATGTACGTACTTAACAGGGATTATTTCTCTATTAGCAATTTCTATGTTCATGGGGTAATCCAACTCATCCTAAGGCAAATCTAAGTTCTTAGTAAAGTCATCGGATATAAAGGAACAAGTAGCACCCGAATCAAATAATATATAAGCATTAACTTTATTGATCGAAATGAAACCTGACACCACATCACGAGACTGAACTGCATCCTGCACCGGCATGTTGAAAGTCCTGGTGGTCGGTCGGTTGGTTACGGTTGGTCCAGTGATAGTCAAGGCGCTCCCACTATTGATTCCCTTATTTCCTCCTGATCCTGCCCCTCCAGATCCTTTCTTAGGTCAGTCTCTTGCCAGATGATCCTTTGAACCACAAGTGAAACAGGCACCCTTCTTTGGGTTAGATGCAGTTAGGTGTTATGTGGCCCTCTTGACCACCACAATTAAGCACACCCGCTTTCCCTTCATACAAACCCCAGATGATGAGCTTTCCTTGGTCGGGCATGCTTCAATCCTCTTCTTCCTGACCTCCTTGCGATTCCCCAGATGATGAGTTGTTATTCCACATTTTCTTCTCGATTAAAATTACCACCTCCTCGTGCCACTTCCACTTATTAGCCTTCACTCCTGATTGTTCTCTTGATCCTCACCGTGATCGTTTCCACCTTGATGAGGATGGCCTTTTCGAAGACTCAAAAAAAAGTGATTAACTGAAACATTGATACTTTGTTATATACCCAGGGCTTCAGTCCATGTTCAAACCTTCTTGTTTTTCTCTCATCCGTGTGTACTTGATATGGGGCGAACCTAGCTAGCTCGTTGAATCTAGCCGCATAATCTGGTACAAACATATTTCCCTGCTTCAACTCTAGAAACTGGACTTCCATTTGGTTCTGCGAGCTAGTTGGGAAATACATCTCGAAAAACATCTCTTTGAATCTCTCCCAAGTAATCACACCTTCACCTCCACGGATCTTGTTTGCTTGACACCAGTAACTGGCTTCAGGTTTCAGCATGAAGGTTGCAAAAGCGGTCTTCTGGTCTTCTCTAACTCTAGCAACATCGAAAACCTTCTCCATTTCCATAACCCACGTTTGAGCCTTAATTGGGTTCATGGAACCTTTAAACTCTGGCGGTCCTACCGCCTTGGAATCTTTAAATGTTGTATTTGGTGGAGCTTGAGGTTGATTATTCATTGCTCCAGCTAGCAAGTTAACCAATTGCTGAACGGGATTAGCATTGGCGTTATTGTTGTTATTCGTTGACTCTTCCTTAGCTGGTTGACAATGTTGTCTTCTTCTTGGCGGCATATTTCTGTTAAAATATATGTTTATTAGATCTTTGTTTATTTCTCTAAATAGTTAGGGCATTACTCAATAATTTAACATAATTATTTAACACATTATCTAAAACAACTTGATATATTCATTCAAATCGAAAGTTTTAACATCAAACGATAGCATCACTGCTATTTACATCAACTATCCTGAGATAAAGAATCCACAGGATTTAAATATTAAAATATTCCTTTGTTCATAACTACATCGGAATTTACCTCTAAATACCAAATAAGTTTTTCACATAATTAAACAAATCCTATCACTGCTGATTAAGGTGCTGAATAGCCTTGCTATGCTCCTCTTCCATGATGTGAGACATCGTTCTACGATCCAACATGTACGATGGTAGTCCTTCGAATTGGATTAGATACCTCAAAACTAGATCCTGAGCCTCATCCATTGCACTATTGAGTGTAGAGTATGTCACCCCAAGCTTAGCCTTCTTTCCACAACCATCCTCTTCCGCAAGATCAGCATGACGTGATTCTCTTACCCAGCCTTCCTCTGCTATAATCAGCCTTTCTGAGCATTCCTTCAGTTCCTTCTTCAACTTCTCTATCTCCTCGGTCTTCTCCTCGGTTTGACCCTTCTCGTGGACCAAATCCCATTCTACATTTCCCAGTCGTGTGTGAAGAGTCACAACCTCCCTCTCCTTCTGCTCGAGGGTAATCTGCTGAATAATCGTCCCCTCAGTCAAATCCTGGACAGTGTCACGTAACTCTATGTTACGATCATATAACTCGTCGTACATCTCAGCATCAATTGACTGCGGTGGGAACTCCTCTTTTTCCTCTTCATCTTCCTCCTCAGGACCAGTCTCAGGTTCATGCTCCTGACCAACAACAGTGATCAATTGAGATGACTCTCTCTGTACCAATTGCTCCCTAACGACATGAATGTCTCGGGGCTCCTCCTCTGTAGGTACTGTAGGTACTCGGGGTTCCTCCTCCCTAGCTCGACTAGTTCCTCCAACATCCGACATCCTGACAACATAGTTTTAAGTTTTAGTTACTAAGTTGTACTATCTAGCACAAAATTTAACACATAAGCACATAACGTCTTTTATTATCTTCAATGAATTACAGAAATTCATTTCTTAGAACTCGATAAGAGTTTTCCATCACTATGTTCTTTCTATAAGGCTACTACCTAAGGTTGTTCCCCCCACCTAAGGTTCATAACCTACGGCTCTGATACCAACCTGTGACACCCCCAAATCCGAGTACTTTAATTCCACGAGATTTGGTGTTCACTGTACAAATATCATCTATTTATCTACCCATAAAAATGCAAAACATGCAATAGATAAAATTAAATCCTCCCCTTATGGGGTTACAACATCTGAATAATAAATACAATCCTAGGTCAAACTAACCTTAAACATCTGTGCGTAAACATAAATAAATAAGTCTTAACAACATCAAGTCTTTACAATAACATTCTAAAAAATTCATTAACAAGTCTTCATCACTTATTAGCTTTGCCCTTGCCTTTGCTAGTAGAAGGCTCATCATACCTTTCGTTCTTAACTGCAATGTTATTATTACGCAAGAGTGAGCATGAATGCCCACAAGTATAATAATGAAATAACAATATAATAACATGCGAGAATCAAAGATTTCTGAAATACAACTCAACTTTTGAATCAAGAATGAATAACAAGAATCAAAAGATTTCTGAGGGTCATAAGACCTTGAACTATGTCCTAGGTTATAAGGGTTATACTTGAAACCTTTAACAGTCATAAGACTATGTACTCTTCTACTCGTACTTAGGGGGATCAGCCCTTAGTACCATACTGTGCACAATATCTTAACGCTAATGTATAAGAAATCCCTATACAGGGTTGTTCATCTCAGTTTGACATTAGAGTCCTCACCAAAGGAAGTTTGGTTTGGATAAATCAATAAGGGTTCTGAAATTTAGAACGTTCATCAACTATGGACTAGTCGAATCAAATAAGGGTTCACTAGTCTAACAAGGTTCAACAATAAATGATAATTAGAATGAATAATAATCTCAAGAGGTATACAATATAACAAATATTGTATAACAGAATCATACTTTGAAAAGATCATTAATCTTTAATATAATAATTGAACTTGATTAATAATAATGAGAATAACTTGAATAATGATAACGAGTAGGGTTAGGAAACTTGCCTAGTGCGTAGATTACACGTTAATTAAACACGTTCTTTGAATTAATCCTACATATCATTTCCATTCACAACTTTAGTCAATTGTAACGTAACTAGTCATCACAAGTTCATTCTCTTTGTCTAACTTTGATTATGACCATACTTAGTCAAATTACTACATTCATTGTCACATAATTTACATCTCACGAACAATAAGCTAACTATGCATTCAATCATTCAATTTACACATAAATGTGTTGTTGATATGTTTAAGAATTTATTTTAACACATCATTATACATTTAACCTAATTTTATGTTCATTAGATTAAGTTACTATCACATTACTAGACTTGAACATTTTAAAAATTCATTTCTGGACCATTACATTAATTGTGGTATTGCACATAGCTATGATTATATCGTCTTCATGATCATGGCATAGGTATGGCGCATGACTTGAGACTTCTTGCGATGGCTGAAGCATGGGAATTGGGCATGGAGTTGGTTTCGCGGCGCGAAACTCCAGTTTCTGAATTTTCAGTTCGCGAAGAACACAGAATCAGGCGAATTTATCATTACATGGTCATTAATTACACTTAATTAAACATGCCCACATACTAGAGTTCGTACATAATCATTACCCAACCTTTATAGAGTGATTTTAACCAATTAAAACACATAATCACATAATTAAAACATGTAATTTTCACTGTTCTTGATGTTCTTGAAAATATTGAACATAAAACATAATATTAACACTACGAATTCGTTATAACACCAAATTCATCTATTCAAGTTTCGTTTCCTTTGTTCTAACATGCATAATTATAGACGTGCCTGAATTTTACAAAAAAATTTATGTTTAACATATTAAATTCACGTATAAGGATCATATGACCATATTCTATACTCTGTAATTAACATACGTTATAATATTATGAAACTTATGATATGGGAATCTATAATATATAGTAACAACATGTTATACTACCATATTATCACATATACATTCACATAATCAATACAATCTCCAAATACAAAGATTTTTTACAGAAAATTTGAGAGCCATATTATAAAAATTTAACAACGTAAATAATAATGGGTTGAAGAATTTACTCACAGCGTAGTGTAGATAGGAGAGATGAAACCTTCTCAATCAATCACATAACTCACAATTCCCTCAAAATTCTTAATTCTCTCTTTGTGATTTCCTTGTTAAACTTAGAAAAATGAAGAAGAAGAAGACATATAATAAAGGAAGCAACTGACACGTTGAGGTCAGTTACTCAATCATGGGTAACTGCTATCAACTCCCCTTAGGGCCTTGTTTGGTAAGCAATAATAGGTTTCAAAACCATTTAAATTTATTAAACTTTTATACTATAGTTTAAATCAAGTCACAACCAATTCAATTATCTTATTTAATTTAATTTAAATAAAATATAATAATTTCTCATTAATTCACATAGTCAAATAATTAAATTCTCATTTCTTAATAATGTCAAATTATTAAATCTCTAATTAATTATTAAATTAATTAAATAACATTAGGCTTATTAAATATTTCTTTTAATTCAATAAGCTCACATAATTACATACTTCGAATAATAAAAATTCTCCATATTAATTTAATAAATATAACACATATAATTAAATTAATCTACCACAACTTCATCAATTAATTATTTAATTAAATAATTAAATCATCGAAAATATTTATTTAATCCAATAAATATAAAAATTAAATTACAAAATCTCGTTTGTCACAAGCCCCATCAGTTTCAGTGGATATGACTGCTACCAAACTTTTCCACATAGTAGGACACGTATTCTCACTTGCACGTAACACAGTATCATCGCCTGCTTGGTGTAGGACACCACTGTCAATTAGATTTTGGATGAGGTGGCGGAGTGCCCAACATTCTTCTGTGTTGTGACCGCGAGAATGGGAGTGATATTGGCATACTCTATCAGAATTGTACCATCCTGAACGGGGGTTGATTGGAGGTAGAAGGGAAATGATCCTTCCTTCATTGATTAGCATCTGAAGGATTTCCTCCATAGGTTAGCCCAGATATGTGAATTCCCTTTTGTTGGCAAAATCCCGACGGGCTTTGGCATTTGCTCTCTTTATCACTTTGTCTTCAAGCATTTCATGTTCTCAAAGTGACGAGGGAGTATTCATAACAAGAGGAAGGAGACTGGCATGCTCATGGCTGATTAATTGGCGTGTCACTTGATGCTGATAAGTCACCAGTTCTGCCAATTGCTCAATTTGCTTGTATAGAGCTTTCATCTTTCGTTCCATTTTGAACTGGAACTTGGGATAATCCCATTTGTCAACATCATCTTTGAGGGTCTGGGAGGATTCACAGTTGAAATTGGAACTCTGTCCATTTCTCCAATTGATCATGTTGACCTCTTCTTCTTTGTGTTGAGGAAGAGGGTTGTCTTGAACGTGAGGCTAATCTGGTTTGGTGAAAACGATCTCACCGTTGTCTATTAGGTCTTGGATCTTGTGTTTCAAGGCCCAAGAATCCTGGGTATCATGTCCAGGTGCCCCGGCATGATAAGCACATTTCCGAGCAACATTGAAACCCCGTCCATTAGGGCTGGCTGGTGGAAGAAGATGCATAATTTTCTTCTATGTTGGCAGAAGAGTGAGAATATTCTCGAGGGTGTCCCCTAAGGGTGTGAACACTCGAGGGCGTTTGACTTCTCCACCTTTTGGTATTGGAGGGTTCGAAGACTGTGCTTGAAAGGGAGTGTAGTTTCTCCTTTGAATAGGCATGTTCTGATTGCCTTTTTGACCTTGTAGTATCAGGGAAACATCTTCCTCTTTCTTTTTATGGACCCTTTGGGGGTTGTTTCCATAATTTTTAGATTGGATGTGATCAGTAACAGCTTTAAGGGCAGCTAGGTCTTGAAATTTTTCGGACTTAAATCCCATCTTAGCCATCTCCCCGTGTTTGACCATTTCAGAAAATGGTTTGCCGATGCCGGCTAAAACTCTTTCATAGAAAAGTGCTTCTTGTATGTCTATGAAAGTCATAACCATCTCTGATTCTGTCATGGAAGGAATAACTTGGGCAGCCAGGCGTCTCCACCTTTAAGCATACTCTTTGAAAGTCTCGTTGGACTGTTTCTTGGCCTTGGTAATCTGGTACCGGTCAGGAGCCATTTGAGACTGGAAGCTGTATTGTGTGAGGAAGGCGTGTGCTAGCTCTTCCCAACTATGGATCTCAGAGTTGTCTAATCTGGTATACCACGAACGGGCTTCTTCAGTCAGACTTTTCTGGAACAGCTGCATTCTGAGCTTTTCGTCCTCTACATAAGATCATAGTTCTCTAATGATTACCTTCAAATGGGTATAAGGATCCCCTAACCCGTAAAATATTTCGAAGTCAGGAGTCTTAAATTTTTCTGGGTAATGAACACTAGGGAATATACATAGGTTAGCATATGAGACACTCCCGTGCGTTCCAATTCCTTTGATAACACGAAGGGTCTCTTCCATTTGAAGGACTTTTTTTGGATGTCACCAGTGTCTGGATATCCAGTGGGATGGGTAGCATTATTAGTTTTGTTGGTCGTATCCAACTGCAGTTCAGGTATTGTAATGACCTGGGCTCCGGTTGTGTAGAGGATTCAGCATGTACGGATATTTTGGGACCCTGAGTAGATTGGTGTAATTCTTTAAGCAGAACAGCCAAATCTGTAATTTATTTGCTTAATCCGTCGAATTCTTTGCGAAATCGACTAAGGTCGATCGGTGGGATGACAACATAATTATTTGTAAGCTTCAGTAGCCTTTTGGATTTTGACCGGGTAGTAGGTCCGATTGGTTCCTTGCGAAAGACTTACATAGTTTAGTCTTTAGGGAATGTGTGTATAATAACATGCTATGCGATGTGTCCTTTTTAGGAATTTTATCCTGCAAAACGGATGTCAGCTATTTGTAGCATGTTAATTTAAATATGTATGTATACACATTTCTTCATATTTCTCATTACATGGAGATAGATATGGAATGAAATTACAAGTAAATGTGTTTACAAGTAATTTAAAAATGAAAAAGCATGAAGAGACTTTCCTCTGTTTTGGGTTTATTAGAGGCTGACCTATCTTAGGTTACTCTCGCGGCTTTTTGGCATGAAGGTTCCCAAATCATCGCAATTTACTCAACGGGAATTTAATCCGGTCTTTCAACTAGAGCGAATTTGGGTGGTGCCTTTCCTGAGCCTCGGGGAATTAGTCTTCCCACGAGTCCAGTAATCAAACACCAATAGGATAGCCTCCTGGTGGAGGGACCACACAACATACATTCAAATTCATCGCGTCTCACCGTATGAAAATGATGACATGTACAAAGCACTAATATCACAAGCAGATATGGTGCGAAGCACTAAGTGCAATAAGTAAATGCATTCCTACACATTCATCATAAATGTAAATGCAACATCCACACACAAGCAGATAACAATTTTGAAAAGATTGTAATAGCGGCTTAAGTCCTCTTATTGGAATCCCCAGCAGAGTCGCCACCTGTCGACGTTGGGATTTTTAAATGTCCCTTTCCGTTACTTGTTCTTTGGTGTTCTCATTTTGGGTGAGATTTGTTTGAAAAAATAAGTGAAAAAGGTCCGACATGTATAATGTCGACGATGGACTGTTAAGAGTCGTCAATTGGTTTTTTAAATGGTTGTACCAACACAACCGAGAAAAAGTTTGCACATTGACCCAGTGATGTGACACTGATATACGGGTCGGTGAAATCGAGATTCATTAGGGTTCGGGGACTTGGTTATGCGGAGGGAAGGTGTTAGGCACCCCTCGACATCCGTGTTACCACGGTGACCACCTCTTTTGAAGAAACTATTATCTAAATGTGTGTGTGTGGGGGGGGGGGGGGGGGTCAATGTGCTATTATTTGGAAGTTGTGCGAGGCCTCGTTCGCACATATATACACAAGGTTTGAATTTATGTAAAAATTCAGTGTTTAGCAAGATATGGTAGTAATGTTTTATACAAGCGGTTTTTTAAACCCTGATGCTCAATAGTAATTGAGACCTTTTACTCTTCCATTTTATTAAGTGTTCGGCTTGATTGATTTTATTTTTGAGATGCGAAGCATCTATAACAAAATAATGTACAAAATAATGCAGACTTCCTCGTGGGTATGAAAACCATATGAGGAAATTCAGACACCGCATAATAATTTACAAGCTGCTTACAGCTGAAAATGTCCATCACGGGAACCGAATCTAGATCCAATAGGTGAATCAGTGATCACATGATTCCTAAAGCATATGATAATCATAATTTGTATAAAAGTAGTAAGCGGTATATATATAAAAGCTATAAATATATATATATATATATATATATATATATATATATATATATATATACATGATCACCAACCACGAAGCACCTCCATGGGGGATCAAAAATGTAAATAAAGCTATAAAAAGCTATCAACCAGCACGAAGGAAACTCCAGGTGGGACAAAACGTAAATAAAGCTGTAAGGCTATCAACCACCATGGAGGGAACTCCAGGCGGGATAAAATGTAAATAAAGCTCTACAAAGCAATCAATCGCAACGAAGTGAACTCCAGCGCGACGAAACGTAAAGAAAGTCAGAATGCGATCAACCACCACGAAGTAAACTCTAGGTGGGACGAATATATATATATATATATATATATATATATATATATATATATATGTGTGTGTGTGTGTGTGATAAACGCACCGGATGTAAAATCCAGGCTCATCGACAATAGTTCGACAACAGTTCATATATATAAGTATATATATATATATAAGCGAGTAAACGCACCGGATGTAAAATCTAGGCTCATCAAACAGAGTTCGACAATAGTTCATATATTTAAGTATATATATATATATATATATATATATAGTAAACGCACCGGATGTAAAATCCAGGCTCATCAAACAGAGTCTGACACACAGTTAATATATATAAGTATATATATATTAAAGCAGTAAATGCTCCAGACCAAAGTCTATGCTCATCGAACAAATTTCGACACACAGTTCATATATATATATATATATATATATATATATATATATAAGCAAATAAAATGCTCCAGACCAAAGTCAAAGATCAATCGAGGCATAACTCGATAATGTTAGTGCATATATATAAAATATATAAAAATATATATATATATAAAGCGAAATAAAACCACGAATCCAAAGTCCAGCAAACACACGCAATGACACGACTCTCAACGTGAAGAAGGGTGTGTGCAAAGATGAAGAGAAAGGCTTTAAAGTGTGTGAGAAGGCTTACAGTGGGCTGCCAAAGAAAACTTCTATATCTTTAAAATGGATGAAACTCGGCTCCCGCCGGTACAAAAGTAGCTATATGTGAGCTCACACGTGTTTAAAATGGGAAAGCACTCAGTATATTGCAAGTACGGAGCAAATTTGACAGGGCTTCCTCGCTCTTTCTCCTCTTAAAATGGCCACCCCAAGCCCTCTATTTATAGAGGGGAGCCATTAGTGTACTATGGCCACCGCAGTGTACTTTGAGGTTGCCGGGTTGCCCCGTCTCTCTCGCCGGGTCGTCTCAAAGATGCGTGCGTAGGCAATGCAATGTCCGTTCGAACTTTCAGAATTGCAATCCAGGCATCCGACTGAGGTATACAGGACCTATTTTGGACCGTCGTTGTCGAGAGTTGTACAATGACATGGGATTAGAGTTTTTATGAAGTCATTGAAGATGGGACGATGCCCTCCGGTCTTCAAGCTTCAAATTCTATCCGTTACCCCGCACAATAGTCACTCGGGATTGGTCTTCCTTGATTCTTGTGGGACATCGTGGTGTAGAAATGTATGTATGAGATGTTGAGATGACATGGTGTGGCTTTAGAGTGGAGAGATGATGCCTTGGCCCCTCACCAGAGATATTGCGGTTTGAATTGATAAAGAGAGCGTTGCTTTCGGTTATGGTGAGATTGAATGCGGCAAGTGTTGAAGGTCCTCGATGTCAACTCTGAGGTATATACATGTCCTCCCTGCTATCTCCGGGTTGGTCTTTGGTGTCTCGTTGTGGCCTTAGATTGAAGGCTTCAGCATTTGAAACAAGCATTTCCGGGGTTATCGCTGAAACTGCATTCCTTGGGGTGATCACCAAGGTTGGTAGCTATTCTCATGATTGGGACTGAGACTGGATACCTCAGGGTTATCTCCAAGATTTATCGATCTTTTTCAGTGTGTGTTCCGGTATTGGATCTGCACGCCTCGGGGTTATCTCTGAGGTTGGAGTTGTTACTCCCAGTGTGTGTTCTAGGGTTGATGCTGAACTTCCGGTAGTATCCGGAATGGATACGAACTGTCTTCCAGGGTTCCCTCTTGAAAGACGAATATGTTCTCCTGCAATATTAGTGACAGGTGTACAGAAAATTCCGAGTGTCTACAATAATTGATGAGAAGTGTGTTAACTTAAATGAAGCAATAAGTGAAGTTATGATCTTAAACCTCCGTAATCTTAATTTAACTAGTGGTAATGAGAATTATTTTAATTATAAATTGAAATTCATTCGTTTAAATAAGATTGAGGTAGTTATGTATTAGTACTTGGTGATATTTATTAAACAATTCCTCATGGGAACGATACTCTACTTTCACTTTATTACTTGTTGACCACGTATACTTGCGTGTTGTGCATAATTAGATTTTACCCAACAAGTTTTTGGCGCCGTTGCCGGGGAATTAATTTAATAATTATTTACCAATATTAATTTCAATCAAATTAGTCTTAATTTAAACATTTTTATTTTTATTTTTAATTTTCTTCCTATATTTCTCTCTTTTCAGGTACCATGGATGACTTTGCGTATCAATGGCCATACACGAATATGACTCAACCAAGGGAAACAGGGATTGATGGACTTAATGTATTTTTCGCAGAGTCAGTACAAATTAAGGCAAATTCAAAGAGGTTGGAGGTTATCGCAGCCCAACGGAGTCGAAGGATGGAAGTTACGTGTGACTATTGTGCTGGCAACCATCAAAGTCATCCATGCACCGTCAGTTTTGAACCGGCAACAATATAGTGGTGATTACCTTAATAACTATGTTAATCCTAACTATCACCAAGATTGGGCGTATCACCCGGATTTTTTAAGGAGCTATAATTATGATGACCAACATTACGCTATAAATCCATCATAGACACCAGAATTTTCATATCCACCTCCAGTGTCACAAGAGACAGATAATTCAAGGTTGGAGGAATTGTTTTCCAAGTTCGTAGCAGCAATTGAGGAGAAGATGAGTAATCAAGCGAGGTCAATTCAAAATCTTATGGATCAGATAGAGAAAATGACCAAAGCTGTAAGAAACCTTACTCCAAACACTTAGCTTTATGACATGGATGACGAAATTAACGGAGGACCTGAACCAAATATGCGATTGGATGAGCCACAATATATCGCATGTGTGGAGACAATTGAGGATAATGAAATAGAGGTCGATGAAGATCTAAATGGGTCTCTACCAAAGATCAAAGAGTTAGTCAGATTTGCAAAAACATGCCCACTTGGTAGTCATGTCGTCGGCGAAGCTCTTGATGACAAAAAAAGCGAGTACAATTTTGAATCCATGGTGGGACGAGACAGAAAAGATAGACGAAGAGCCCATTGCGTGTGACAAGCTTCCATGCCCCAAAGTGATCACATACACAATGGAGAAATCACCTAGCTGTGGGACGTTCTTGATTGAGATCATACCAAATCAGAGCATGCTAGGTGACTTTAAAGCAATGGCTATCACAATTGGGAACCTACCAAAAGCTACATTATTTTCGATGGATGGAGGGTTCCTCAATTATTGAAGAGGAATTGGATAGCGTTGACCAGACAAAGTCAGGCTAAAAGACTATAATTCAAGCGCTAACTAGGAGGCAACCCAGGAATTTTTCTATTTATTTACTTTACTAGTTTATTTAGTAGATAGGAATTAATTTGCTTATTAAGTTCTCTTACCAATCCAAGTGCTATTCTAATCCATGTTGTCTCTCTTCAGTGTAGGTATTGGAGGTTCAATGGACAGACAAAATATTATGAAAAGGTTATTCAAGTCAAATTCAAGTGTGGTACCCAATTTGTTCAATGCGCCTAATCTATTCTCCAAACATAGCGGACAATGAGGAGGATTGCTATATTTTCAAGGAAGTCCTTTGCTTTACTTTTTTCTATTTCAGCCATTGAGGACAATGTCTAGTTTAAGTTTGGGGGCATTTTAGTGTCGAATTACATATAGTTAGTTATTTACATTATAGTTCATATAGTTACATTTAGTTTTTGCATTCACTTTCTTAAAAAAAAATCAAAAATAATGGTTAGTTACTATGTTCATCTTGCATGAGTCCAACTGTTTGATAGTTTAAGTTTATTTTGGCCAATGATGAGATTGGAATTGGGTAGACAAGTATAGTACTGACCATTAGAGCTTTAATGTGATTTCTTGTTATGAATTGAGTCTTTTTCTGTTTGAAACTGGTATAATAAGGATAACACAGTAAAAACAACTTGTTGAATGATTGAGTTTAAATTGATACATAAAGGACCTCTAAAGGATAATGCTAGTTTAAATAAGAGAATGACAAGGATAGGCAGTGAATGCGAAGAATTAGGCAAGAACTTAAGTTTGGGGGAAAAATGGGGTATATAAGCTTCTAAAAAAAGAAAAAAAAAGATATTGAGTTTAATAAATTGAGTTCTGTCGTGGGTCGAGAAGAAGCGTGAAATGTACTCCTCATAAACACATGCGTGAGATGGAGCGTAAAACGCACTCACTATTTTAAAAAGAAAAGAAAAGAAAAGAAAAAAATAATATTAAATAAAACGGGAAATAAGAGCAAAAAGCCCCCGTAAATGAAAAATAAAGCATAAGTATCCCATGTTGACCATCGATATTGGTAATTATTTGATTTTAGTTGGATCTAGCTTGTTTTTGGATTTCTTGAGTTTACATTGTATGATGCCTTCGAAGAGACTTGTTTTTTGTTAAATTTGATTTATATCAGTAAACATTGTTGTGGAGCACACACGCACTATATTAGTGATAATCGTCTAAGATTTGATGATTGATTGGGAAGTTAATGATTTGTTTTGGTATGATGTATTATCATGTTTACTTGATTTCTCTAAAGCCGGTTGAATAGACTTGTTTCTATCATTACTTCTGGATTCGTAGGCATGTAGATTAGTTGCATTGCATAGCATTGTTGTTTTGTGTTTTTGCTTGAGAACAATTAACAGTTTAAGCTTGGGGGTATTTGATAAGTAGGTTTTATACCTACTTATACAGTATCTGTTACTTGAATTAGTTGCTTAATCTCATGTTTCTTAGTTACTTTTCATGCATTTTGTGTTCATTTTGTAGATTGTATGATTGGGAACTGAAATCGCAAAGAATTGGTATGAAATTGCAAAGAAAAGCAAATCAAACATCGTTTGGGCTTTCATGTTCATTTCATGTTTTGGCTTGGAACTTGGATTACATTGTAGAGCTTCTTCTTAGCTTTCTGTAACAACTTGAATCATTCCAATCGGAGTTCGGATGCAAGAGTTATGACATTTGTACCAACGGACGTCGAACGCCAATGTTTTGGGTGGCCATGTGCATAACAGTCACTTCCAGCCCGATTTTGACCTTCATACGTCCGTTATTTTTAAAATCTCAAAGAATGAAAGTTGTATAGCTTGTCGATATCTTCGATTTGATAGGTGGCAGACCTCGTAACTCATTCCGGATCAAAAGTTATGGTCGATTTCCCAAAGGACATCAGAGCAGAAAATGTTCCTTCACAAAATCCCCGCCGGGGTGGGCATACATGCTACAAAACAGGCCCCTAGCCCGTCGGGGCGGGCCCTTTACAAGCCTAGACCCTCGCTAGGGGCGGGGGTATGCCCAAAAATATGAATTTTGTCCAAATTTGAGTTCGAGAAGGATTATTTCGATCCGATTGACTCAAGGACTTCCAAGAGGACTTCCAAGAGGACTTAAAGACATATGAAGAGACTTATAAAAGGAGGAGAATCACAAGGATTAGAGGAGATTAGGGAGAGAAAGAGCATTCCATTAGATTAGATTAGAGTAAATTAGATCAAAACCCTAGTTCTTGTTAGATTTGGAGATTGAAGCGACTTGGAGACCATTGAAAATTCAAAGTAGGAGCGAGGAGGAAGCTTCATATCTATAGACAATAGATTTTATTGTCTTATCTTCTTCTATCTTTGTCTTTTAATGATTATTCAATTGTGGATTCTTAGTTTTAATTCAATAATCATGAACTAATTCTTTGTTTGAGATTACAATGGATCTTAATGTGTAGTTTATTTTAATATGCTTCGTTATCAATTATTATGTTCTATTGTGAGGATTGTCTATTATGATTTGAACTTAATTGTTTAATTGCATAGCTAACAATTACCATGATAATCTATATGAACTCGAGAGATGAAGTATTGATTTAGATCTTATCATGATAGCATGTGTTTGTGATTTCTGCATGGATGGAATTCATGATTGGTGTTTAGGATAGAGATATGCCTTTACGCCATATGTAGTCTTATAGAGAACTTGTGCTTTAAATCATTTTTAATTGTAATTCACATAGAGATATAGTGGATTAGTTAATTAGGGTGTCTTGCTTAATTCTATCATCTGTGGATTTAAGTGAGTATAGGTTTTATGCATTGAGAGATTGTTTTATCTGCTTTTGTGTTCTTGATTAACAATTCAGGATAAAGAATAATTGATGAGAAGTGTGTTAACTTAAATGAAGCAATAAGTGAATTTGTGATCTTAAACCTCCGTAATCTTAATTTAACTAGTGGTAATTAGAATTAGTTTACTTATAAATTGAAATTCATTCGTTTAAATAAGATTGAGTTGGTTACGGGTTAGTACTTAGTGATTTTTATTAAACAATTCTCGTGGGAACGATACTCTACTTTCACTTTTTTACTTGTTGACCACGTATACTTGCGTGTTGTGCGTAATTAGATTTTACCCAACAGTGGTCCCTCGGTTGCACATACTCATTATCTCGCTCTAATAATTGAGCCCTGTTTACAACATCTAAATATAAAGAAAATTTATGAGATATAAGATATTGCCGAATCTCGGGCTTTAGACCTCTCAGAAATATCCTCGTCATTCGTTCCTCATTTTTGACCAAATGAGGTGCAAACTTGGATAACTCTGCGAACTTTGCCTCGTACTGGGACACAATCATGCTGTTTTGTTCTAGTATGATAAACTCTACCTCCTTCATATGATGAATACTTTCAGGAAAGTACTTGTCATTAAATAGTTTTTGAAACGTTTCCCAAGACATGTTGAGTGCGGCTGACAAGGTACGCTTCACAGACTCCCACCAGTAGTCTGCCTCACCACGAAACATTAAGGTGGCGAATGGAATCTTATGTTCCTCCATGCATCCCAAGACATCGAATATGTTGGTAATTTGTTTGACCCACGTTTCCGCCTTAATCGGATCCGGCTTTCCCGCAAATTCTGGTGGTCCCAACTCCTTGAATCGCTTGGGTGACAAGACAAGTCGCGCATTACTATCATTTCCACCCGTATTTTGTGCACGAGTCTCCCTCATCTGATTTTGCATGAACTGCAAAAAGCTTTTAAACATCCCATCATTCATCATTTGTTCGGTAGAGTTGTTTACATGAGGAATATTGCCTTCTTGTTGCACATTCCCCTAGGTGGTGATTAAAGGTGTCTCCACGGTCTCATTCACTCCATTGTTAATATTTCCAGCTGCCATTCTCAAATACTGCCACAAAACAAGGGTTAATTGACATGTCACATATTATCCCTATACTCGGACCGACCAAATAAATACCAAATAAACTTAGTCAGGTCATACTAGCGAAGGAATTCCCCGTCTCTCCCCTCCTAGTTCTTGTCTCATATCTCGGCCGGGGGATCATATCCTAAGCTCGATACTGTTATGGCGCCCCCAAATAGGTATTCATCACCCATTCTGAGTCGCCAAATACATGGAACAGAAACAAATACAACTTCAGTAATACAATTGTCGTACAAAATATGACAACACATATACTATGAGTTTGAATACAAATATTATCTAATAGACGGTATAAAAACTCAAAAGGAGTCCTCATTACAATTATTGATACACTATTTTACAAAATAGTGAGGACTACTAAAACAACTATCTTGAATCATTACTCCATACCTCGGCTAGTTCCTGTTAAATTCTCTCCTCCTGAGAAGAACAATGGAACAAAAAGGAAAAGGGTGAGCTCAATTAGCCCAGTAAAGAATATTATGACTAAGATAATATACAACAAATTATCATTAGTCCTCAATAGGGAAAAATCTGATAAAATATAATAGACAACAAGTTTTAGATCAACAAATCGCAATGAAAAAACAACAAATCCATTAGAAGAGTCAAGTAGAGAATGAATTCTACTATCTTCGAAGATTCAAAAGTCCATCATCAATATTTTATCCCTGTAACATCAATCAATATACATCTTGAAGCAAATATTCATCTTTGCATTACAGGCTAAAGATAATCATTTGTATCACCAGTTGGTCATGTTCATCTCAACACCTGTTCATCTTTGCACTATGGGCCAAAGATATTCATTAGGTAATCATTCATCTTTGCACTACCGACCAAAGATATTCAGTAATATCATCATTTAGGACTGAGGATGATGAAAAATATCTTAAAGAAAATGAATCTAGTGAAACAAAAGGACAAATATTAGGGATTCGTATTACAGTTTATCCAAGTTCAATATTACTCCATAATAACTAATTGTGAAGCAGAATTCAAAAATAAAGATCAAAACATGGATACAATCAAAGATAGTAACCATAATAGACATCTTGGACAAAAATGAGAAAATTTCATTTTTCAGTGAATAGTGCAGTATTCGTGAATAGTGCCGTATACGTGAATAGTAACCCCGACACAAAAATGTAGAAATTCCACAATAAAATCCATACCAATATTTTGGTATAATGATATTGAAAGAATAACATCATTGTGAAGAAAATAACATCCCTTACCTCAAAATAACAGTATTTCTGAACGGAATATTGGATGTAAAGCTGAAGAAAACTTGCACTGAATAGCAACTCTCAAAGTATCTAAATACTCACAAAATACGCTCGATAATATAGAGAGAGAGAAAGAGAAAACTTGTTTCTGATGTGATTTTCAATTCTAACTAAGCACCTTATTTATAGGAAAATGCTTAGAACGCCATACCAGAGTTACTTGCTACCTGATGGTTTTACCTGCTACTATTCAAGCCCACCACTTTTGAAAATAAATTTCAGCACTTTTTATTTCTCACCAACCAAAAGTGGACCCACCATATTTTTAATAAAAATATTTATTTCTGAAACTTCAATAATTCATAATAAATATCTCTTTTATTAGAAAATATGAAACGCCCCCAAATTCGTATAAATATCTTCCAACCCGATGATGGTGCTCCACTATACTAACATCCATACAATCATTCCATTGAAATACAACAAAATGAAAGTAATTACTATCTTCTTATTACAATCAAAGTATAATCCTTCCTGTGTTCATAAACCGATTACATCGCTCATTGTTCATAATGTATAATACATACAAACTTACTAAACTATTACACAATGCCTAAGCATCCATCTTAGCTTTGCCCTTATCATTCTTGGCATTCACAAAGACGCTCATCTTTAATCGCAGCTTATATAATTCACGCAAGAAGTGAGCATGACGACAAACTCAAAGAAGTTTAATCAAGGATAACAGAATACCACATTCATGAATTATACAACAATTCCAACATAATCGAACAATAGTTATAAAGTATTCTCAATCAATAATACTTTAATAGCTCATAACATCAATTCCCAAAGTATAGAATAGATTAGGAATTCTCGAACCTATCGATAGACCATGAACAAGTAAATTTCAGCTTTTCACTTGAAAAGGAGTCCACAAAGACTAAGGTCATTCATCCGTATAACTTATTTAGCACTTCTAGGTGATCAAATTTATAGTACTTCTATGTTGATCAACACTACATTCATTAAACGATTTACGCTTAATATTTTTGGCAAACTTCATGTGCCCATCGAATAATCGATGAAAAATACTTTTGTTTGTTCATGACAAACCTTACCTTCACGTCCGCATCAATTACTTGGCATAGATAGCGCTAACATTTCTATATAGAATGATATGAATAATAATCAATCTATATCTTACGTAATAGTCTAGCCGAGTTAAAATCGCATCGAATTTTCTTTAAAACAAGTCTTGCAATTCAGCTTCAACGAATCACATAAAACTCGGCTAATATGGAAGTTAGACAAGCGTTAAGAAAACTTTCCTTTCAAATAAGCCTTCAAATAACTTACTCGACCGACCACAACCTTTTTGCAGTAATCTACATGATATGTTCACATAGCAGACAATCGTAATTAGCTATCAAACAACTATTCACATTGTTCCTACAAGCTTCTTTCTCTTCTATGTCCGTGTTAACTTAATATCTTTATTAAAGTCAATATGACTTATTACCCTTCATCCCTGTATCACTCTATCGACGCTTGTTAACCTGGACTCAAACATCGCTGATAAAGTACCAACTTTGTTTATTTTACATATCTTGTTTATATGCATTTCATTCCTAAGTTTCATACTCTATACCTTAGTATAGGTAGTATAGATTAGTCTTAGTACATTCATTGAGTATATAAACTCAACTCGTAGGTCTCTAAACAACCAAAGTTTAAAACCTAACTTGGTCAACTTTTTCCTCATCACCATGCCATGCACGCAGATCCTCAGATATTAGTGGCAGCCATGCATACGAAAGTTAAGGTGGTACTCACCGAAGTCCGGCGTCATGCACCACCACTTTGTATCTAGTTTTAGCGCCATGCAACACGAAGTCTGTGGCAAAGCAGCCAAAAACCAGCTTTTGGTTTTCTAACGAAACTCCCGGCTTCCTAATTTGTTCGCTTTTACATCCGAATTGACCCATTCAATTCCTACAAGTCGAAATTACATCCTTTACGTGTTCATATAAGAATTCAACACTTTCAAATCTGTTAACTCATAATTCACTATCGAAGTTCATTTTATATACGTCAGAAACGCTTAATGAGCGCTCAATGCTCGCTTTCTTTTCGCTCTAAGTCTAATCCGACGATTCTCTAACCCACAACTCTTAATCACCCTATCTCACGTGTTGACATTGAAAACCGACGCTTTCAAGTCACACAAAACTTTTGACCTTTAATCCGGACTTTACGCGCTTTCGACGCTTAACGCCTATTTCCGCAAAAATTCGCTATAACTTCAAGCATTATTGTTCTTTAAGCCAAATCACATGGAATACTCCATGGATTTCATATCTACATCCTAACCAAACAAGATGCATATACTAACGTGTTGATGGAGCTCAATCGCTTATCAACAATCGATCTCAACTATCAATATTTTCATGGTTCAAAAACTATATCAAACCTTATTATTTTTATAATCTCATGACTTATAGAGATTGAATCTATGGTAAGTCATCTTTAAATCCTCACTCATGACATATACCACCCCTTCAATGATTCTCTAAAATGAAAGAAAATCTAAAAGAGATGGAGATGAAAGGTAAGGAATATACCTTAAGAACTCTTATGAATTTCTTGAAAACTCTAAGTCCAATCTTCCAAAATATATGTTTTGCAGAGTATAGCTCTCTTTCTCTCTCAAAATAATCTAGGTCAGTAATTGAAAACTCTCAAATGGCCAACCTCGCTTTCTTATTTATAGGAAATGAGAATGGAGGGCAATTTGGACATTAAACCCCACCTCCTTATTATTCATGTGTGGTCACCAAGTAAGATACTTGGTGACCAAGCCTTATGCTTGAGTCCACACTAAAGGTGGCTTACCACCTCCTTAGGTGACATCCCATGGGTCGCCCCATGGGTTTTACCCATTCAATGACCCACCGGCTCAATTCCACTTTCTCGATTTTAATGAATTTTGCTTAACTAAATAAACATTGGGCCTCGACTTGACTTAACCCATCCATCTCATCGGGCTTAGTCATTCAATTGATCATTAATCATAATCCAATACAAGTGAATTACTCATCGATACATAGATTAATCCTATGATACGATCGTATTCTACACGCATAATTCACGATTCCCTTCAGATACCATACGCATAATAATCAGATTGTACCTCAGATTTACTCAACGATTATACATAGATACTAACTAGCATCACCCATCAGATAACACTCAATTAAACCTAACACCATTTCTTCTACGCATATTATTTCCTCCTCGAAATCAATATACTCAACCCTTAGGTTTTAAGTCCAGCAGCGAAAAACCGCATTTTCCATAAATGAAATATTATCGATATTCCAACTTATCACGATATTCTATCATTACGCTGCTTCCTAAATTTCAAAATAATTCCCCAATGTAAACGGATGAAATAAAGTGTTTTTACGGAAATTTCTCGAAAATAATTATTATCGCCTTGGAAATTCCAAACAACTATTTCTAACACGTAGCTGTATTACTAACCACGTTAGCACATTCTAGGTCATAGAATCCACCTTCACATAGCTTACTCACAAAGAAATCAATTAAATTCATTTAATTCACATAATCAAATAAAAATTTAATTGTCATAAAAAAAATCCGATTTTCTCAAGCTACATTCTCTCCCCTTATAAGGATTCTATCCCTAATCTTAGCTTATAATTACATAAACAAATGAGGAAAATCTTCCTTCATTTTACTTTCGAGCTCCCACGCTGCTTCTTCAAAGATTGTGGTTTCTCCATAACACCTTCACCAAGGTATGACCTTATTTCTTAAAACTTGTTCCTTCCTATCAATAATTTGAATTGAAGTTCCTCATAGACAAGTCCTTCTCTATCCGAATAGATTCATACTCTATCACGTGTTTATAGTCCCTTTATAAGGACGCAACATCGACATACATGAAACACATTATGAATGTGTTCCATCTCTCGGAGGTAAGGCTACTACATACGCTACCTCCCTATCCTTTTAAAAATCTCAAAAGGTCCTACAAACCTTGACTTAACTTCCTTTTTTTCCAAAACGATCTTCCTTTCCAAGGCGATACTTTCGTAAAAAAAAGATCCTACATCAAATTCTCTATTCTCTCGTGTGAGGATCTCAGATACTTCTTTTCACGGCCTTGAGCCGCAACTAATCGAAAGTACGATTAACTCTACCATGTCCGCCGCCTATCGAACCATCTCAGTCCCAACATCCGACGTTCACCCACCTCATCCCAACACAATGGAGTTCGGCACTTCCTCCCATACAACGCTTCGTAAGGTGGCATGCCTATACTAACGTGAAAACTATTTTTGTACGAAAATTCCACCAACGGTAGAAATTCATCCCAACTCCCTTTGAAATCCATAACGCAAGATCTTAACATATCTTCAAGCGTTTGAATTGTTCGCTCACTCGACCATCCGTCTGAGGATGATACGCCAGACTCAATCTTAATCAAGCTCCCATTTGCTCTTGCAAACTTCTCCAAAAGTTCGATGTGAATCGTGGATCACGATCCGACACGATCGAAATAGTACTCCATGTCCGAAATAATTTCCTCGACATACAAATTTTAGCTAACTGATCTAGGTTATACCTAACTCCTATTGGTAGAAAATGAGCCGATTTCATTAATCGATCCACTATCACCCAAATAGCATCGTATCCTTTTCTCGTTGTTGAAGTCCCACCACAAAGTCCATCGTGATGTGCTCCCACTTCCACTCTGAATTTCTAGCTATTGTAACAACCCGCTTCGGTCGATGATGTTCAAATTTTAACTTTTTGACAAGTTAAGCACCTACTAACATATTCTCGCTATCTCCTCTTCATATTCGGCCACCAAAAGTTCTCGACGAAGGTCTTGATACATCTTCAGATTATCGGGATGTATCGAGTACCTCAACTATGGGCCTCCATCATAATTTCTTCTTTTTAATTCGGATCATTAGAACCCAAATTCTTCCCTCAAAACGAAGTAATCCCTCCTTATCGAGGTTATACTCACCTTTTTTTCGCCTTCTATCCTCTTCTCATCCGCTTGCACTCCTCATTGCTCAATTGTACTCCCCTAACCCGCCCACTATGGTAGGTCGGGTTTCCATGGAAAATAACATCTCTACCGCTTCTCCTAGAACTTAACTTCTAGCTCCATTTTTGTTATCATCATACCAACTCATCTTGAGTTGTTAACATTGATAATTTCTCTCTACCCTTCCTACTTAGCGCATCGGCTACTACATTTGCTTTCCCCGGATGATATAAAATATCACAATCATAATCTTTTATTAACTCTAACCACCTTCTCTGTCTCATGTTCAACTCCTTCTGTGTGAAGATATATTTCAGACTTTTGTGGTCCGTGTATATCTCACATTTCTCACCATAAAGATAATGCCTCCATATCTTTAGGGCAAAAACTACAGCTGCCAATTCCAGGTCATGAGTAGGATAGACCTTCTCATAATCCTTCAATTGACGTGACGCATACGCAATGACCTTGCCATGCTGCATGAGCACGCAACCCAGTCCTTTATGCGAAGCATCGCTATACACTACAAAATTCCCTGTATCGTCTGGTAAGGACAATACCGGTGCCTCACTTAACCTCTTCTTCAACTCTTGAAAACTGTTCTCACATGTTTCAGTCCACACATACTTTACCGACTTTCTTGCGTCGATTTGTTAACTGAGTAGCTAATTTAGAAAAGTCCTAATGAACCTTCTATAGTATCCCGCTAACCCCGTAAAACTCCGAACCTCAACAGGCATTTTCTTTGCTCCCATTCGTTAATCGCTTCTACTTTTGCCGATCTACTAAAATGCCATCCTTATCAATAACATGCCCTAGAAATCGCATTTTCTCAAGCCAAAATTCACACTTTGTGAATTTCGCATACAACTTCTCCTTCCGTAGTGTTCCAACACTATTCTTAAATGTTCCGAATGATCTTCCGCAAGCCTTTGAATAGACTAGAATATCATCAATGAACACTACGACAAACTTGTCCAAATATTGTTTGAACACTCTGCTCATCATATCCATAAATGCGATCAAGCGATAGTCAACCCAAACGACATTACCGTAAACTCGTAATGACCATAACGAGTTCTCAATGCCGCCTTAGGTACATCTTCCTTCCTCACCTTTAACCGATGATACCCCGCATGCAAGTCTATTTTAGAAAAATACTTTGCCCTTTCAACTGATCAAATAGATCATCGATCCCGGCAAAGGGTATCTATTCTTAATCGTCAACTTGTTCAACTCTCGATAGTCGATACAAAGTCTTAACGACCCATCCTTCTTCTTTACAAACAACACCGGTGCTCCCCAAGGAGACACACTTGGTCAATGTACTTCCCGCCTAATAGTTCTTGTAATCGAACCATTAACTCCTTCATTTCAACCGGCGCCATTCGATATGGTGCCCTTGAAACCGTGTCGCTCCCTGCAATGTGATCAATTACAAACTCCACCTCCCCGTCTGGTGGAATACCTTAATTCCTCCTAAATACTTCCGCAAAATTTTGCACAATAGTATCCGATCCAAGGATGTTCCCACTCTTTGGGTATCCACAACATGGCATAGATAACCTACACACCCTTTTCTCAACATCTTCCTAGCTTGTGGTCATAGATGCACAACAAGAGCGCCTCTGAAATTACTACCAAGAACACTACCTTGGTTTTCTTAGAAAGTCAAGGTTTACACTTTTCCTATGGCAATCTATAATCGCCTCATGGTTCACCAACCAATCCATACCAAGAATTACGTCAATTTTTTTAGCCTTATTTGCACTAAATCTACCGATAACTTATTCCTCTAATTTCCACGCAACAATCCTTATGAATATGTTCAATGGGGATTATTTCCTCGCTCACTACCTTAACGCCTAAAGGTATAGGTAACTTTCGTGGATTAAACCTAATCGCTTAGCAAATTCACATGCTATAAAAGAACAAGTAAAGACCCGAGTCAAATAGCACATAAGCATTTATCTCATCGACCTAAAGGATACCGCTACTACATCCGCTGATGCAACCGCATCTTGAATAAATATTAAACGACGAAATGAGGGTCTACCCAATCGATGGTGTTGGTCCAAGAATGGCTAATTTACCACTACCGTAACTCTTATTCCCCTCTAAACCCTTCTTCGGCAATTTCTTGCCATGTGGTCCATCGACCCACGATAAAACACCCCGGTTTTTTCTTAGGGTTAGACAAATTGGTGACAAATGCCCTCCCCGCCTACACAAATAGCAGATACCGCTTTCCCTTTAAACAAACTCCCATGTGAGATTTTCCGCATGTCTTACATGCTTCGCTTCTCCTTTTGGGATCTCCTCGCTTTACCCCCTATTCCTGTGGTTAAAACTCTTCCTCTTTGGCAAGTCACGCTCACCGGCAACTTCAAATTTTATTACCTCCTTCTAACTTACTTTTAATCTTCCGCTTTTTTGGTACCGAGACAAAGCCTCACCACCACCTTCACTATTATCGCTTTCTCCGTAATGGTCCCGTAGGAAGCACTTTGAAAACCGATATCCTACTATAGAGCTGTGGTTTTAAGCCCCGCTCAAATTTGCAGCGCCTTCCTTTCCTCTCAGATCCACCGATGTGGAGCAAATCTCGCCAATTCATTAAACTTGGCATACTGGGAACTCATATATCCCCTCGCTAAGTTCTAGGAACTTAATTTCCATCCTACCTCGCATGCTAGTAGGGAAGTAGTTCTCAAAGAAAACCTTCTTAAACTGCTCCCACGTAATGTTCCTCTCGTCCTAGCCCCACCCCGTGAGCTTCCCACCAAAGAGTCGGCTTCCCCTTCATCATGTAAGTCGCAAAAAAGAAGTCTTTATGCCACCTACGCTTGTTATCACAAACGCCTTTTCAATCTCTCTAATCCATGTCCGGGCTTCTAGTGGATCCGCTGCCTCTAAACTCGGAGGACCCACACTTTTAAAGTCCTTAAAGGTAGTTGTTCTTGCTACCCTGTGAGCTACAGGAATCCCACCCCCCCCACTTGTTAAATGCAATCGCTAATAAATTAACGAACTCTTGCATAGGGTTGTTAGACCCCCCGATTTTCATTATTACGAGACTCTCACTCTTGGTTCCGCTTGTCTCCTTCTACGATATAATTCTCGATTAAATAAATAAAGCTTCAAGTATTATCTATTTAACTACCTCGCTATCATTTTAAATTAACAACAACCATTCATACCACAACAAGCATGTTAAATAAAAACTTCATTATATAAATATGCTTTCATAGTCAAAACTATTTACATCATGTTCCCTTAGCCAAAAGCTATTACATACTATCCTCACATCGCTTTCTACAAAAGTTGGGATTTACAAAAAGACTACCCTTAGTTATACAAAAGAGGGTTTTACGTCACTACTTATATACCAAAAAGATCTAGCGATCTACTAACACTGTCGAACGGCATTTTCATATTTCTGATTTGCCAGAATCGACACTATATCTCGACTTATGGTATGTCGAGTCTGCCCGGACTCAATAGAATAACAAGCAATTTTTAGCTTGAAATCCTCATGAGCGCATTCATGGATGTATGACATCCTAGCTATTTTCTGGTCTTTCTCAACCAGTTTCTGTTGTAGCTCAAGGACCTCATCCTTATAGTTATGAGCCTTATCAGTCATAAGCACTTTTTCATCGTGCTCTGACTCAAAGTCCGCCTCATAGATTCTTTTTTTCACCTCATATAAGGCGCTATTTCTCAATCTGCGCTCTACTACCGAGTAACGCAAATGCACATTCCTATCCAACACCGCCAGATATAATGCTCTAGTCAGATCCAGAGATGTCGGCTCTCGAGTAGGTAACACCGTGTTAATCGATGTCACCTCCATTTCCTCCTCCACATCTAGCATCTCGCTAAGGTATGATGTTAATCCCATAGTCTCCTCGTAGTATTCCTCCTCGTAGATGTACTCTCAATGTCCGAGTCTTCTAGTAGATAACTATTTGCATTCTCCGCCACCGGGCATCGGTACAATCTCAACTTGGTTAATCGAGTCCTCACTTATCATTTCCACGCTTTCTAAACATCAAGCTTATCGGCTTGACATCTACAAACACATAACACGCTGATTAGTACATAATACACAATAGTATAAGCATAAATCACATTTAATGTCTTTAAGATTAATTTCCATCTTTTAATTCTTTCGATATCGAAGTTATCTCAATATCTTCTTAATTCAATGGACTTGAATTTCATTCCTGACTTTTACCTTCCTTACGAGGTTATTAGCCTAAGGTTTTCCCCCCTTAAGTTTTATAACCTAAGGCTTTGATACCAACCTCATGACGCCCCTAAATTCGTGTATCTTCCAACCCGCTGTATGGTGCTCCACCGTATTAACATCCATACAATCATTCCATTGAAATACAACAAAATGAAAGTAATTACTATCTTCTTATTACAATCAAAGTATAATCCTTCCTGTGTTCATAAACCGTTACATCGCTCATTGTTCATAATGTATAATACATACAAACTTACTAAACTATTACACAATGCCTAAGCATCCATCTTAGCTTTGCCTTTATCATTCTTGGCATTCACAAAGACGCTCATCTTTAATCGCAGCTTATATAATTCACGCAAGAAGTGAGTATGACAAACCAAAGAAGTTTAATCAAGGATAACAGAATACCACATTCATGAATTATACAACAATTCCAACATAATCAACAATAGTTATGAAGTATTCTCAATCAATAATACTTTAATAGCTCATAAACATCAATTCCCAAAGTATAGAATAGATTAGAATTTCGAACCTACGATAGACCATGAACAAAGAATTTCAGCTTTTCATACTTGAAAAGGAGTCCACAAAGACTAAGGCCATTCATCCGTATAACTTACGAGCACTTCTAGGTGATCAAATTTATAGTACTTCTATGTTGATCAACACTACATTCATTAAACGATTTACGCTTAATATTTTTGGCAAACTCGCGCCCCATCGAATAATCGATGAAAAATACTTTTGTTTGTTCATAGACAAACCTTACCTTCACGTCCGCACAATTACTTGGCATATAGATAATAAGCTAACATTTCTATATAGAATGATATGAATAATAATCAATCTATATCTTACGAATAGTCTAGCCGAAGTTAAAATCGCATCGACCCTTTCTTTAAAAACAAGTCTTGCAATTCAGTTCAACGAATCACATAAAACTTGGCTAATATGGAAGTTAGATGTTGCTAAGAAAACTTGCCTTTTCAAATATCTTCAAATAACTTACTCGACCGACCACAAACTTTTACGTAATCTACATGATATGTTCACATAAAGACACTCGTAATTAGCTATCAAACAACTATTCATATTGTTCCTACAAGCTTCTTTCTTCTATGTCCGTGTTAACTTAATATCTTTATTAAAGTCAACACGACTTATTACCCTTCATCCCGTATATCACTCTATCGACGCTTTGTTAACCTGACTCAAACATCGCTTGATAAAGTACCAACTTTGTTTATTTTACATATCTTGTTTATATGCATTTCATTCCTAAGTTTCATACTCTATACCTTAGTATAGGTAGTATAGATTAGTCTTAGTACATTCATCGAGTATATAAACTCAACTCGTAGGTCTCTAAACAACCTCAAGTTTAAAACCTAACTTGGTCAACTTTTTCCTATCACGTATGCATGCATGGCCATGACATCCTCAGATATTAGTGGCGCCATGCAATGATGAAAGTTAGCAGGTGGTACTTCTACGAGTCCGGCGCGTCATGCAAGACCACCACTTTGTATCGGTTTTGTAGCCATGCCGAAGAGTCTGCAAAAGAAGCCAATGGCCAAACTAGCTTTTGGTTTTCTAACGAAACTCCCGCTTCCTAATTTGTTCGCTTTACATCCGAATTGACCCATTCAATTCCTACAAGTCGAATTACATCCTTTACGTGTTCATATAAGAATTCAACACTTTCAAATCCGCTAACTCATAATTCACTATCGAGTTCATTTTATATACGTCAGAACGCTAATGAGCGCTCAATGCTCGCTTTTCTTCGTTCTAAGTCAGAATCCGACGATTCTCGAACCCACAACTCTTAATCACCCTATCTCACGTGTTGACATTGGAAACCGACGTTTTCAAGTCACACGACAACTTTTGACCTTTAATCCGGACTTTATGCGTTTTCGACGTTTAACGTCTATTTCCGCAAAATTCGCTATAACTTCGTTACTATTGTTCTTTAAGCCAAATCACATGGAATACTCCATGGATTTCATATCTACATCCTAACCAAACAAGATGCATATACTAACATATTGATGGAGCTCAATCGTTTATCAACAATCGATCTCAACTATCAATATTTTCATGGTTCAAAAACTATATCAAACCTTATTATTTTTATAATCTCATGACTTATAGAGATTGAATCTATGGTAAGTCATCTTTAAATCCTCACTCATGACATATACCACCCCTTCATGATTCTCTAAAATGAAAGAAAATCTAAAAGAGATGGAGATGAAAGGTTAGGAATATACCTTAAGAACTCTTATAAATTTCTTGAAAACTCTAAGTCCAATCTTCCAAAATATATGTTTTGGTTGAGTATATCTCTCTTTCTCTCTCAAAATAATCTAGGTTGGTAATTGAAAAACTCTCAAATGGCCAACCTTGCCTTCTTATTTATAGGAAATGAGAATGGAGGGCAATTTGGACATTAAACCCCACCTCCTTACTATTCATGTGTGGTCACCAAGTAAGATACTTGGTGACCAAGCCTTATGCTTGGAGTCCACACCAAGGTGGCCGCCCACCTCTTTAGGTGACATCCCATGGGTCGCCCCCATGGGTTTTACCCATTCTATGACCCACCGGCTCAACCCACTGCCTCGGCTTTTAATGAATTTGGTTTAACTAAATAAACATTGGGCCTCGACTTGACTTAACCCATCCATCTCATCGGGCTTAGTCATTCAATTGATCATAATCATAATCCAATACAAGTGAATTACTCATCGATACATAGATTAATCCTATGATACGATCGTATTCTACACGCATAATTCACGATTCCCTTCATATACCATACGCATAATAATCGTATTGTACCTCAGATTTACTCAACGATTATACATAGATACTAACTAGCATCACCCATCAGATAACACTTGAATTAAACCTAACACCATTTCTTCTACGCATATTATTTCCTCCTCGAAATCAATATACTCAACCCTTAGGTTTTAAGTCCGCAGCGAAAAATCATGTTTTCCATAAATGAAATATTATCAAATATTCCATCTTATCACGATATTTCTATCATTACGCTGCTTCCTAATTTCAAAATAATTCCCCTAATGTAAACGGATGAATAAAGTTTTTACAAAAATTTCTCGGAAAACAATTATTATCGCCTTGGAAATTCCAAACAACTATTTCTAACACGTAGCCGTAATACTAACCACGCTTAGCACATTCTAGGTCATGAACCTTCACATAGCTTACCCACAAAGAAATCAATTAAATTCATTTAATTCACATAGCTTTTTCTCAATGCGTAACAATCTTGCTTAGGGAGAACCTCTCAGAGACCACCGCTCTAAAGAAATTCAATTAAAAAGAATTGTGAAGCATTTAATTCATATAATCAAAGATAATTAAATTTAATAGCGTTCATCAATAAAAATCCGATTTTCTACAATATTATAAGCATTAGTCAAACTAAATCAAGGATAAATATTAAAGACTTTAAATTTATCTAAACATTATCAATCACTTAATAAAATCATAATTTAATATTGTTAATATTATAACAATATTTTAATCAATCCTTAAACTTATAAACAATTTAATTTAATTGTTTACACTTTTCCAAATAATGCATTTAATCATTCAAAATGCCATACTCATAAGATTTCATCACCAATAATCAAATTACTCATCAAAAATCTACATATACCTTATATAGGATTTTCAAGCCATAAAATCCTATTTACAAATTTTTCAACTTCACATAACATATTTAATTCATATGTTAGTAACTAAATCATTTTCATGAAAAATACCAAATCAGTCCCAAAAATTATTCTTTTACGGGATTAAGCGAATATAATCTCATATTGAACATATATTTTTCTCTATTTTAAAATTCATTTACTATTTTTCAAAAATCAATTTCTAATTAATTCCTTAAGAAATTAGCTACCTCAAGGTTAACTCCAGAAATTCCCAAATCTTGGCAGGATCTTACACATGTTAACGTGAGCTTCCAGTTTAAATTTCATGGTCATCGGAGTTATAGAACTCCAGTTATAGCGTTTTCCATCGGAAAAACCTAAATATTGAAATGGTCATAACTTGCTCATTTTAAGTCGGAATGAGCTCAATTTTGGACAGTAGGTACTTTATATCATATATTTTCATGTCCCAGAAGGCCGGAATTTTTCTCATAATTTATGTGGCCGAAAATGCCCTTTTAAATTTCCTGGCAGTAGCTTTTTCGCACTTTTTAGTTTTTGACTCCTTTACTAAAATCAGTCCACACGAAAATTTACAATATGTTTTCTAGTGATTCCACTTGCATAAGTTAGAAAACTCATAGATCTAACTCTGGAACTTAATCACACTAAAAAATTCAAAATATAATAGGAGATATGGTCAATTGAATTTCATACTCCATTTTTACCAAAATCTGATTTTTAACCCTTTGTGTTTTCTAAGAACTTTCATGTTTTCACATAATAACCAACATAACTCATCATGACAATAACATAATAATTCAATAAAACAAGTTCAAGAATAAGTTTTAAAGATTTATAAATTAATATATCCTGAACTCAATAATGTCCAAATTGTCAATATGATATTACTTTGTGGAGTAACATTTAAGAATGCTCAGAAGAATATTTCTATGAAAAGATACTGGATGAAGCGCAAATATCAAGGATATTCCACTAATTTCATGCAGTATAGAAGTCAAAGTTTTAACCAACTAAGTATAATAAAGAATGGAATAATAAAAGAAATCACCAGGCATGCGATAGATCGCATGGCGATTAATTCAATGTAATAATAAATAACGGAACCAGTCGGCGTAAAACGCATGATGATTATTCCAACGTAATAATAAAATCGAACCCGGTCCGGCGTAAAAGCGCATGCAACGTGATATTCCAACAGAATAATAAAAATTGGAACCAGGTCCAGCGTAAAACGCACAAACAGGATATTCCAACAGAATAATAAAGAATGAAATAACAGAAGAATTTCACCAATTATAGGGTAGCCCGCATATACAGGTTATTCCAATAGAATAATAAATAATGGAATAACAAAAGTTCTCTTCATGAATACAAAAGAAATAATACCCCTTACGAGTACAACAAATAATATCCCTTACCGTAAAAGAAACTGAATATAAGAGTAGGGAAGTAGCAGAATACTTTTCTATAGTTTCTCTATAAATTCTCTATCTAGAGTTTCAGTGAATTCATAAGAAATAATGAAGGAATGAGTTTCTATTTATAGAAGAATGGACTGCATAGTAACTAATTCATGAACGGTCCAGATTGATTTACTTTTAAACGGACGGTCCATATTGGTTTATTATTAAAACTTAAAGTAACGGTCCAAACTGGTTTACTATTAAAACTTTAAACCATCGATCCGTATTGATTTACTATTATAACTATCCACCAGCGGTCCATATTGATTTACTATTATATCTTCAACCAACGGTCTGAAAAATTAGCACATCTCCTCATGGACTAATATTATACCCAAAAATAATTTGGACCGAAAAGAAATACATTTTACGGGTAAATAGTACTCCGTGAATAGTAACTCATGAATAGTAACTCATAAATAGTAACTCATGAATAGTACTCTGACACAAAAAGTGTCCCGAATACCCGATTGAACAATACTGAGCGACTTCTCACATAAGCATCAATAATCAATATCGTGTACTACTATGCAACCACGCGTATTAGTGTACTTTTAACACCGGGTGTTTTAACAATTAACCGTAAAACTTCTGACGTTATTTTCATAAAGTATTTTTGTCATTTTCTCAATCTGACAATAATTCTATTGTGGGGTCCACCAATGATTGTACCATCGTACGAATATTCCCCGACAAAAAGAATATTCCCCGACTAATCGAATATTCCCCAACAAAACGAATATTTTATATCAACTTGCTTACTTTGAAAAAAAAAAAATTCACATATTACCCTTAACTTTAAGCTTTTATCAATTTAACTATTTACCAAAATTGAATACTTTTATTTCATAAAATTCGGGGTCTCACAATTACCCCTCCTTATGAAATTTCGCCCTCGAAATTTACGTACGTACCTGGTATTCGAAGAGATGAGAATACCTTGCTTTCTTTTCAGATTGTACCTTCCTGGTAATTTCCTCGCTACCATGATTTTCCCATTTCTCATATCCTGTATTTTAGATATTATTCTAGAATATAGCTTCAAAACAAAGCTTAATTGACATATCATAATTTGTCAACTTATCAAGTGAACAATTTTAGCTTAGGTAAGTCACACACTAGCGAAGTATATAACTCGTCTCTCCCATCCTAGTTCTAGACTCTTATCTCCGCCAGCGACCATATCCCTAAGCTCTGATATCAAATGTGACTCTAATCCCTTTACTTGGATAGCACCTCACATTGATACCTATCAGCTTGCCATCGAAAGACGGCGTCCCCTACGGAGAGTCTGGCTTCGATTCCTTCCAGTACTTGGAAGTCACCAGCGAGAGGCTCGGGGCTCTTCACACTTATGGCTCTAATACCAAATGTGACGCCCCCAAAATTAGGTATACATCACCCATTCTGAGTCGCCAAATACACGGAACAAAATTCAAATACAACTTCATTTATACAACTGGTTAACTGTCATATAGAATACGACCACAGTTAACTATGAGTTTTAATGAAATTGTATGTAACTCTCATGGTGCCTTAACCACAACCTTACAATGGTAATTTATATAAAAGTATAGTCAAAAATTGTTTTAGAAATTAAAATATTTGGGAAGTGCTCAAGGAAACCTTCGTACATGGGAGGCCATGCGTTTAGGTTATAATAGATATAATATGTCCACAAAATTATCCTTGGTTGACCCAAAAGTCCCCAAAGAAAAACAAGAATATTACTATCATCTTCTTTCCAATGGTGAGTCTTCTCTTGACATATAAATATCTTTGTTGTCTCCAAGTGAAAATTATGTTTCAAATATACTCCAAGATCATATAGGTAGTGCCCATAGATATATTCAGCAAGTGGATGCGCACAACCCTGTCTTATGATAACACGAGATTGTATGTCATTAGACATCTTGTATGACAGTGGCAAAACACCCTTCCAAAGTTGGGTTCGTCTAACCCTATTTGATTCACCAAATATAACTACTAAATGATGTATAGAATACAACACACTTTTCTATACTGTTTAGGGAGAACCTCTATAGCTAGAGACCACCGTTCTATTCCCCTATTATCCCCGCTCGACCTGGCAACACTCTTAAAGCAACACTCTTTTTACTTGAAAGGAATTGTGAAGCAGAAGGGTGAACACAACTAGCCCAGTAAAGAATATCATGACTAAAGATAATTAAATTATCAATAGCGTTCATCAATAATAAATCAGAGATTTAGAACATATGACAGATAATAAAACTTTTCAACCATAGTTAACGATGGGAACGAGCAATCCATTAGAAGAGTCAATAGACCATAAGGTCCATTATCTTCTATGTTAAAAGTCCACCAATAATGTTTTATCCTTGTAACATCAATCAATAATTCCCGTCCATGATCATGTGAATAACTCATAATCACAATTGTGATTCTAAATTCCTCTTCGCACCTAGGACGAAGATAATTTTCATCACCTGAAACATCAAAAATCATGATTATACCAAATCATAATTCATGCTCGTAATCATTGAATTATCTTTGCACTATGGCCAAAGATATTCATTATTATCACATCCATGAATTAATATTTCATTGTTGAGACTCAGCTCAATAATTAATCCACATCATAGAATCATCCATGCACTACAGGCCAATGATATTCTTTAGTATCACAACCACGAATTATCCATGCACTACGGCCAAAGATAATCGTGTTTTCATCAATGGTCATGATCATGCCATAAAACAATTCATCTTTACACTACGGCCAAAGAGAATCCATAGCCATAATCATACCAAAAACTGTCCATCAATGCATTACGGGCCAATGAGGACTTTTTCCACATCATTTATAACATTACGGTTATGATTATACCGAATAATCCCTTGTCATAATCATACCAAGTCCATCTATGCACTACAACCCACAGATGACTTTCAACATAATATAAGCATGAGGATGTTGACAATATTATAAGCATTAGTCAAACTAAATCAAAGATAAATATTAAAGACTTTAAATTTATCTAAACATTATCAATCACTTAATAAAATCATAATCTAATATTGTTAATATTATAACAATATTTTAATCACTCCTTAAACTTATAAACATTTTAATTTAATTGTTTACACTTTTCCAAATAATGCATTTAATCATTCAAAATGCCATACTCATAAGATTTCATCACCAATAATCAAATTACTCATAAAAAATCTACATATACCTTATATAGGATTTTCAAGCCATAAAATCCTATTTGCCAATTTTTCAACTTCACATAACATATTTAATTCATATGTTAGTAACTAAATCATTTTCATGAAAAATACTAAATCAGTCCCAAAAATTATTATTTTCTGGGATTAAGCAGAATATAGTCCCATATTGAACATATATTTTTCTCAGAATTTTTAAAATTCATTTACTATTTTTCAAAAATCAATTTCTAATTAATTCCTTAAGAAATTAGCTACCTCAAGGTTAACTCCAGAAATTCCCAAATCTTGGCAGGATCTTACACATGTTAACGTGAGCTTCCAATTTAAATTTCATGGTCTTCGGAGTTATAAAACTCCGGTTATAGCGTTTTCCGTCGAAAAAACCTAAATATTGAAATGGTCATAACTTGCTCATTTTAAGTCGGAATGAGCTCATTTTTTGACAGTAGGTACTTTATACCATATATTTTCATGTCCCAAAAGGCCGGAATTATTCTAACAATTTAAGTGGCCGAAAATGCCCTTTTAAATTTCCTGGCAGTAGCTTTTTGGCACTTTTCAGTTTTTGACTCCTTTACTAAAATCAGTCCACACGAAAATCTACAATACCTTTTCTAGTGATTCCACTTAGATAAGTTAGAAAACTCATAGATCTAACTCTAGAACTTCACCACACTCAAAAATTCAAAATATAATAGGAGATATGGTCAATTGAATTTCATACTTCATTTTTACCAAAATCTAATTTTCAACCTTTTGTGTTTTCTAAGAACTTTCATGTTTTCACATAATAACCAACATAACTCATCATGACAATGACATAATAATTCAATAAAACAAGTTCAAGAATAAGTTTTAAAGATTTATAAGTTAATTTATCCTGAACTCAATAATGTCCAAATTGTCAACATGATATTACTTTGTGGAGTAACATTCAAGAAGGCTCGGAAGAATATTTCTATGAAAAGATACTTTGAATGAAGCAAAAATATCAAGGATATTCCACTAATTTCATGGAGTAAGTAGAAGTCAAAGTTTTAACCAATTATATAATAAAGAATGGAATAACAAAAGAAATCACCGAGCATGCGATAGAATCCAGCATGCTAAAGTGTTATTCCAATGTAATAATAAATAATCGGAACCAGTCCGGCGTAAAACGCATGCATACATGATATTCCAAAAGAATAATAAAATCGGAACCAGGTCCCAGCATAAAACGCATGCAGACGTGATATTCCAATGTAATAATAAAAGCTGGAACCCGTGTCCAACAGAAAACGCATGCGATGTGATATTCCAACAGAATAATAAAGAATGAAATAACAGAAGAATTTTACCAAGTATAGGGTAGCCTACGTATACAGGTTATTGCAACAGAATAATAAATAATGGAATAACAGAAGTTCTCTTCATGAATACAAAAGAAATAATACCCCTCAGGAGTATAACAAATAATATCATTTATCGTAATAGAAACTAAATATAAGAGTATGGAAGTAGCAGAATACTTTTCTATAGTTTCTCTATAATTTCTCTCTCTAGAGTTTCAATGAATTCATAAGAAATAATAAAGGAATGAGCTTCTATTTATAGAAGAATGGACTGCATAGTAACTAATTCATGAATGGTCCAGATTGATTTACTTTTAAACGGACGGTCCATATTGGTTTACTATTAAAACATAAAGTAACGGTCCATACTAATTTACTATTTAAACTTTAAACCAGCGATCCATATTGATTTACTATTATAACTATCCACCAGCGGTCCATATTGATTTACTATTATATCTCCAACCAACGGTTTGAAAAATTAGCACATCTCCTCATGGACTAATATTGTACCCAAAAATAATTTGGACTAAAAAGAAATATATTTTATGGGTGAATAGTACTCCGTGAATAGTAACTCATGAATGGTAACTCGTGAATAGTAACTCATGAATAGTACCCCGACACGAAAAGTGTCCCGAATACCCGATTGAACAATATTGAGTGACTTCTCACATAAGAATCAATAATCAATACCGTGTACTACTATGCAACCATGTATATTAGTGTACTTTTAACACCGGTGTTTCAACAGTTAACGGTAAAACTTCCGCCGTTATTTTCATAAAGTATTTTTGTCGTTTTCTCAATCCGACAATAATTCTGTTGTGGGGTTCACCAATGATTGTACCGTCGTACGAATATTCCCAGACAAAAAGAATATTCCCCGACTAATTGAATATTCCCCGACAAAACGAATATTTTATATCAACTTGCTTACTTTGCAAAAAAAAAAATTCACATATTACCCTTAACTTTAAACTTTTATCAATTTAACTATTTACTAAAATAGAAAAATTGAATACTTTTATTTCATAAAATTTGGGGTCTCACAATTTCTCTTTACTGGCGCGCAATTAGGTGACCAAACCCCTTTCCTAGATTAAACTTTCTTAGACATTGCCAATAATGCTATCTAACAATATTATTCAAATAATATAAATTATTGATCTGATAATGGAGATATTGTGCAGTGATAATTATTGAAACAACAATAATATAAAATATCAACGTAGCAATTATTGACTCAATAAAATAAAATATTGAACAGTAATTACCGTAACAATTATTGAGTAAGGTGCTTCTTTCGTAAGAATCAATAATTCAAAAATATTGTGCAATACCGGTAAGCTCTTTGTGAAACCACGCCAGATTACGATTTTTTAACCACCGGATATTCCAACGATTATTACTTGGTAACAACTACGCCTTTATTTATAAAAACTCAATTTTGTCGTTATCTTCATTCGATTGCTTTTACATTATGGGCCCACAAATGGTCTGCGTCAACGTCGCACAAATATTCCCACGACTGAAGAAGAATATTCCACGACCAAAACGAATATTCTCAAACAACAATAAATATTTTATAACCACTTGCTTATTTTGCAAAATTTGCACATTTCACCCATAACCAAAGCATTATATCAAATTAACACCTTATTAATTCAAAATAATGAATAGAGGAAATTTAATTTTATTTATAATAAGTTGGGGTCTTACAATATCCTTAGTATTAAATGTCATATTTTTATTTTTTTTAAAATATTTATATAATATCACTAGTCATGTATAAAAAAATATGAAATTAGATGAGAATTTAAATATGAATAATTTTATCATTTGACATTTTTTTAAAAATTCGCATAAAATCAAGCATCACTTTTATTCTCGGAGTGAGGGAGTACTCGTAAGTATATCCTACTTCTATCTAGAAATAGGAAACATTGGGAAGCATGGATATAATAATCAGGTTTGATGAGGTTGGATTTATTTGGGTCGGAGGCCCGTGTGACACCCCCTCATTCAGACCACACTTGTCTCAAATTTGGTTGCCATGTACTACCTCTAATAATAAATCAACATCTTATATATTGCGGAATAATAGAATAATTTACATTGGTATAACATAATTATTCTAGTCCTAAGGGTTCGAAACTAAAACATTCCTTACATAACTTAACCATAATTAAACATCGTTTAGACATAGCTAATACATAATACAACACAACTTAAATTAAACATAGATAAATAAGTTCTTCCACAACCCAAAACGTAGCACATTCCTAAAAACCTAGAAATAACTACTCCAAAGCCTTTTCTTTACCCTTGTCCTTGCAAGAGGGTTCATCACGTTCTGCCTTCACTGAAAGTTTTAGGGAAATCAAGGATGAGCAATAATTTTGCCCAACAAGTAATATAACAAAAGGGTATTCAATATAGTTTTCAATTTATCAAGGGTATATTAATAATGATAGTTCAAGATAGCAAGAAGTATCAATGATTATCAACAACAGTCGCTATGGACAGAAATATCAATAATATTCAAAGGTTTATCAATTCAAGATTTCAAAGTAATGAATACTGAGCAGTCACTAAGGACTATGAAGATCTCCTAGAATTAACAGTGATACAACTGATAATTCTACAAAACGAGTACGACATGTGATCAGCCTAAGGTATCCTATGTCATGCATAACATTTAGTCTTTCTCATGTGCCGCGTCGGTTCCCTGACAATATATAATTCCCCTACTAAAGGGTTTTTCTTCTCAGTTATAAGAGTCCGCACTAAGTTAATTTGGTTTGGATAGCTTTTGATTAAATATTAATAGTCTATCCGAATCAATGGCTTAGACAGTTTCTTTCACAATATATATATATGAACAATTATCGTTCGGGTTAATGTTTGAATTTTCTTTATGAAGTATTATTTCTTCAAAGTTCTACTTGTACGATCAATAATAACACAAGTTTAAGTAATGCTCAATAAAGAGTAAGGTTCGAGTACTTGCCTCAAGCGTAGTTTACCAAAATATCGCTTATCAATACTCTTTTGAATCCTAACAAAATATAATACGCGTGTAGGATATTTATTAGTTACATATGCTCATACATGATATGTAAGTTTAAATGCATAAATGTCTAACTTAGTTGTATACTCTTCACATACTTCATTACACACCTTGCATACTCGTAACACAAAATTAGTTTATAAGTCACCATGAAGTCAAATAACATAGTCTCTAATCGTTGTTTTATGGTTTTACAAATACTTTTTGGACTTGTCATTTGAAAGTCTATAATCACTTCATTAAACATTCACTCCTATCACCTAGCATGCGTCTTAACATATTGGATATGTACTGGTTATATAATACATGCTAGAGTAACACTTCAAACATGTAAACACCTTCAAGCAAAAAGCAAAAAGCTGATTTGCTATATAATCTCACAGATCGGTAGCGCTGCCATTGCTTGGTTTGTACTAAGGAGTGCGTGGCGCGGCCAGCTTCTTGGTACAAACCAAGACATGGTTCCTTCTACAGAAAGTCAGTGCACACCTGTCTTACATATATGAATAATCATGAACACCACACATGTTATTATGTGAATAACTAGGCCTGACCCTACCTCAAAACATTAACATAGGTCATTCAAGACTTGTCATATTCCCCTGTTTACATGCACATGTTGTGACGCCCCTAAAACAGGTATACATCACCCATCTTGAGTCGCCAGATACATGGTACATAAATTCAAATACAACTTAATTATACAACAGTCGTGTAAAATACGACAAAACATAGCTGAGAGTTTAAACAAGAATATTGTCATCTAGACAATATCCGCACTCAATGGTGTCCTCATTACAATTATTATCACATTATTCCGTAGAATAGTGAGGACTACTAAAGCCATTTATCCTGGACCATCACTCTATTTCCCAACTAATCCCAGCTATATTCTCATTTCCTGAAGAGAACAGTGAAAGAAAGGGTGAGCTCAACTAGCCCAGTAAGAAATATTATGACTAAGATATTGCAGAATAATTTATCGTTAGCCTTCAACAAAGTTAAACCGATAAAATATAACAAACATCAAGTTTAACTCATATTGAACAAGCAATCCATTAGAAGAGTCAAGTAGAGAATAAAATATACTATCTTCTATAATTTAGAAGGTTTTTCATCACTTTTATCGCTGAGACTCAGCTTAATAAAAAAACCACATCATCCTTGAACTAAGACCAAGGATATTCATTAGAATCACAACCACAAATTATCCATGCACTACGGGCCAAGGATATTCGTGTATTCATCAATGGTCATGATCATGCCAATAACTGTTCATCAATGCATTATGGCTAATGAGGACTTTTACCACATCATTTGTAACATTACTGTAAGACCCCAGCTTTTATAAATAAAGATGAATTTTTCTATAAATATTATTTTTGAATATTATGGAATAAATTTGATATAATGTTATAGTTGTGGGTAATATTTATAAATTTTGCAAAGTATGCAAGTTGTTATAAAATATTCGTTTGGTGGGAATATTCTTTTTGTTAGGGAATATTCGCATAAAATGGCTCAATCATTAGTGGACCCCACAATGTAATTATTATCGATTGAGAAAATGACAAAAATATTTTATAAAAATAACTATGGAGGTGTTACCGTTAAAAAGCTGTTGAACTACCCGGTGGTAAAAGTACAAGAATACGCAGTAATGAATTGCATAGTAGCACTGCGGATTGATTATTGATGCTTACGTGAGAAGTCACTCACGGTATGCTCAATTATTACTACAAGAAATTGTTTGATCATATCTCTTATATTATTGATTCAATTATTGTCACAATTATCATCTCGTATAATATGTTATAGTATTAAATCAATAATTGAGACGACAAGTTATAAATGATTAATAATTGTTGAAAGATTAAATATGTGTTGATGAAAAAAAATGATTTGTGGTAAGTTTGATTATTTTATGGGGGCTCATATGTCATCATCTAAGAGTCTCTTCAATCGATAGTATTTACCTTCATCAATAGTAATTACCTTCATCGATAGTAATTACCCTTGTGAATAGTATTTACCTTCGTCGATAGTAATTACCTTCGTCAATAGTAATTACCCTTGTGAATAGTATTTACCTTCGTCGATAGTAATTACCTTCAAATCAATAGTAATTACCCTTGTGAATAGTATTTACCTTCGTCAATAGTAATTACCTTCGTCGATAGTAATTACCCTTGTGAATAGTATTTACCTTCGTCGATAGTAATTACCTTCAAATCGATAGTAATTACCCTTGTGAATAGTATTTACCTTCGTCGATAGTATTTACCTTCGTTAATAGTAATTACCTTTACCGACGTCCGAACCACTTGTCGTTTCACATTACAAAGCGCCGAACCACTTGTCGTTTCACATTACAAAAGTCCAAACCGATTAAATCGAGCCACTTGCCTTTTTTCACACGGCGGGTGCTAAGCTAGAAATCTTCTATAAATAGAGGCCTAGGGGCTTCATTATTTTTCACTTAATTCATTCAAGCTATAGAGAGAAAAGTATAGAGAGAATAAGAGAGAAGAAGAAGAGTATTTTGTTACTACACCGTCATAGGTATTCAATCTCTTACCAAATGTAAGGGGTGTTATTCTTTCTTATTCATGAAGAGAACTGTTGTTATTCCATTGCTTATTATTACATTGGAATAACTTTGTATAAGTGGTTTACCCTATACTTGGTGACATTCTTCTATTATTCATTGGAACATCCTCATCATGTGTTTTACACCTTTAACTGGTTCCGCTTTTATTATTATTACTCGCTGGAACATCCTGTTCATGTGTTTTACAATTTTACCGTTCCGCTCTTTATTATTCTGCTGGAACATCCTGCTCATGTTTTTACACACCTACTGGTTCCGCTTTTTTATTCTTTGGAATATCCTATCTCGTGTGTTTTACACCTCGATCAGGTTCCATCTTTATTATTCTGGTGGAACATCCTGCTTGTGAAATTTCACCGACTCGGTTTCCGTTATTTATTATTCATTGGAATAACTCATGCATGCGGCCTATCGCATGCATGGTGATTTCTTTTGTTATTCCATTCTTTATTATACCCAAATGGTTAAAACTTTGACTTCTATACTCCATGAAATTAGTAGAATATCCTTGATATTTGCGTTTCATCCAAAGATATCTTTTCATGGAAATATTCTTCCGATCATTCTTGAATTTTACTCTACAAAACAAATATCATGTTGACAATTTGACGTTAATAATTCCTGGATAAAATAATTCTTGAACTTGTTTTATTGAATTCTTATATCATTGTCATCATCCTCATGTTTATATTTTTTGAAAGTCATCTGTGGCACAGTAGTGCATAGATGGACTTGGTATGATTATGACCGAGAGACTATTCGGTGTAATCATGACCGTAATGTTACAAATGATGTGATAAAAATCCTCGATTAGTAGTAGTGCATTGATGGACAACGATTGTTGGCATGATCATGACCATTAATGAATACACAAATATTCTTGGCCCGTAGTGCATGAATAATTGTGGTCGTGATACTAAAGAATATCCTCGGCAGTAAAGCGGGGTGATTCGATGATGTGAAATATTTATTAAAGTTTGAGTCTCACTATAAAACAAATGATGAAAAACCTTTTAAAACCTAAAAGATAGTAGACTTTATTTTCTACTTGACTCTTTTTAATGGATTGCGATATTCATTGCAGCTTAAACCGTTTGTCTATTATATTTTATCGGTTTAACATTATTGAAGACTATTGATAATTTATTCGCATTATCTTAGTCATAATATTTCTTCTTCGGGCTAGTTGAGCTCACCCTTTCTTTCACTGTTCTCTTCAGGAAATGATAATATAGCTGGGACGAGTCGGGGAAACGAGTGATGGTCTTGAAGATAGCATTAGTAGTCCTCACTATTCTATAAAATAGTGTGATAATAACTGTAATGAGGACTTTTTATTTGAGTTTGTATAATATCTAGTAGACGATATTTGTATTTAAACTCACGCTTTATGTCGTATTGCATACGACGCTTATGTTAATAAGTTGTTTTTAAATTACATACCATGTAAGTGTCGACCCAAGATGGGTGATGTATACCTAATTTTGGGGGCGTCACAGTTGGTATCAGAGCTTAGGGATATGATCCCTGGCTAAGATGTGAGAATAGTACTAGGAGGGGAGAGACGGGGAATACCTTCGCTAGTATGACCTACCTAAGTTTATGTGATATTTTATTGGTTGGTCGTAAGATAGGATAATTTGTTACATGTCAATTAACCTTTTGTTTTGTGGCGATGATCTGAAAATGACATCCGAGAATGTTGAGAATAGCAATGGAGCGCAGCGATTGTTGATTCACCACATATCAATAATCGTGATAATGTGCATCGTGAAGGCGACAATCCTCATGTAAACAACAACACCGACCAAATGATGAATGATCAAATGTTCGGGAGGCTTTATGCAATTTATGCAACAAAGAAAGTAGAGCGACTCTCGTCCAAAACGTAGGTGGAAACACGGAAAACTCTCAAGGTCACCGCTAAACAATTTAAGGAGCCGGGACCACCGGAGTTTAAGGAGAGCCAAAACCACTTCAAGGAAGCATGGATAAAGCAGATTACCAAGATATTTGATGTCTTGGGATGCTCCGAGGAGCAAAAGGTTCCCTTTCGCCGCTTTATGTTGCGCAAGAGAGGCGGATTCTTGGTGGGAATCGGTAAAACGTACTCAACCAAATCTGCATCAAGATATCTTGGAGAAGTTCCAGAGTCGTTCAACGACAAATACTTTCCCGAAAGTATTCGCCACATGAAGGAGGTGGAGTTTATCAAGTTGAACAAAACAATATGACCGTGTCGCAATACGAGGCAAAATTTTGAGTTATCACGGTTTCATATCCCCACTTGGTGGATAATGAAGAGAGAATGGCGCGAATGTTTTTAAGAGGTTTGAAACGAGATACGTCAACATCTTATTTCTCATAAACCGTGTTTGTATTCGATGTTGTAAATAGGGCTCGATTAGTGGAGCGCGATAATGAGTCAACGCAACTAAAAGAGAGCAAAACCGGCAAAATTATAATACCAATGAGAATAGTCATCGAGGCGGTGACAACAAGCGTGGAGGGAATCAACAGGCGGATATGGTAACCACTTCGGTGGTAATCGTACAAAAACAATAAGAATGGACATTTCAAGAAAAGGAGATTCAACAATGATGGAAAGACGTCAAGACCAAAGACCCATTGTTAAGGAAGGAGAAAGACCACCTATCATATGCTTCAAATGCGAGGAGAGGGACATCGATCAAATCAAGCGCCATGTAGTCCAAAGCATGTTATAATTGTGGAAGAGAAGGTCACTTAGCTCGATTTTGTCGTTTCATCAAGACAAATTCAGCTAGGATGGAGGCACCAAAGGCCATCCCGTAAAATTCAAAACCCAGTAGTGCAAGGAGAGCATTTGTTGTGACCTCCCAAAGAGCAAGGAATCCGAATGAGGTCATCACGGTAAGCTTATCATAAACTCTAATGAAGTCTATACTTTATTTGATACCTGTTCTACCCATTCTTTTATTTCTCCTACTTGCGCCATCGATTAAATTTGACTCGGAGAAATTAGACTTTGACTTATCTGTGGAAACTCGTTTGGGAGAAACCTTCATTACATCCACTTTGCTTATAAGTCTTGTTTGGTTCAAATCGGTACCCTCACATTACCTGTCGATCTTATTTCATTAAAAATACTTGCATTTGACGTGATTCTAGGGATTGATTGGTTAACTACTTATCATGCAAAAATTGATTGTTTTCGTAAGGTTGTTAGCTTTCATATTCCTAATCAACCTATTATGCGAATTCAAACGACCAAACCATTAAAATCAATCACGGTCATCTCAAGCCATAAAGCTATTCGTTTATTGAAAAACGGATGTCAAGCTTTCTTAGCTCATGTCACAGATTTAAATAAAAATACGTCAGTTTTAAACGATATTCCTATTGTTAATAAATTTCCTGACGTATTCCCAGAAGAACTTCCTGGCCTACCCCCAGAGCGTGAAATTGAATTTTGTATCGACCTTGAACCCGGTACAAAACCTATTTCCAAAGCCCCATATCGAATGGCTCCTATTGAACTTCAGGAGTTAAAGACCCAACTGCGCAGAATTGTTAGACATTGGCTTTATTCATCCTAAGTACTTCTCCTTGGGGTGCTCCTGCTTTATTCGTGAAGAAGAAAGATGGGAGTATGCGACTTTGTATTGATTATCGGGGAGTTGAATCACGTCCACCATCAAAAATAGGTATCCATTGCCACGTATTGATGACCTGTTTGACCCGATTGCAAGGAGCCAAATTCTTTTCAAAGATTGATCTTCGTTCCTGATATCACCAATTGAAGATTAGAACCACGACATTCCAAAGACGGCTTTCGGAACTCCTATGACGGGCATTATGAATTCCTAGTCATGTCCTTTGGATTGACTAATGCTCCTACGCCTTCATGGATATGATGAACCGAGTATTCAAGGAATATTTAGATCACTTTGTGGTCGTCTTTATTGATGACATCCTTATTTATTCCAAAAGCCGTGAAGATCATGAAAGCAACACTTGAGGTCGACACTCCAAAAGCTTTGTGAATATAAGCTTTATGCCAAGTTGAAGAAATGCGAGTTCGGCTTGAAGAAGTAGCATTCCTTGGGCACGTGGTATCAAGTCATGGAATATCTGTTGACCCAAAAAGATTGAAGCTATTCAAAGTCGGGAACAACCTAAATCGATGGACCAAGTCACGTAGCTTTCTCGGTTTAATTGGTTATTATCGGAGATTCGTGGAAGGATTTTCTCGAATCGCTATTCCATCGACTCAATTGACTTTGAAAGATACAAAGTTCTATTGGAGCGAAGAATGTGAGAAGAGTTTTCAAGAACTCAAGAGGAGACTTATTTCAAAGACTGCTCGACGATAATACCATCCGCTCGGAGGGATTTGTCATCTACAAAGTGATGCTTGAACAAAGGTTGGGATGTGTTCTCATGCAACATGGAAAAGTAATAGCCTATGCCTCGCGACAACTCAAAGAATATGAGAGAAATTATCCTACTCATGATCTAGAGTTGGCAGCTGTTGTCTTTGCACTTAAAATTTGGAGGCATTACTTGTATGGGGAGAAAGTGGAGATCTTTACGGATCATAAAAGCCTCAAATATTTCTTCACTCAAAAGGAACTCAACATGCGACAACGACGTTGGCTTGAACTGTTGAAAGATTATGATCATACCATCCAATACCATCCTCGAAAAAGCGAACGTGGTAGTAGACGATTTGAGTAGAAAATCATATGCAAGTACGAAAAGCGATATTGTCAACGCAAAGGCCCATTTGTGTGACTTGCAAAGGATGGAGATAGAATTAAAGACTCGAGGGACGCATGTGATGATAGCGAGTATCTGAGTAGAACCGACTTTAATTGATAAAGTTAAAGTTCGCTTTCAAGCTACGCACACGGAGCCGATGCGTATGAGGAAGAAAGTGCAAGAAGGTGCTATCTTGCCGGAAGCAAGAATCGATGAAGAAGGAATACTTGAGTCAACTCACTTTTGTGTTCCTAACGACCACGATTTAAAGTATAATATCATGATGGAGCTTGACAACACACCATTTGTAATCCATCTCAGGGAGTACCAAAATGTATCATGATATTCGCTATACATTTTGGTGGAGCAATATGAAGAGAGAGATAATATTTGCTTATCTCAAGGTGTCTAACTTGTCAACGAGTTAAAGCGGAGCATCAAGTACCAAAAGGTCCATTGCAACCACTTGAAATTCCGTAATGGAAGTGGGAGCACATTACCATGGATTTCAAGCTCTGGGCCTTCCTAAGGTTTCTCGAAGGCATTGATGCGATTTGGGTCATTGTTGATAGGTTGACCAAGTCTCGCTCATTTCTTACCGATACGAGAAACTTATACACTTGAATGTCTTGCTCAGATGTACATAAACGAGATTGTAAGATCGCATGATATGCCGGTATCCATAGTTTCGATCGAGACCCAAGATTCACTTCACGATTTTGGGTTAGTTTGCAAAAAAAGCTATGGGCACAGACTTACGATTTAGCTTCGGCATATCATCCTCGATTTGGACGGACAATCGGAGAGGACTATTCAAACTCTTGAAGATCTATTAAGACTCGTGTCCTTGATTTCAAGGGGAGTTGGGACAAGTTCTTACCATTGGTGGAGTTTTCCCACAACAACAACAGCTTATCAAGCAAGTATTGGCATGGCTCCATTCAAGCGTTGTATGGAAGAAAGTGTCGCTTCTCCAAAGATCTTTGGGATGAGGTAGGTGAAGCAACGTTGTTGGGACCGGAGTTGGTACGTATGACTACGGAAAAGATTCAAACGATCCGACAACGATAAAAACCTCACAAAATCGACAAAAGAGTTATCTTGATCTTCATCGAAAGGACGTGGAATTCGATATAGGATATCATGTGTTGTTAAGAGTTGCTCCATGGAAAGGAGTTACAAGATTTGGAAAGAGAAAAAACTTAACCCTCGATTCATCGGTCCATTTTAATCCTCGATCGAGTAGGAACGTGGCCTATAGACTCGCTTTTACCGCCAAATATGTCTCGTGTTCATAACGTTTTCACATATCTATGTTACGTAAATATGTGAAAGACCCGAACCATATTATTGAGTTAGAACCGAAGACGAAATAGCGGAAGATTTGACGTATGAAGAGGTTCCTGCTCAAATTTTGGATAAGAAGGAACATATTCTACGCTCCAAGGTTATACCTCAAGTCAAAGTTTTGTGGAGGAACCACGATGTTGAGGAAATGACTTGGGAGTTAGAATCAAAATGAAATCAAGGTATCCTTACCTCTTCGACATACCAGTATCGTACCCCCTAATTTCGAGGGAAAATTTCATAAGAAGGAGGTTGTAAGACCCCGACTTTTATAAATAAAGATGAATTTTTCTATAAATATTATTTTTGAATATTATGGAATAAATTTGATATAATGTTATAGTTGTGGGTAATATTTATAAATTTTGCAAAGTATGCAAGTTGTTATAAAATATTAGTTTGGTCTGGGGAATATTCTTTTTGTTAGGAATATTCGCATACAATGGCTCAATCATTGGTGGACCCCACAATGTAATTATTGTTTGATTGAGAAAACGACAAAAATATTTTATAAAAATAACGGCGGAGGTGTTACCGTTAAAACCTGCTGAACTATCCGGTGGTAAAGTAAAAGAATATGTCTGGCGTAGTTGCATAGTAGCACACTCGGTATTGATTATTGATGCTTTACGTGAGAAGTCACTCACCTATGCTCAATTATTGCTACAAGAATAATTCTTGATCATATCTCTTATATTATTGATTCAATTATTGTCACAAGATCATCTCGTATAATATGTTATAGTATTAAATCAATAATTGAGACGACAAGTTATAAATGATTAATAATTGTTGAAAGATTAAATATGTGTTGATGAAAAAAAAATGATTTGTGGTAAGTTTGATTATTTTATGGGGGCTCATATTTCATCATCTAAGAGTCTCTTCAATCAATAGTATTTACCTTCATCAATAGTAATTACCTTCGTCAATAGTAATTACCCTTGTGAATAGTATTTACCTTCGCGAATAGTAATTACCTTCACAATAGTAATTACCCTTGTGAATAGTATTTACCTTCGCGATAATAATTTACCTTCGTCGATAGTAATTACCTTGTGAATAGTATTTACCTTCGTCGATAGTAATTACCTTTGTCAATAGTAATTACCCTTGTGAATAGTATTTACCTTCGTCGATAGTAATTACCTTCGTCGATAAGTAATTACCCTTGTGAATAGTATTTACCTTCATCAATAGTATTTACCTTCGTTAATAGTAATTACCTTTACCGCATCGCCGAACCACTTGTCGTTTCACATTACAGCGGCCGAACCACTTGTCGTTTCACATTACAAAAGGCCAAACCAAATAATCGAGCCACTTGCCTTTTCACACGGCGGGTTCTAAGCTAGAAATCTTCTATAAATAGAGGCTGAGGGCTTCATTATTTTTCACTTAATTCATTCAAGCTATAGAGAGAGAAAGTATAGAGAGAATAAGAGAGAAGAAGAAGAGTATTTTGTTACTACAATCTGCATGCGAGATTCAATCTCCTACCAAATGTAAGGGTGTTATTCTTTCTTATTCATGAAGAGAACTGCTTGTTATTCCATTGCTTATTATTCATTGGAATAACTTTGTATAAGTGGTTTACCCTATACTTGGTGACATTCTTCTATTATTACATTTGGAACATCACATGCATGTGTGTTTTTACACCCACTCCGGTTCCCTTTTATTATTATTCTGCTGGAACATCACATGCATGTGTTTTACACCGACACAGGTTCCGCTTTTTATTATTACTTTGGAACATCCTCGTGCATGTGTTTTACACCTGACTGGTTCCGCTCTTTTTATTATCATTTGGAATATCCTATCTCATGTGTTTTACACCGATCCGGGTTCCATCTTTATTATTCTGTTGGAACATCCTGTCGGTGTGAATTTCACCTGACCTGGTTCCGTTATTTATTATTCTGTTGGAATAACCTGTCTGTGCGGTCTATCGCATGCATGGTGATTTCTTTTGTTATTCCATTCTTTATTATACCCAGTTGGTTAAAACTTTGACTTCTATACTCCATGAAATTAGTAGAATATCCTTGATATTTGTGTTTCATCCAGTATCTTTTCATGGAAATATTCTTCTGATCATTCTTGAATTTTACTCTACAAAAACAAAGATCATGTTGACAATTTGACGTTAATAATTCCGGATAAAATAATTCTTGAACTTGTTTTATTGAATTCTTATATCATTGTCATCATCCTCATGTTTATATTTTTTGAAAGTCATCGGTGGCACTCAGGTGCATAGATGGACTTGGTATGATTATGACCAGAGACTATTCGGTGTAATCATGGTAATCGTAATGTTACAAATGATGTGATAAAAATCCTCAGTGGCCGTAGTGCATTGATGGACAGTTGTTGGCATGATCATGACCATTAATGAATACACAAATATTCTTGGCCCGTAGTGCATGAATAATTGTGGTCGTGATACTAAAGAATATCCTTGGCCGTAGTGCAGGGGTGATTCGATGATGTGAAATATTTATTAAAGTTGAGTCTCATTATAAACGATGATGAAAAACCTTTTAAAACCTAAAAGATAGTAGACTTTATTTTCTACTTGACTCTTTTAATGGATTGCATATTCATTCCCGCAGCTTAAACCGGTTTATCTATTGTATTTTATCGCTTTAACATTATTGAAGACTATTGATAATTTATTCGCATTATCTTAGTCATAATATTTCTTCTTGGGCTAGTTGAGCTCACCCTTTCTTTCACCGTTCTCTTGAGAAATGATAATATAGCCGGGACGAGTCGGGAAACGAGTGATGGTCCTGAAGATAGCATTAGTAGTCCTCACTATTCGTAAAATAGTGTGATAATAATCGTAATGAGGACTTTTTATTTGAGTTTGTATAATATCTAGTAGACGATATTTGTATTTAAACTCACAGCTTTATGTCGTATTGTATACCTACGCTTATGTTAATAAGTTGTTTTTAAATTCTGTACCATGTAAGTGTCGACCCAAGATGGGTGATGTATACCTAATTTTGGGGGCGTCACAATTACAGTCATGATTATACCGAATAATCCCTGGCCATAATCATACCAAGTCCATCTATGTACTACAAGCCTTAGATGACTTTCAACATATTATAAACATGAGGATGATGACAATCATATAAGAATTCATTAAAACAAGTTCAAGGATAAATTTTTAAAAAATTTATAATTTAATTTATCTAGAAATCAATAACGTCCAAATTGTCAACATGATACTGTTTTGTGGAGTAAAATTTAAGAATGCTCAGAAGAATATTTCCATGAAAAGATTCTGGATGAAGCGTAAATATCCAGGATATTCTACTAATTTCATGGAGTATAGAAGCCAAAACTTTAACCAACTGAGTATAATAGAATATATGAAACTGCAAATAGATTTTTACCCACCATGCGGTAATCCACGTAAACAGATCATTTCCACAATTTAATAAGGAATGAATACGAAGGATCATTCACCATGCATGCAGAAATCCACATAGACAGGTTAATCCAGCAGAATAATAAAGAATGGAATAGCAGAAGAATTCATTAGGCATGCGTAATCCGTACAGACATGTTATTCCAACAGAATAATAAAGAATGGAACCAGGTCATGCGTAATCTGCATAGGTAGGATATTCCAACAGAATAATAAAGAATTGAACCAGTCATGCGTAATCCGCATGGGCATACGATATTCCAAATGAATAATAAAGAATGGAATAACAATGAATTCACGAGTACATGCGATAGATCCAGCATGCATGCGGGTTATTCCAATGTAATAATAAAGAATGGAATAACATAAGACTTTCATCATGTATGCGGTACTTACAGACAAGTTATTCCAAAGATAATAATAAAGAATGGAATAACAACCCTTACGAGTATTGAAAGAAAATAACTCTCTTCATGAATACGAAAGAATAATACCATTACCTTAGAAGAAGATCGGATCTTTGGAATAGTGAGGTAGCGGACTTCTATTCTTCTTTCTCTCTATAATTTCTCTCTATAATAATTGCTCTATAGCTTTAGTGAATTGGTGAGAAATGAAGGAAGAATGAGCTTCTATTTATAAGAAAATATAGTTTCGATAATTGCACGTTTTGGGGCTCGAAATATTACAGTCTAATACATTCCTTGTAATAGGTCGAATTTATTGAGTCGTGATTCTGGGGACAGAATCCTTTTAAGGGGGGAAAGATGTGATAAACGAGATTTTGTAAATTAATTTTTAATATTTATTGAATTAAATAAATATTTTTCGATAATTTAATCATTGGATTAAATAATTAATTGATGCAATTGTGGTAGATTAATTTAATTATATGTGTTACATTTATTAAATTAATGTAGAGAATAATTATTATTCAAATATGTAATTATGTGAGCTTATTGAATTAAATGAAATATTTAATGAAGCATGATGTTATTTAATTAATTTAATTATTAATTAGAGAGTTAATAATTTGACATTATTTATTAATGAGAAAATTAAATATATGACTATGTGAATTTATGAGAAGTTATTATATTTTATTTAAATTAAATTAAATAAGATATATGATGTATTGTAAGGGGTGTGACATTATTTAAACTATATGATAAAAGGTTTTATTAAAATAAAGAGTTGTGAATCTAGTTGCTAGCCAAATGAGGCCTTAAGAGGAGTTGAGGATAGTTAAACCACGTATGGAGTAACTGACCTCAACTCTGTGCATAAAGACTCAGTTACTTTATTACGTCTTCTTCATCCTTTTTATTTTTCCTAAGTCTATAAACTATTCACAGAGAGAAAATCAGAGAGGGTTGTCAGAGAGAAATTGTGAGTCTGTGAAAGAGATTTTAGAGTGAGAAATCTAAGCCTGATAATTTATACTTTACAGGGTAATCTCTCCTTCCCAATTTCTATTTTACGTTGTTGAGTTTTACAAAAATGGCTTTCACAGTTTTCTGTAAAGTCTCTGTATGTATAAAGGGTGTGGATTATGTGTTGTATATGTGGTAATGTTACTACATTGTATTTAATTATATATATTTCTCAAACCATATCATCTGTTTCATTAAAATACAGGTCGTATATGTTTTTCAAAATTACAGAGTATGGGTTTTGGCCTTATGGCCTTATACGTGATATTTTATGTATTGATCGTATATTATCCCTAAATTTTACACTCGTAGGTTGTTATGCATGTTGATACGAAGAGACCAAAGTTTAAATAAACGGATTCGGTGTTATAACGAATCCGTAGTTTAAATATTTTCAAAACCTCCAAGAACATCAAAGTCAGTGAAATTCACATGCTTTAATTTTTTAATTAAGTGATTAAATGGGTTAAAGTCAATATATAAATGTAGGGTTATGATTATACATGAATTATAACATGTGGGTATGTCTAAATTCGTGTAGTAATATTTTAAATTGGAGTTTTTTAGTACGTGTTCGTAATTTTCGCGAATTGCGAGCAGTTTTTTTTCAATCATGCCATGGCACCAGCCTCATGCTCTTATGTCTCGCACACTGCACAATGACCATGACTCAAGTCAGTGGCCTACACAGTGCCACAACGAAGTTTTCATTGCGGCGCATCAAAATGCAAATACAAGATCATGTATATGATAATGAAATATTTACCACTCTCAAGAAAGTTCAAGAATGAGATTTTTAAAATGTTTAAGTCTAACAATGTGTTAGTGAATTAATTTAATGAACATGTAAGCATGCTAGAAGTATAATGTGATGTTAAAATAGATGTTTAACATGTAAATAACATAATTACATGTGGATTGAATTATTGAATACATAATTAGCTTGTTATTCATTATGTGACAATGTGATAAATTGACCAAGTATAGTCTTAATTAAAGTAGACAAAGAGAATGAGTTTATGATGATTAGTTAAGTTATAATTAACTGGTATTGTGATTGTGAATGGTATGTAGGATTAAATTCAAAGAACGTGCTTAGTTAAAGTGTAATCTACGCACGAGGCAAGTTTCCTAACTCTACTTGTCGTTATTATTCAAGTTTATTATTTACCTCGAGTAAATTATCATGACTATTATTCAAGTTCAAATGTTATATTAAAGATTGATTATCTTTTCAAAGCATGATTCAGTTATACAATATTTGTCCTATTGTATACTTCCTGAGATTATTATTCAATTTAAATATCATTATTATTGAACCTTATTAGACTAGCGAACCCTTATTGATTCGACTAGTCCATAGTTGATGAGCGTTCTAAATTTCAGAACCCTTGATGAATTATCCAAACCAAACTTCCTTTGGTGCGGACTCGAATGTCAAATCGAGATGAACAACCTACAAAGGGATTTACTTATGCGTTAAGCGTTAAGATATTATGCACGCAATATGGTACTAAGGGTGATCCCCCTAAAATGCGAGTAGAAAGGTCCATAGTCTTATGACTGTTAAAGGTTTCAAGTATAACCCTTGATAACCTAGGACATAGTTCAAGGTCTTATGACTCTCAAAAATCTTTTTGATTCTTGCTATTCATTCTTGATTCAAAAGTTGATCTTTTATTTCAGAAGTTATTATTTCTCTCGCATGTTATTATATTGTTATTTCATTATTATACTTGTGGGCAATAGTGCTCACTCTTGCTTAATAATAACATTGCAGTTAAGAATGAAAGAACTGATGAACCTTCCACTAGTAAGGGCAAGGGCAAAGTTAGCAAATGATGAAGACTTGTTATTTTATTTGATGATGTATTTATATTAGACTTGAGTTAATGATGTTGTTTAAGTTTTATTATTTATATTTCCGCACAAATGTTTAAGGTTAGTTCAACCTGGGATGATGTTTATTATTCGGATGTTATAACCCCATAAGGGGAAGATTTTATTTCTATCTATTGCATGGTTTGCATTTATTATGGGTAGATAGTTAGATGATATTTGTCTGAAGTGAACACCAAATCCGTGGAATTGAAGTACCCGAATTTGGGGTGTCACAAGTTAATATCAAAGTCGTGAGGTTATGAACCTTAGGTGGGGGAACAACCTTAGGTAGTAGCCTTATAGAAAGAAGATAGTGATGGAAAACTCTTATCGAGTTATAAGAAATGAATTTATTTAATTCATTAAAGATAATAAAAGACCTTATGTGTTTATGTGTTAAAGTGTGCGTTAGATGATACGACTTAGTAACTAAAACTTAAAATTTTGTTGTCAGGATGTCGAATGTTGGAGAAGCTAGTCAAGCTGGGGAGGAAGAACCCCGAGTACTTATAGTACCTACTGAGGAGGAACCCCGTGTACCTATAGTACCAACAGAGGAGGAGCCCCGAGACATTCATGTCGTTAGGGAGCAGCTGGTATAGAGGGAGTCATCTCCATTAATCACCGTTGTTGGTCAGGAGCATGAGCCCGAGACTGATCCTGAGGAGGATCCTGAGGAGGAATTTGTTGAGGAAGAGGAAGAGGAAAAAGAGGAGTTACCATGGTACACCGTTGATGCTGAGATGTATGACACGTTATACGATCGTAAGGTGGAGTTACGAGACGAGGTCCAGGATTTGACTGCGCGAGCGGTTATTCATCATATTACTCTTAAGAAGGAGAGGGAGATTTCGACTCTTCACTCTTGACTTGCAAATGTAGAATGGGATTTGGTCCATGAGAAGGGTCAAACTGAAGATAAGACCGAGGAGATAGAGCGAAAGAAGGAATCAAGGAAACCTCCGAAAGGCTTTGAACATATAGCAGAGGAAGGTTGGGTAAGAGAATCGCATCGAGCTGATCGTGCAGAGGATGATAGTCGTGCAAAGAAAGTGAAGATTGGGGAAATGTACTCTACACTTAACAAGGCAATGAATGAGACCAAAGATCGAGTTTTGAGGTACCCAATCCAGTTCGAAGGACTACCATTGTACATGATGGATTGTAGGACGATGTATCGCATCTGAGAAGAGGAGCGTAGCAAGGCTATTCAGCACCTTAATCGGCAGTGATATGATTTGCTTAATTATGTTAAGAACTTAATTAGTTTTTAGATGTAAATTCTGACGTGTTTATGAACGAAAGAATATTTGAATGTTTTAATCCTATGGATTCTTTATTCCAGGATAGTTGATGTAAATAGCAGTTATGTTATCGTTTAATGTTAAAACTTTTGATTTGAATGAAAATATATCAAGTTGTTTGAGATGATGTGTTAAATGAATATGTTAAATTGTTAAGTAATGCCTTAACTATTTAGAGAAATAAATAAAGTTCTAATAAGCGTTTATTTAAAAGAAAAATGCCGCCAAGGAGAAGACAACAACGTCACCCGACTCAGGAAGAGTCAACAAATAATAACAATAATGCCAACGCTAATCCCGTTCAGCAGTTGGTGAACTTACTGACTGGAGCCATGAATAATCAACCTCAAGCTCCACCAAACACAACGTTTAAAGACTTCAAGGCGGTGGGACCGCCAGAGTTCAAAGGTTCCATGAACTCAATCGAGGCTCAAACGTGGGTTATGGAAATGGAGAAGGTTTTTGATGTTGCTAGGGTTAGAGAAGACCAGAAGACCGCTTTTGCAACGTTTATGTTGAAGTCTGAGGCTAGCTACTAGTGGCAAGCAAACAAAGTACGAGGAGGTGAAGGCGTGATTACGTGGGAAAGATTTAAAGAGATGTTTTTTGAAATGTATTTCCCAACTAGTTCGCAGAATCAGATGGAGGTTCAATTTCTGGAACTAAAGCAGGGAAATATGAGTGTACCTGAATACGCGGCTAAATTCAATGAGTTGGCAAGGTTCGCCCCTACCAAGTACACACTGACGAGAGAAATTCTAGAAGATTCAAACAAGGACTAAAGCCTTGGGTGTATAGCAAGGTATCAATGTTTCAGCTAAACACATTTGTCGGAGTACTGGAAAAGGCCATCCTCGCTGAAGGAGGAAGTGATACGGTGACCAAGTATAATCAATATCAAAAGAAGAAGAAGAATGAAGGTGAAACTAATAACAAGGCCAGTGGAAGTGGCACACGAGGTGGAAATTTCAATCAGAAGAAAAGGTGGAACGACAGCTCAACATCGGGGAATCAACAAGGTAATCAGAAGAAAAGAATCGAAGCATCCCCAACTTGCGAAAAAGCCCATCTGGGAGTTTGTATGAAAGGAAAAAGAGTGTGCTACAATTGTGGTCAGGAAGGTCATATAGTACCAAACTGTCCAAACCCAAAGAAGGGTGCTTGTTTTACTTGTGGTTCGAAGGACCATCTAGCAAGAGATTCTCCCAAGAAAGGATCGGGAGGGTCAGGATCAGGAGGAAACCAGGGAAATAACCGTGGAAATGCCTTAACCATCACCGGACCAACCGCAGCAAACCGACCGACCGCCAGAACTTTCAATATGACGGTGCAGGATGCAATCCAATCTCGTGGTCAGGTATCATTCCGAACAATGAAATTAATGCTTATGTTTTATTTGATTCGGGCGCTACTTGTTCCTTTATATCCGAAGACTTTTCTAATAGTTTAGATTTGCTTATGGATGAATTGGAATATCCCATGAATATAGAAATTGCGAATAGAGAGATAATTCCTGTTAAATACGCGTTTAAGAATTGTAGAGTGGATATTAAGGGTAATATCATGAACGTAGATCTTATCCCTATTCGACTTGGGGAATTCGATGTTATATTGGGAATGGACTGGTTATTCAATTACGGAGCTGTAATTGATTGCCAAAAGAAGCGTATTAACCTTATGACTCTGTCAAAGGTTATGTTTTATGGTAGCAAGTCGCATAGACAAGCAAGTTGTCTGACGATGATGCAGGCCATGAAGTTATTAAGATAAGGCTGTGTAGGATACTTAGCTTACATAGTCGACAGTCAAAAAGAGAATCCAAAGGTAGAAGAGATACCGATTGTGAGGGATTTCGTCGACGTATTTCCTGACGATTTACCAGGACTTCCACCAGATAGAGAAGTAGATTTCATGATCGATTTGGCATCCAGAACTGCTCCAATATTGAAGGCACCATACCGAATGGCACCGGTAGAGATGAAAGAATTAATGGTACAACTACAAGAATTGTTGGACAAGAAGTACATTCAACCGAGCGTATCATCGTGGGGAGCGCAGGTGTTGTTTGTGAAAAAGAAGGATGGATCGATGCGGCTCTGCATTGACTACAGAGAACTGAATAATGTCACGAGTAAGAACAAATATCCATTACCGAGGATCGATGACCTATTTGATCAACTGAAGGGAGCAAGATACTTTTCCAAGATAGACTTGAGAAGCGGTTATCATCAATTTAAGGTGAGACCGGAGGATGTACCGAAGACAGCGTTCAGAATGCGATATGGTCACTACGAATTTTTAGTAATGTCGTTTGGTCTTACGAATGCTCCTGCAACATTTATGAGACTAATGAATGGTGTATTCAAACCGTTATTGGACAAGTTCGTAGTGGTATTTATAGATGACATTTTGGTATAATCCAAAACCAAAGAAGAAAACGAAGAACATTTGAGGTTAACGTTGGAAGTATTGAGAAGGGAGAAGTTATACGCTAAATTTTTGAAATGCATATTCTGGATCGAGCGAGTACAATTTCTTGGTTATGTGATCGATAAAAATGGAATTTCAGTAGATCCATCCAAAGTAGAAGCCGTGATTAACTGGGATCAGCCGAGAACGCCGTCGGAAGTAAGAAGTTTTCTTGGATTGGCGGGATATTATAGAAGGTTCATACAAGACTTTTCCAATATTGCAACTCCGTTAACGAATTTAACTCGTAAACCTGTGAAATTTGTTTGGACGGAGAAGTGTGAGGAGAGCTTTCAAGAATTTAAGAAGCGATTGAGTACGGCATCTGTGTTATCCCTTCCAGATGATACAGGAAATTTTGTTGTTTTTAGCGATGCGTCGCATAAAGGACTTAGGTACAGGTGCTTATGCAAAACGGCAAAGTCATTGCGTATCATCACGACGATTGAAGGATTACGAGAAGGGTTACCCGACCCATAATTTGGAGTTAAATTGCAGATTATTTTTGCTCTAAAAATTTGGAGGCACTATCTATCGAGGAGAAGTGTGAAATATATCTTTAACCACAAGAGTCTCAAAATATATTTTCACTCGAGAAAAGATTTGAATATGCATCAAAGAAGATGGTTGGAATTAATTAAGGATTACGATTTTAAAATTTTATACCATCAGGAAAAGCAAATGTGGTTCTTAAGCGCCTTAAGTAGAAAGTGTCGTGAGAAATTGATGATGTTAATCGCTCGGGAGGAGCTAATTACGAAATGGAGAAACTGGAGTTGGAAGTGAAGTATCCTATGGAGATCGGTGAGAAGTTATTTCAGATGTAATCTGGTACAACTCTACTAGATAAAGTAAAGGATGCTCAGCTTCAGGACGAAGAATGTAAAAAGGTGACAAAGAAGATATTTGAAGGAACTGAACCGAGATTTAAGATGGATAAGGAAGCAATACTAAGATTTGAGAGTAGAATTTGGATGCAAGCGATCTGAGAGATTAAGGAAGATATTTTGAGTGAGGCTCATAGTTCACGATATTCGATTCACCCTGGTAGTACAAAATATACCAAGATCTTAGACAACATTTTTGTGAGAGAACGATTTAGATATTAGAAGATATGCTAAGAGTCTGTATGATGGACTTTAAAGGAAATCGGGATGATCACCTACCATTAGTAGAGTTCAGCTACAACAACAGTTACCACGCTAGTAGAATTGGTATAGCAGACGGCAGAAATAGTCAAAGTGATCCGAGCACGACTGGTAGCGGCTCAAGATCGACAGAAGAAATACACTGATCCACATCGTAAAAATATCGAGTTTGAATCAGGTAGTTATGTTTTCTTGAAGGTCTCTCCCTGGAAGGGGAAGATCAGGTTCGGAAAGAAAGGAAAATTGAGCCCAAGATTCATTGGACACTTTGAAGTACTAAGAAGAATCGGAGAGGTTGCGTATGAGGTAGCCTTAACTCCAGCACTCGAGAATGTCCACAAAGTTTTCCACGTTTCTGTATTACGACCCTACAAATCTGATTACTAGCATGTAATTGAATATGAACCCCTACATTTTGAGAAAGACTTATCTTACGAAGAAATTCTTGTCCAAATTGTCGACCGAAAAGAACAAGTTCTCTGAAATAAAGTTATACCTTCTGTTAAGGTAATTTGGAGGAACCACAACGCTGAAGAAGCTACGTGGGAACTTGAAGAGAATATGATGAAGAACTACACTCAATTATTTACTTAATTATGTGTAAGCAATTTTGGGGACAAAATCTTTGTAAGGGGGGGAGAATGTAACAGGTCGAATTTATTGAGTCATGATTCTGGGGACAGAATCCTTTTAAGGGGGGAAAGATGTGACGAACGAGATTTTGTAAATTAATTTATCGTTAGCCTTCAACAGTGTTAAACTGATAAAATATAACAAACATCAAGTTTAACTGCAGCGGAACAAGCAATCCATTAGAAGAGTCAAGTAGAGAATAAAATCAACTATCTTCTATGATTTAAAAGGTTTTTCATCACTTTTATCGCTGAGACTCAACTTAATAAAAAACCACATCATCCTTGAACTACGACCAAGGATATTCATTAGTATTACAAACACAAATTATCCATGCACTACGGGCCAAGGATATTCGTGTATTCATCAATGGTCATAATCATGCCAATAACTGTCTATCAGTGCATTATACCTAATGAGGACTTTTACCACATCATTTGTAACATTACGATCATGATTATACCGAATAATTCTTGGTCATAATCATACCAAGTCCATCTATGCACTACAAGCCTTAGATGACTTTCAACATATTATAAACAAGAGGATGATGACAATCATATAAGAATTCATTAAAACCACGTATGGAGTAACTGACCTCAACTATGCGCATAAAGACTCAGTTACTTTATTACGTCTTCTTCATCCTTTCTATTTTTCCTAAGTCTATAAACTATTCACAGAGAGAAAATCAGAGAGGGTTATCAGAGAGAAATTGTGAGTCTGTGAAAGAGATTTGAGAGTGAGAAATCTAAGCCTACTAATTTATACTCTACAGGGTAATCTCTCCTTCCCAATTTCTATTTTACGTTGTTGAGTTTTACAAAAATGGCTTTCACAGTTTTCTGTAATGTCTCTGTATGTATAAAGGGTGTGGATTATGTGTTGTATATGTGGTAAATGTTACTACATTGTATTTAATTATATATATTTCACAAACCATATCATCTGTTTCATTAAAATACAGGTCGTATATGTTTTTCAAAATTACAGAGTATGGGTTTTGGCCTTATGGCCTTATACGTGATATTTTATGTCTTGATCGTATATTATCCCTAAATTTTACACTCGTAGGTTGTTATGCATGTTGATACGAAGAGACCAAAGTTTAAATAAACGGATTCGGTGTTATAATGAATCCGTAGTGACAATTTTCATATTTTATTTTCAAAACCTCCAAGAACATCAAAGTCAATGAAATTCACATGCTTTAATTTTGTAATTAAGTGATTAAATGGGTTAAAGTCAATATATAAATGTTGGGTTATGATTATACATGAATTATAACATGTGGGTATGTCTAAATTCGTGAAGTAATATTTTAAATTGGAGTTTTTGGCCGTGTTATGCAATTTTCGCTAATTGCGAGCGCTTCGCTCATACCTTATGTCTCTACCTTACCTCTCGCGTCTCATGTAGGATGCATCAAGACCGCCATAGCCATGACTCGAAAGCAGCGGTATAAGTGTCCTATTTGTAGTGCCATCATGTATGTGCTTGAAGATCATGTATAATAGTGGTACCATGACAACACTCTCCAGAAAGTTCAAGAATGAGATTTTTAAAATGTTTAAATCTAACAATATGTTAGTGAATTAATTTAATGAACATTTAAGCATACTAGAAGTATAATGTGATGTTAAAATAGATGTTTAACATGTAAATAACATAATTACATGTGGATTGAATTATTGAATACATAATTAGCTTGTTATTCATTATGTGACAATGTGATAAATTGACTAAGTATAGTCATAATTAAAGTAGACAAAGAGAATGAGTTTATGATGATTAGTTAAGTTATAATTAACTGGTATTGTGAATTGTGACAACCCCAAAATAGGTCCATTCCATCCAACCCATTCTGAGTCGCCAAATACATGGTACAGAAATCAACTACAACTTTATTACAACAATTGTCGTGCAAAATACCATAACACATATGTTTGAGTTTGGATACAAATATATACCAACTGTGACTCATGTCCCAACCTTGGATAGTACGTCACAATGGCACCTTACATAAAGGTACAGTCAAAAACTGTTTTAGAAATTAAAATCTTTGGGAAGTGCTCAAGGAAACCTTCGTACATGGGAGGCCATGCGTATAGGTTATGATAGATATAATATGCCCACAGAATTATCCTTGGTTGACCCAATAAACCCCAAAGAAAAATGAGAAGATTACTATCATTTTCTTCCCAATGGTGAGTCTTCTCTTGACATATCATTATCTCCACTGTCTCTAATTGGGTATTATACTCCAAACAAACACCAAGATTATATAGGTAGTGCTCGTATATATACTCAGCAAGTGGATGAGTACAACCCTGTCTTATGATGACACGAGGTTGTATGTCATTAGATATCTTGTATGATAGTGGCAAAACACCCTTCCAAGTTAAATTCACCTCACCCTCAACATCTATAGACCACCGCTTCTATTCCCCCATTATTCCCAACACCCAAATGACTACACTTTTATTACACGAAAGGAATTGTGAAGCAAAAGGGTGAGCACAACTAGCTCAGTAAAGAATATTATGACTAAAGATAAATAAATTATCAATAGTCTTCATCTGTAATAAATCAGAGATTTAGAACATATGGTAGATGATAAAACTTTTTAACCATAGTTGCAGCGGAACGAGCAATCCATTAGAAGAGTCAAATAGACCATAAAGTCTATTATCTTCTCCATGTTAAAAGTCCACCAACAATGTTTTAACCCTGTAACATCAATCAACAGTTCCTGTCCACAATCATTTGAATAACTCATAATCATAATTGTAGTTCTAAATTCCTTTCCTCATCCAGGACAAAGTTAATTTTCATCACCTGAAACATCAAAGATCATGGTTATACTAAATCACAGTTCATGTTCATAATCCTACTAATAAATTCATCTTTGCACTACGGGCCAAAGATATTCATCAACAACTCATCTTTGCACTACAGGCCAAAGATATTCATTTATATCATCTTTGCACTACATGCCAAAGATATTCAATAATAGGTCATCTTTGCATTACGAGCCAAAGATATTCATCAGAAATCATTCATCTTTGCACTACAGGCCAAAGATATTCATCAACAAGTCATCTTTGCACTACAGGCCAAAGATATTCATCAACAAATCATCTTTGCACTACAGACCAAAGATATTCATTTATATCATCTTTGCACAACATGCCAAAGATATTCAACAACATGTCATCTTTGCATTACGAGCCAAAGATATTCATTAGAAATCATTCATCTTTGCACTACAGGCCAAATATATTCATCAACAAGTCATCTTTGCACTACAGGCCAAAGATATTCATTTATATCATCTTTGCACTACATGCCAAAGATATTCAACAACATGTCATCTTTGCATTATGAGCCAAAGATATTCATCAGAAATCATTCATCTTTGCACTACAGGCCAAAGATATTCAGTTATATCATCATTTAGGACTGAGGATAATGAAAAATATTTTAAAGAAAACGAATCAAGTGAAACAAAATAATACATATTAAGGATTCGTACTTCAGTTATTCCATATCAAAAAAATATCTCATAAATAATCATAGTGGAGTAAAATTCAAGAATGATCAAAACATGGATACAATCAAAGCTAGTATCCATAATAGATATTTTGGACGAAAAACGAAAATTTAATTTTTCTGTGAATAGTCTTCAGTATTAAGTGAATAGTATCGTATCGTGAATAGTAACTCCGACACCAAAAGATAGAAATTTCACAAAAAACATCATCATGCTTCGTGAATAGTACTCATGAATAGTAAGTCGTGAATAGTAACTCATGAATAGTAACCCCGACATGAAAAAGTTTCAAATTTGATAAAAATTCAAACCAATATTTTGGCATAATGATATTGAAGAAATAATATCATTTATGAAGAAAATAATCTCCTTACCTCGTAAAGAATAGTACTTCTAAGCGAATCTTCGGATATAGTGCTAAAAGAACTTGCACAGAGTATAGCAATACTCAAAGTAAGTACTAAAATACTCACAAAAATACGCTCGATATATAGAGAGAGAAAGAGAGAGAAATCTTTAGTTTCTGGTGTGATTTTCAATTCTAACCTACGCACCTATTTATAGGAAATTGCTTAGAACACCAAAGCAGAAAAATTAATAAAATATTAATATTATTTATTAAATTTCCTACGCACATCAAAGACATCTGAATTCAGCATCCAATAATGACAAAAACAAAAAAAAACGTTTTTGTTATTAAAGATAATTAAAACTTTCAAAAATCAATTATTTCGGAACTACGGAACTTCAATAATTCATAATAAATAGCCCTTTTATCAGAAATTCGAATCTCACGACTTTATATAGGAAATTCAATTCTCTACAACTTTACACAAGAAAGTTTTTCCAAATTCCAAACAAAAATTGACTGAAATCCACAAACGGACGATTTTATAGGCTATAATCAAACTTTAGTCAAGAAATGGGTTCCACCGACACACAAAACATGTGTTAATCATTTAATACAACAAAAATATTCCTTCTCCTCATATACTCATATATCCCACATTCATTGTAAAAATATCATCATTATTATATTATAATAATATAATAAAATATTATTTTATTAGAAAAGATAAATTATAAATTTTCAATAATTGTCACTTTAAAATTTTTCTCCATCTATATCCACATAAAATGAATATTTTTCTCAACATATAAATCAATAATTAATTATTCACAAATACTATTACAGAATCACAATAATGACAACCAAGCAGTTCCCAGGAAAGAGGGGGCTTTTTAATAAGAATTTCTCCTTACTGGCGCATAATTAGGTGACCAAACCTCTCCTTAGACAGAACTTTATAGACATTGCCAATAATGTTATCTAATAATATTATTCAGTAAATGGTTAAATTGATAAAAGTTTAAAGTTAAGGGTGATATATGAAAATTTTTTAAAATAAGCAAGTGGTTATAAAATACTCATTGTTGTCGGGGAATATTCATTTGGTCGTGGAATATTCTTCCTGTCAGGGAATATTCATAATGACGGTACATGCAGACCATTTATGGGTCCCATAATGTAATAACGGTGGGATGAAGAAAAAGCGACAAAGGGAGTTTTATAAATAACGACGTAGTTCTTACTGATTAACACTATTGGAATACCCCCTGGTTAAAATACGATGTCTGGCGTTGTTGCATGAAGCATTACGGTATTGCACCAATTATTGATTCTTACGTGAAGGCACTACTTTCAATAATTGTTACGATAATTATTGCTCAAAGATTTTATTTATTCAATAATTCTTTGCGTTGATATTTTATATTCTTGTTGTTTTAATAATTTTCACTACATATTTTCCATTATCGAAGCAATAATTCATATTATCCGAATAATATTATTAGATAACATTATTGGCAATGTCTAGAAAGTTACATCTAAGGAGAGGTTTGGTCACCTAATTGCGGCGCAAGAAGGAGAAATTCTTATTGAAAAGCCCTCTCTTTCACGGGAGCGGCTTGGTTGTCGATGATTGTGATTACTGTAATATTATTTGTGAATAATTAATTATTAATTTATATGATGAGGAAAATATTTATTTTATGTGGATATAAATGGAGAAAATTTTTAAAGTGACAATTGTTGAAAATTGATATTTTATCTTTCCTCGATAAAATAATATTTTATTATATTATTATAATATAATAATGATGATATTTTTACAATGAATGTGGGATATATGAGTATATGAGGAGAAAGAGTATTTTTGTTGCAAAAGTTGTTTAAAATATGTTAAACATGTCTGTGGGCCCATTTCTTGACTGAAATTTTATTATAGCACAGAAAATCGTCCGTATGTGGATTTCTGTTCGATTTACATTTGGAATTTGGAAAACCTTTCTTCTGTAAAGTTGTAGAGAATTGAATTTCCTATACAAAGTTTGAGATTCGAATTTTCTGATAAAAGGGGTATTTATTATGAATTATTGAAGTTCTGAAGTTCCGAAATAATTGATTTTTGAAACTTTTTCATGTCGGGGTTACTATTCATGAGTTACTATTCATGAGTTACTATTCACGAGTTACTATTCATGAGTACTATTCACGAGGCATGATGATGTTTTTTGTGAAATTTCTATCTTTTGGTGTCAGAGTTACTATTCACGTATACGGCACTATTCACGAATACGATAATATTCACAGAAAAATTAAATTTTTGTTTTTCGTCCAAAATATCTATTATGGATACTAGCTTTGATTGTATCCATATTTTGATCATTCTTGAATTTTACTCCACTATGATTATTTATGAGGTATTTTTGGACATGGAATAGCTGAAATACGAATCCTTAATATTTATTCTTTTGTTTCACTTGATTCGCTTTTCTTTAAAATATTTTTTCATCATCCTCGGTCCTAAATGATGATATAACCAATATCTTTGGCTTTAGTGCAAAGATGAATGATTTCGATGAATATCTTTGGCCAAGATGTGCAAAGATGAGCAGTGTTTAGATGAACATGACCAATGATGAAAATCTTTGGCCCTGTAGTGAAAAGATGACATGTTGTTGAATATCTTTGGCCAGTAGTGCAAAGATGAACTGTTGATGAATATATTTGGCCCGTAGTGCAAAGATGAATTTATCAGTATGATTATGAACATGAACTGTGATTTGGTATAACCATGATCTTTGATGTTTCAGGTGATGAAAATTAACTTTGTCCTGGATGAGGAAAGGAATTTAGAACTACAATTACGATTATGGGTTATACATGTGATTGTGGACAGGAATTGTTGATTAATGTTACAGGGATAAAACATTGTTGATAGACTTTTAACATGGAGAAGATAATAGATTTTATGGTCTATTTGGCTCTTCTAATGGATTGCTCGTTCCGCTGCAACTATGGTTGAAAAGTTTTATCATCTACCATATGTTCTAAATCTCTAATTTATTAGTGTTGAAGGCTATTGATAATTTATTTATCTTTAGTCATGATATTCTTTACTGAGCTAGTTGTGCTCACCCTTTTGCTTCACAAATCCTTTCAGGTAATAAAAGTGTAGCTGGGACAAATGGGGAATAACAGGGGAATAGAACGGTGGTCTATAGATGTTGAAGGTGAGGTGAATTTAACTTGGAAGGGTGTTTTGCCACTATCATACAAGATGTCTAATGACATACAACCTCGTGTCATCATAAGACATAGTTGTACTCATCCACTTGCTGAGTATATTTATAAGCACTACCTATATAATCTTGGTGTTTGTTTGGAGTATAATACTCAATTAGAGACAGTGGAGATAATGATATGTCAAGAGAAGACTCACCATTGGGAAGAATATGATAGTAATCTTCTCATTTTTCTTTGGGGTCTATTGGGTCAACCAAGGATAATTCTGTGGCAATATTATATCTATCATAACCTAGAAGCATGGCCTCCCATGTACGAAGGTTTCCTTGAGCACTTCCCAAAGGTTTTAATTTCTAAAAGAGTTTTTTACTATACCTATATGTAAGGTGTCACGGTGACGTGCTATCCAAGTTGATGTCTAAAGTCACAGTTGGTATATTTTAGTATCAAAACTCACAACATATGTGTTGTTGTATTTTGCACGACAATTGTTGTAATAAAGTTGTAGTTATTTTCTGTACCATGTATTTGGCGACTCAGAATGGGTTGGATGGAATGGACCTATTTTGGGTATTATACTCCAAACAAACACCAAGATTATATAGGTAGTGCTCGTATATATACTCAGCAAGTGGATGAGCACATCCCTATCTTATGATGATACGAGGTTGTATGTCATTAGACATCTTGTATGATAGTGGCAAAACACCCTTCCAACGTTGGGTTCGCTTCACCCTATTTGATTCAACAAATATAACTACTAAATGATGACCACCGCTCTATTCCCCTCATTACCCCCCGCTCGACCAAATACACTCGTATTACCTGAAAGGAATTGTGAAGCAAAAGGGTGAGCACAATTAGCTCAGTAAAGAATATTATGACTAAAGATAAATAAATTATCAATAGTCTTCATCAGTAATAAATCAGAGATTTAGAACATATGGTAGATGATAAAACTTTTCAACCATAGTTGCAGTGGAACGAGCAATCCATTAGAAGAGTCAAATAGACCATAAAGTCTTTTATCTTCTCCATGTTAAAAGTCCACCAACAATGTTTTAACCCTGTAACATCAATCAAAAGTTCCCGTCCACAATCATGTGAATAACTCATAATCATAATTGTAGTTCTAAATTCCTTTTCGCATTCAGGACGAAGATAATTTTCATCACCTGTCTTTACTTGAAACATCAAAGATCATGGTTATACCAAATCACAGTTCATGTTCATAATCATACTAATAAATTCATCTTTGCACTATGTGCCAAAGATATTCATCAATAGTTCATCTTTGCACTACAGGCCAAAGATATTCAACAACAGGTCATCTTTGCACTACAGGCCAAAGACATACATATTTCAAAGAAATACATAATCATTTCAGAATTTATATAAACCATAATTATAACCATGTTGATCAATTCACCTTTACACTTAAGCTAAAGATATTCAATTATAAATTCAATGGTCATGATCATACCAGTCACAATTCAACTTTTCACTACTGGCCAAAGAGAACCCTAGTCATGATCATACCAATAATCTACCCATCTTTACACTCCAATGAAAGAGAATTTCAAAATCAGGGTTATAAAAATATTATATATAATAATAAAATCAATTTAATCAATACATAGTTTTAATCTCTAGAGTAATATTCATAAATCAACTATAATTTGATTAGAAAAAGAAACCAATTTTGTAGTGAATAGTACCCATGAATAGTAACTCGTGAATAGTAACTCATGAATAGTAACTCATGAATAGTAACCCGTCATGAATAGTAACTCGTGAATAGTAAATCATGAATAGTAACTCGTGAATAGTAACTCATGAATAGAAACTCATGAATAGTAACTCAAGAATAGTAACCCTGACATGAAAAAGTTCCAAATTTGATAAAAAGTTCAAACCAATATTTCAACATAATGATATTGAAGAAATAATATCACTTACGAAGAAAATAACATCCCTTTCAATCCCTTAAAATCCCTTACTATCCCTTACCTCAAAAGAGTAGTACTTCTGACTGAAATAACGTTGAACAAACTTGCACCGTATAACAACACTCAAGATATCAAAATACTCACAAGAATACACTCGATAATATAGAGAGAGAAATAGAGAGAAATCTTTAGTTTCTGGTGTGATTTTCAATTCTAACCTAAGCACCGTATTTATAGGAAAATGCTTAGAACACCAAAGCAAAAAATTTAATAAAATATTATTATATTTATATTAAATTCCTACGCACACTAAATCAGATCCAACATCAGCCACCAATAGTCAACTAAATAAAAAAATGTTTTTGTTATTAAAATAATTAAAACTTTCAAAAATCAATTATTTCAGAACTTCAGAACTTCAGAACTTCAATAATTCATAATAAATAGCCCTTTTATCAGAAAATTCGAATCTCACATCTTTTTATAGGAAATTCAATTCTCTACAACTTTGCAGAAGAAAGTTTTTCCAAATTCCAAACAGAAATTGACCAAAATCCATAAACGGACGATTTTACAAGCTATAATCAAATTTCAGTCAAGAAATGGGGTCCACCGACACACAAAACATATGTTAATCATTTAATGCAACAAAAATACTCTTTCTCCTCATATACTCATATATCCCACATTCATTGTAAAAATATCATCATTATTATATTATAATAATATAATAAAATATATATTTTATCGTAAAAGATAAAATATCAATTTTCAACAATTGTCACTTTAAAAATTTTCTCCATCTATATCCACATAAAATCAATATTTTCCTTATCATATAAATCAATAATTAATTATTCACAAATAATATTACGTAATCACAAGATTAGCAATCGGTGCCGCCCTGGAAAGGGGGCTTTCGATAAGAATTTCTCCTTCTTGGCGCAATTGATTAGGTGACCAAACCTCTCCTTAGGCGTAACTTTCTAGACATTGCCAATAATGCTATCTAATAATATTATTCAAATAATATGAATTATTGATCCGATAATGGAAAATACATGCAAAGATAATTATTAAAACAATAATAATATAAAATATCAACGCAGCAATTATTGAATTAAAAATAAAATATTAAACAGTAATAACTGTAACAATTATTGAGTAGTGTCATCTTACGTAAGAATCAATAATTGGTGCAATACCGGTAACATCTCTTTCGCAACAACGCCAGACATATTCTTGTTTTTAACCATAACCGGTATTCCAACAAGATTAATTCAGTAATAACTACGCCATTATTTGTAAATAACTTATACTTGTCGTTTTCTTCATCCAATCGTTTTCCGTTATGGGGCCTATAAAAGGCTGCGCCGTCGTATGAATATTCCCCGACAGGAAGAATATTCCACGACCAAACGAATATTCCCCGACAACAATGAATATTTTATAACCACTTGTGTATTTTGAAAAAAAATTCATATATCACCCTTAACTTTAATTTTTATCAATTTAACCATTTACTGAATAGTAATTATAAGAAAAATTGAATACTTTTATTTCATAAAATTCGGGGTCTTACATGAATGGTATGTAGGATTAAATTCAAAGAACGTGCTTAGTTAAAGTGTAATCTACGCACGAGGCAAGTTTCTTAACCTTACTTGTCGTTATTATTCAAGTTTATTATTTACCTCGAGTAAATTATCATGACTTTTATTCAAGTTCAAATGTTATATTAAAGATTGATAATCTTTTCAAAGCATGATTCATTTATACAATAATTGTCCTATTGTATACTTCCTGAGATTATTATTCAATTTGAATATCATTATTATTGAACCTTATTAGACTAGCGAACCCTTATTGATTCGACTAGTCCATAGTTGATGAGCGTTCTAAATTTAAGAACCCTTGATGAATTATCCAAACCAAACTTCATTTGGTACGGACTCGAATGTCAAACTGAGATGAACAACCCTGCAAATGGATTTACTTATGCGTTAGCGTTAAGATATTGTGCACAGTATGGTACTAAGGGCTGATCCCCCTAAGTACAAGTAGAAAGGTCCATAGTCTTATGACTGTTAAAGGTTTCAAGTATAACCCTTGATAACCTAGGACATAGTTCAAGGTCTTATGACCCTCAAAAATCTTTTGATTCTTGCTATTCATTCTTGATTCAAAAGATGAGCTTTTATTTCAGAAGTTATTATTTCTCTCGCATGTTATTATATTGTTATTTCATTATTATACTTGTGGGCAATAGTGCTCACTCTTGCTTAATAATAACATTGCAGTTAAGAATGAAAGAACTGATGAACCTTCCACTAGTAAGGGCAAGGGCAAAGTTAGCAAATGATGAAGACTTGTTATTTTATTTGATGATGTATTTATATTAGACTTGAGTTAATGATGTTGTTTAAGACTTATTATTTATATTTCAGCATAGATGTTTAAGGTTAGTTCAACACAGGATGATGTTTATTATTCGGATGTTGTAACCCCATAAGGGGAAGATTTTATTTCTATCTATTGCATGGTTTGCATTTATTATGGGTAGATAGTTAGATGATATTTGTACAGTGAACACCAAATCCCGTGGAATTGAAGTACCCGGATTTGGGGGTGTCACATTTCTCTTTTTCTTCATTTTTAATTTAGTCCTGCAAGTATTATCAAACTTGCACCACCTCCCCTAATAGTAAATAATGTGAATTAATAGTTCATTCATGTGACTTAATAGTATAATCATGTGAAAAAACTAATTACAGTATAGTACATTTATCAATACCTCTATTTTTAATTTAGTCATGCAAGTATTATCAATCTTGCACCACCTCCCCTAATAGTACATGAATGTGAATCAATAGTACACACATGCGAATAAATAGTTATAAGCATGTGAAATAATAGTAATTAATTGCTCATTTATCCGATTAATTACCCGATTAGTCAATATAACCTCCAAACATCAATTATTATCAAAATAAATATCGATTTTCATTAACACTAATAATTCCAACACAATGGAACTATCCATTTCATCTTTAATCAACACAAACTTATTCATCATTAATATTATAATTCACAATATTTAACAACCAGGTCATTCCTAGGAAAGAGGGGGCTTTTCGATAAGGATTTCTCCTTATTGGCGCGGAATTAGGTGACCAAACCTCTCCTTGATAGAACTTCTAGATATTATCAATATTGCAAATAATAATATGAATAACTTTGTCGTCTAAATTATTGATTTACTAATAATAAATATTATGCAGATGATACTGTGACAATAATTGAATCAATAATATGAGAGATATGATGCAGCAATTACTGTAACAATAATTAAGTATAACTAAGTGACTTCTCACGTAAGCATCAATAATCAATACCGTGTGCTACTATGCAACCACACATATTACTGTACTTTTACTACCGGGTAGTTCAACGCTTTTAACGAAAGAAAACTTTTGTCATTATTTTTATAAAAAGATAATTCTGTCATTTTTTAACTACGACAATACTTTCGTCGTGGGGTTAACCAATGATTGTGCCGTCGTACGAATATTCCCTGTTAAAACGAATATTCACCGACCAATCGAATATTATATAACCACTTGCTTACTTTGCAAAATTTGTAAAAATTACCCACAACAATAACATTATATCAAATCCACACCATAATATTAAAAAATATAATTCGAGAAAATTATTCTTTATTCATAAAAGTTGGGGTCTTACAACCTCCCCTTCTTATTAAACTTCGTCCTCGAAATTAGGTTACGTACCTGGTATATCGAAGAGCTAAGGATACCTTGATTTCATTTCAGATTCTAACTCCCAGGTCATTTCCTCAACATCGTCGTTTCTCCACAAAACTTTAACTTGAGATATAACCTTGGAGCGTAGAATATGTTCCTTCTTATCCAAGATTTTAACAGGAACCTCTTCATACGTTAAATCTTCCGCTATTTCGTCCGGTTCTAACTCAATAATGTGGTTCGGGTCTTTCACATATTTACGTAACATGGATATGTGAAAAATATTATGAACACGAGACATACTTGGTCAGTAAAAGTAGTCTATAGGCCACAGCCCTACTCGATCGAGGATTAAAAATGGGCCAATGAATCGAGGATTGAGCTTTCCTCTCTTTCCAAATCTTGTAACTCCTTTCCATGGAGCAACACGTAACAACACATGATCTCCAATATCGAATTCTACGTTCTTTCGATGAAGATCAGCATAACTCTTTTGTCGATCTTGTGAGGTTTTTATACGTTGTCGGATCGTTTGAATCTTTTCTGTAGTCATACGTACCAACTCTAGTCCCAACAACGTTGCTTCACCCACCTCATCCCAACATACTGGAGAATGACACTTTCTCCCATACAACGCCTCAAATGGAGCCATGCCAATACTTGCTTGATAACTTTTGTTGTAGGAAAACTCCACTAATAAGAACTTGTCCCAACTTCCCTTGAAGTCAAGGACACATAGTCTTAATAGATCTTTAAGAGTTTGAATAGTCCTCTCTGACTGCCCGTCCGTCTGAGAATGATATGCCGAGCTAAATCATAAATCCGCGCCCATAGCTTTCTGCGAACTAACCCAAAATCGTGAAGTGAATCTTGGGTCTCGATCAGAAACTATGGATACTGGCATACCATGCAGTCTTACAATCTCATTTATGTATATACGAGCAAGATGTTCAAGTGTATAAGTTTCTCGTATAGGTAAGAAGTGAGCAGACTTGGTCAATCTATCAACAATGAACCAAATTGCATCTATTCCTTGAGAAACCTTGGGAAGACCAGTAACGAAATCCATGGTAATGTGCTCCCACTTCCATTTTAGAATTTCAAGTGGTTACAATGGACCTTTTGGTACTTGATGCTCCGCCTTGACTCGTTGACAAGTTAGACACCTTGAGATAAACTCCGCGATCTCTCTCTTCATATTGCTCTACCAAAATGTATGTCGAAGATCATGATACATTTTGGTACTCCCAGGATGGATTGCAAATGGTGTGTTGTGCGCCTCCATCATAATTTTATACTTCAAGTCAGAATCGTTAGGAACACAAAGTCTGGAGTTGACTTGAAGTATTCCTTCTTCATCGATTCTTGCTTCTGGGATAGCACCGTCTTGCACTTTCTTTCTAATACGCATCACCTCTAAATCTGTAGCTTGAGCAGTTTTAACTTTATTACTTAAAGTCGGTTTAACTTGTATGTTAGCCATCATCACGTGGGTCCCTGGAGTCTTTAACTCTATCCCCATCCTTTGCAAGTCACACAAAATGGGCCTTTGCATTGACAATATCGCACTCGTACCCACATATGATCTTCTACTCAATGCGTCAGCTACCACGTTTGCTTTTTCCAGGATGGTATTGAATAGTATGATTATAATCTTTCAAAGTTCGAACCAACGTCATTACCGCATGTTGAGTTCCTTTTGAGTGAAGAAATATTTGAGGCTTTTATGATCCTTAAAGATCTCCACTTTCTACCCATATAAGTAATGCCTCCAAATTTTAAGTGCGAAGACAACAACTGCTTACTCTAGATCATGAGTAGGATAATTTCTCTCATATTCTTTGAGTTTTCGAGAGGCATAGGCTATGACTTTCCCATGTTGCATGAGAACATATCCTAAACCTTTGCCTGAAGCATCACTGTAGATGACAAATCCCTCCGAGCCAGATGGTTTTGTCAGAACAGGTGCTGAAATGAGTCTCCTCTTGAGTTTTTGAAAACTCTTCTCACATTCCACGCTCCAACTGAATTTTGTATCTTTCTGAGTCAGCTGAGTTAATGGAGTAGCGATTCGAGAAAACCCTTATACTGAATCTCCGATAAATAACCAAATAAGCCGAGAAAGCTACGTGCTTTCATCATCGATTTAGATTGTTCCCACTTTGAATAGCTTCAATCTTTGCTGGGTCAACAGATATTCTATGACTTGATACTACGTGCCCAAGGAATGCTACTTCTTCAAGCTAGAACTCGCATTTCTTCAACTTGGCATAAAGCTTGTTTTAACGAAGCATTTGGAGTATCAACCTCAAGTGTTGCTCATGATCTTCACGACTTTTGGAATATATGAGGATGTCATCAATAAAGACGACCACAAAATGATCCAAATATTTTTTGAATACTCGGTTCATCATATCCATGAAGGCAACAGGAGCATTAGTCAATCCAAAAGACATTACTAAGAATTCATAATGCCCGTACCGAGTTCTGAAGGCAGTCTTTGGAATATCCTCAGCTTTAACCTTCAACTGATGATATCCAGAACGAAGATCCATCTTTGAAAAGAATTTGGCGCCTTACAACTTGTCAAACGGGTCATCAATAAGAGGTAACGGGTACCTATTTTTGATGGTGACATGATTCAACTCCTGATAATCAATACAAAGTCCCATACTTCCATCTTTCTTCTTCACGAATAAAACTGGAGCACCCCAAGGAGACGTACTAGGTCGAATGAAACCGATGTCTAACAATTCCAGTAGTTGGGTTTTTAACTCCTGAAGTTCAATAGGAGCCATTCGATATGGGGCTTTGGAAATAGGTTTTGTATCGGGTTCAAGGTCGATACCAAACTCAATTTCACGCTCCGGGGGTAGGCCAGGAAGTTCTTCGGGGAATACATCAGGGAATTTATTAACAATAGAAATATCATTCAAATCGATGTATTTTTGTTTAAATCGATGACGAAGCTAAGAAAGCTTGACATCCGTTTTTCAATAAACGAATAACTTTATGGCTTGAGATAACCGTGATTGATTTTAATGGTTTGGTCGCTTGAATTTGCATAATAGGTTGATTAGGAATATGAAAGCTAACAACCTTACGAAAATAATCAATTTTAGCATGATGAGTAGTTAACCAATCAATCCCTAGAATCACGTCAAATGCAAGTATTTTTAAAGAGATAAGATCGATAGGTAACGTGCGGTTATCGATTTGAATCAAACAAGACTTATAAATAGTTGATGTAATGAAGGTTTCTCCCAACGGAGTTTCAATAGATAAGTCAAAGTCTAATTTCTTTGGAGTCAAATTTAAACATTGAGCGCAAGTAGGAGAAATAAAATAATGGGTAGAACCGGTATCAAATAAGGTATAGACTTCGCTAGAGTTTATGATAAGCTTACCTGTGATGACCTCGTTCGAGTTCCTTGCTTTCTGGGAGGTCACAACAAATGCTCTCCCTTGAACTACTGGTTTTGACTTGTCTGGGATGACATTTGGTGTCACCGTTCCAACTGGTCTTGGCTTCCTTGTATGACAAAATATTGCTAGGTGACCTTCTCTTCTATAATTGTAACACTTTTTAGACTACTACGCACAGTTTGGACTGATGTGTCCCTCCCCTCCGCATTTAAAGCATATGATAGGTGGTCGTTCTCCTTCCTTAACAACGGGTGTTGGTGCTGACGTCTTTCCATCATTGTTGAATCTCCTCTTCTTAAAATGTCCACTTTTATTGTCTTGGCCATGATTACCACCGAAGTGGTTACCATTTATGGCATGTTGATTCCCTCCACGTTTGTTGTCACCGCTTCGATGACTGTTACCACTGGTATTTTCATTCTACCGGCTACTTTCTCCTTGTTGCATTGACTCGTTATCGCGCTCCAATAACTGAGCCATATTTACAACATCTGAATCCAAACACAGTTTATGAGAAAAAAGATATTGACGTATCTCCGGTTTCAAACCTCTTAAAAACATCCACATCATTCTCTCCTCATTATCAACCAAGTGGGATGCAAACTGGGATAACTCGGCAAACTTAGCTTCGTACTGTGACATGGTCATATTGTTCTGCTCCAACTTGATGAACTCTACCTCTTTTATATGACGAATACTTTCGGGAAAGTATTTGTCGTTGAATAGTTATTGGAACTTCTCCCATGACATTTTGAGTGCGGCAGGCTGGGTACGCTTTACCGATTCCCACCATTAATCTGCTTCTCCTCGCAACATAAAGGTGGCAAAGGGAACCTTTTGCTCCTCGGAGAATCCCAAGAAATCAAATATCTTGGTGATCTGCTTTATCCACGCTTCCGCCTTAAGTGGGTTTGGCTCTCCAATAAACTCTAGTGGTCCCAGCTCCTTGAACTATTTAGCGGTAACCGTCCGAGAGTTTCCAGTGTTTCCACCTATATTTTGGACAGGAGCCGCTCTCGCCTGATGTTGCATGAATTGCATAAAGCCTCTGAACATTCCATCATTCATCATTTGGTCAGTGTTGTTGTTTGCGTGAGGATTGTCGCCTTCCTAATGCACATTATCCTGATTATTGATCTGTGGAGACTCAACGTTCTCCTGTGCTCCACTGTTATTCTCAACATTCTCGGATGTCATTTTCAAATACTGCCACAAAACAAGGGTTAATTGACATGTAACATATTATCCCTATACTCTTATCGACCAATTAAATACCAAATAAACTTAGGTAGGTCATACTAGCGAAGGAATTCCCCGTCTCTCCCCTCCTAGTTCTAGTCTCACATCTTAGCCAGGGATCATATCCCTAAGCTTTGATACCAACTGTGACACCCCCAAAATAGGTATACATCACCCATCTTAAGTCGCCAGATACATGGTACATAAATTCAAATATAACTTAATTATACAACAGTCGTGTAAAATACGACAAAACATAGCTGAGAGTTTAAACAAGAATATTATCATCTAGACAATATCCACACTCAATGGTGTCCTCATTACAATTATTATCACATTATTCCGTAGAATAGTGAGCACTACTAAAGCCATTTATCCTAGACCATCACTCCATTCCCCAACTCGTCCCAGCTATATTCTCATTTCCTGAAGAGAACAGTAAAAGAAAGGTGAGCTCAACAAGCCCAGTAAGAAATATTATAACTAAGATAATGCAGAATAATATATCGTTAGCCTTCAACAGTGTTAAACTGATAAAATATAACAAACATCAAGTTTAACTGCAGCGAAACAAGCAATCCATTAGAAGAGTCAAGTAGAGAATAAAATCTACTATCTTTTATGATTTAAAAGGTTTTTCATCACTTTTATCGCTGAGACTCAGCTTAATAAAAAAACCACATCATCCATGCACTACGGCCAAGGATATTCATTAGTATCACAACCACAAATTATCCATGCAATACGGGCCAAGGATATTCGTGTATTCATCAATGGTCATGATCATGCCAACAACTGTCCATCAATGCACTAAGGCTAATGAGGACTTTTACCATATCATTTGTAACATTACGGTCATGATTATACCGAATAATCCCTGGTCATAATCATAACAAGTCCATCTATGCACTACAGGCCACATATGACTTTCAACATATTATAAACATGAGGATGATGACAATGATATAAGAATTCAATAAAATTTTAAAGATTTATACTTTAATTTATCCAGAAATAAATAACGTCCAAATTGTCAACATGATACTGTTTTGTGGAGTAAAATTTAAGAATGCTCAGAAGAATATTTCCATGAAAAGATACTGGATGAAGCGCAAATATCCAGGATATTCTACTAATTTCATGGAGTATAGAAGCCAAAACTTTAACCAACTGAGTATAATAGAATATATGAAATTGCAAATGGATTTTTGCCCGCCATGCGGTAATCCACGTAGACATATCATTTCCACAATTTAATAAGGAATGAATACGAAGGATTATTCACCATGCATGCGGAAATCCACACAGACAGGTTAATCCAACAGAATAATAAAGAATTGAATAACAAAAGAATTCACCAGGCATGCGTAATCCGCACAGACATGTTATTCCAAGAGAATAATAAAGAATGGAATAACAAAAGAATTCACCAGGCATGCGATAGACCACACAGACAGGTTATTCCAATAGAATAATAAAGAATGGAATAACATAAGAATTTCACCATGTATGTGGTACTTCGCATAGACAGGTTATTCCAGTATAATAATAAAGAATGGAATAACAACCCTTACGAGTATTGAAAGAAAATAACTCTCTTCATGAATACGAAAGAATAATACCCCTTACCTTAGAAGAAGACTGGATACTGGAATAGTGAGGTAGCAGACTTCTCTTCTTCTTTCCCTCTATAATTTCTCTCTATAATAATTGCTCTATAGCTTTGTTGAATTGGTGAGAAATGAAGGAAGAATGAGCTTCTATTTATAGGAAAATATAGTTTCGATAATTACACGTTTTGGGGATCGAAATATTACAGTATAATACCTTCCTCTTTTTCTTCATTTTTAATTTAGTCCTGGAAGTATTATCAATTTTGCACCACCTCCCATAATAGTAAATAATGTGAATTAATAGTTCATTCATGTGACTTAATAGTATAATCATGTGAAAAAACTAATTACAGTATAGTACATTCATCTATACCTCTATTTTTAATTTAGTCATGCAAGTATTATCAATCTTGCACCACCTCCCCTAATAGTACATGAATGTGAATCAATAGTACACACATGCGAATAAATAGTTATAAGCATGTGAAATAATAGTAATTAATTGCTCATTTATCCGATTAATTACCCGATTGGTCAATATAACCTCCAGACATCAATTATTATCGAAATAAATATCGATTTTCATTAACACTAATAATTCCAACACAATGGAACTATCCATTTCATCTTTAATCAACACGAACTTATTCATCATTAATATTATAATTCACAATATTTAACAACCAGGTCATTCCTAGGAAAGAGGGGGCTTTTCGATAAGGATTTCTCCTTATTGGTAGCGCCGCAATTAGGTGACCAAACCTCTCCTCGACGTAACTTCTAGACATTGTCAATATTGCAAATAATAATATGAATAACTTTGTCGTCTTAATTATTGATTTACTAATAATAAATATTATGCAGATGATACTGTGACAATAATTGAATCAATAATATGAGAGATATGATGCAGCAATTACTGAAGCAATAATTGAGTATAACTAAGTGAGTTCGCACGTAAGAATCAATAATCAATACCGTGTGCTACTATGCAACCACGCGAGACATCGTATTCTTTTACTACCGGTAGTTGAACAATTTTAACGGTAAAACTTTCGCCGTTATTTTTATAAAAAAATAATTCTGTCATTTTCTAACTACGACAATACTTCCGTTGTGGGTTCCACCAATGATTGTGCCGTCGTACGAATATTTCCTGTTAAAACGAATATTTCCCGACCAATCGAATATTATATAACCACTTGCTTACTTCGCAAAATTTGTAAATATTACCCACAACTATAACATTATATCAAATCCACACCATAATATTAAAAAATATAATTCGAAAAAATTATTCTTTATTCATAAAAATTGGGGTCTTACACATGTCTAGTTAGGCATTCATGTTAATCACATTTACATGCACGACACACCTAATTGTGATGTCTTGTATACACAAGTTAAAACACATAAGCATGGTCACAAATCTTAACTCAAATGTACATAGTTCATCAAGTTTATATTTGAAACTTTAAGTCTCCTTAGTAAAATTTATTTAAGCATGCAAGATAAGTTCACATATTCATATTCCACATAGGTATGTTTTGAATTTCAAAACTTAGTTTATGCATAGTTCATGTACACATAGTTAGTATAGTCTTTTACGTGCATTTCCTCTTTTTATCATGCTTGAATAGTCTATGCCATCTCCAACAATATAACTAACATATTGATCATATGTCAATGCATATCAGAACTTAATATGAGGATCCTTAAGGTCAGATTATGCATTACTCCGTGTTCACAAATTTTATTTCCCAAATTGCTAAGTTTTCTTTAAACCAAGTGAAAATAACTTACTATGTTCATAACAACATCTATTCATGTGTTAGGTTCATTTATATGCATGTTCAAACTAAGTAGCATGCTCATGTCAACTTAAGGAACCAACATCAGTAAATGTGATAGGCAACCCACGCGGTCGCGCGATGAAGGACTAGGGAAGTGGCGCGGCCGCGCCACTTCGTCCAGAGGCAAAAAAATATGGCTCTACTTCTGCAGAGCCTCAATCACAAGCATTGCCAACATCTTCTGCCGCAACACAAACTACTTTTAGACATGCATACACACTTATTTAACACAATGGCATGTTATCTCCACCAATTACAGAGAATTCAAGTAATTTCAGGAATTTGACAAAACTTAAACTCAAGAACACCAACAAAATTTATACCTCTTTGAAGCTTAATTTGATTCCTCAAAGCACTAATTATACCCCCTCAATGCTCAGCAACACTCACTCTCTTCCTACACTTATTAGATATTTTTTTTAAGCAACTAAGAATGAGAAGAGGAGGGTGCTTTATATAAAAAATTGGTTGTCCAATTAATGCTCTTGCACCGTAGTTTAATTTAGTGGAGAATGGAAGGATACAAGGGTTATAAAGGAGTTGGCCAACCACCATTCAATAGCTATCATCCCAGCCATCTCCAGCTTCATCATTTCCTTCTTAGCCTTTTTGTTTTGTTGAGTTTCACGCGACAGTAGGGGGGTAGGCCATTGGCCTAATATGCAGCTAATAACATAGACTTTTTATTTGGGACAAGGCTTAAATCTCAGCAACTGTATTTTATAATGCTTAGTTTGTTTTCTTATACTCCCAAAATGTAATTTTAATGTGTTAATACTACTACACAATGAAAAGTTAGGGATTATTTATGTACTCACATCATATAATCCATGTACATTAGTAGAGTCTAATTTATTATTTATAACATGTATGGATCAATTTAATTGGTCACTGATAATTCAATATCTTTTTAAAACTTTATTATTCCAGTTAGACTCGCTTATTGAAATAATTTGCAATTCTTTGACAGAGTAGATCTTTTAATGTTTCCACACATACTTAATGTCACATAAACAATTATTTATGTAACTTATAATTCCCAACACTTTATTATATAGTTTTCTATATAATACATAGTCATATTAATGTGTCACACCCCATTTTCTTTTTAATGTAAGAACTATATAATATCACATGTCTTACACACATCAATTAAATAAACAACACAATTTTATTTATACAATTTACTTTACTCACAATAACAATTAATAATCACATATCATTAATTAATCAACATTAACAATTAATTAATATTCTACGATAACAATTAAATTTAATTAATTGTCTAATTGATAATTCATTTGTCGATTAATATCATCATTAATAGTTTCCATCACTGTGCCACACAAGGCTTTCAACGAGTTCATCACAACTCCATACATTTCCAATTATTTAATATAATTGAGTTAACTCATCTCATAACACAAAACCATTTATATTCAAATAAATATTTATTTCCATTAATATATCTATTTATTTGTGTATGAAAATTCTCGGGTATAACAGCCCGGAACTAACACGCTTGGCAATCAGTTGTCACGGGTACTATTTCAACAACCATAATCTATATCGTTGATCGCAATATTGGATGACACGGATTGAAATGGATTTCCCCCTGCCGCTACAGGTTGTAGCGACATGAAAAATTACTCATTTGCCCCTCATTTGCTCATGCGCTACATTGTCTACCGCTACAAGTTATGATGGTAGCTTAGTTAACTAATAAATTAGAATGGCTCAATGGTAGCTTAATGGCCCAATAACCTATAAGTCTTAGGTTCGAAACCTAGTTGTGATATTTTTGCTTCTTATGTCATTCTCAAATACTGTCACAAAACAAGGGTTAATTAAAGAAATTGACATGCCACATATTATCTCTATATTCCGACCGACCAATTAAATAACAAATAAGCTTAGGTAGGACACACTAGCGAATGATTTACTAGTCTTTCCCTTCCTAGTTCTAACCTCAGATCTCTGCCAGAGATCATATCCCTAAGCTCTGATACCAACTATGACGCCCCCAAAATAGGTCTATATAACCCATTCCGAGTAACCAAATGCATGGTACAGAATTTAAATACAAACTTCATTCATACAACTATTAATTGTCGTGTAAAATACGACAAAACATAAGTTGTGAGTTTTAATACAAATATTAACTTGTAGACAATATCCAAACTCAAATAAAGTCCTCATTATAATTATTGTCACATTATTTTATAAAATAGTGAGGACTACTATAATAACCATCTTGGACCATTACTCCACTCCCCGACTAGTCCTAGCTACATTCTCGCTTCCTAAGAAGAACAATGGAACTAAAAAGAAAAGGGTGAGCACAACTAGCCCATTAAAAAATATTATGACTAAGATAATGTAGAACAAATTATCCTTAGTTCTCAATAGGGAAAAATCTGATAGGATACAATAGACAATAAGTTTTAGATCAACATCTGCAGCGGAAAATAGCAATCCATTAGAAGAGTCAAGTAGAGCATAATGTCTACTATCTTCTATGATTTAAAAGTTCATCATCAATATTTTATCCCTGTAACACCAATCAATAATTATTTCCAATCAACGAATTATATATGCACTACAGGCCAAAGATAATCGTTAATATCACCAGTGGTCATGATCATGCCAACCACTTGTCCATCTATACACTACGGGCCAAAGAAGACTTCCACCACAAACCTTATATGTAACATTAAAGGTTATGATTATACCAATACATAATTCATGGTCATAATCATACCAATCAACAATCCATCTTTGCACTACGGGTCAAAGATAACTTTCAGCACATTATAAGCATGAGGATGATGACAATGATATAAAGAATCAATCAAGTGAGATCAAGGATAAATATTAGAGATTTATAATTCAATTTATCCAGAGTTCAAAAATATCCAAATTGTCAACATGATAATTAATTGTGGAGTAAAATTCAAGAAATATATTTATGTATCAAAAATAATTTGGACAGAAAAGAAACCAATTTTGTCGTGAATAGTACCCCATGAATAGTACCCCGAATGAAAATATTAAAATTTAACAAGAAGATTCAAATAAATATTTCAATGAAACGATACTAGATGAAGCGCAAAACTCAATGATATTCTACTAATTTCAGGGATTATAGAAGCAATACTTATCAAAGTAAGTGTAGATTTAGGAATATTAAACGAAATGATATCACTTATATATTATAGAGTATGGAAGAAAATAATATTCCTTACGAATATTAAATAAAAATAATATCCCTTACCTTAGTAGGAGACTAAATCTGACTGGTATAACAGAGATATTCTTGAGAAAATCTTGCACTATTAGTAACACTCAAAGTATTCTTATACTAAAAAGAAATACGCACAATATTATAAAAGAAGAATTCTCTGATTCTTGTGTGATTTTCATTTCTTAACTAAGTAACCTATTTATAAGAGAATGGCAGGACACTATTTAAGAAAATAATCATGGATGAACAAACGAATTCACGAGAATTCGGCTGATTTTTTGATTTTTATTATTCATCATTGTGCAATAAAATATTCTAATAAAAAAACTTTATATATAATATAATATATTCTAATTATAATCTAATAAAACAAATAATTTTATATATATTATAAAAAGCATTCCGTTTTATATAAAAAGTTTTCTATTTTATTACTATTATAATAATAATAAAACAAAACCAAGACAACTTTCTACCGACGATTTTTAAAAATAAGTGAGTGTCCATGTAATAAGCCAAAATTGCAACAAATACTTCATGACAAACTCCTCTATTTATATAAAAAAATTAAATAAATATTTCCATAAATCACTTATCTTCAATCAACACATTTTTAATCTTTCAACAATTATTCATCATTAATATTATAACTCACAATATTGACAACCAGATCATTCACAGGAAAGATGAGGCTTTCCGATAAGGATTTCTCCTTATTGGTGTGTAATTAAATAACCTAACCCCTTTCCTCGACAAAACTTTCTAGATATTATCAATAATATAAATAATAATATGAATAAATTTGTCGTCCCAATTATTGATTTAATAATATAAAATATTGTAGAGATGATACTATGACAATAATTGAATCAATAATATGAGATGCTATGCATCAACTACTGTTACTAAAACTGAGTGACTTCTTACGTAAGCATCAATAATCGAGATATCAGTAATATCGTATTATTCTTGTAATAACGCGTATTATTATCGTACTTTTATCACCGAGTATTTCAACATTTTAACGATAAAAGTCTTGCCATTATTTTATGAAAAAGTAATTTTTATCGCTTTTTATATTCGGCAATCATTCTGTTGTGGGGTCCACCAATGATTGTGTCATCGCAAATATTCTTCCAATAAAAAGAATATTTCCCGACCAAACGAATATTTTATGACAATTTACTTTCTTTGCAAAATTTTTACATATCACCCATAACTATACCATTATATCAAATCAACATCTTAATATTCAAAATAATATTTAGAGAAAATTAAATCTTTATTCATAAAAAGTTGGGGTCTTACAAAATATCCCACCTAGCTTCTCTTGGAAGCTTGGACCTCTTGGGTGGCCCATATGGGTTTCCCCATATCTCACTTTACCCACTTATGACTCATGGTTCAACCCATCTTTATTAGATCTCGGTTTGGGATTAATATAAATTAAATCTAGGCCAAACTTTGGGCTTGAATTAACATTTCTTTAGGTCTTGATTTAATTAACCATTGGGCTTTTTTCTTAATTCATTTGGGATTGACAAAGTCCAAGTCCATTAACATATAGTCAACTTTGACTTTCGTTAACCAATACTTTGAGTTTTTGTATTCTTACTATGACACCCCCAAAATAGGTATACACAACCCATTCTGAGTCGCCAAATACATGGTAAAGAATTTAAATTCAAACTTCATTTATACAATACGACAAAATGTAGCTGAGAGTTTTAACACGAATATTGTCTCGTAGACAATATCCAAACTCAAATGGAGTCCTCATTATAAATATTATCACACTATTTTATAGAATAGTGAGGACTACTATAGCCACCATCTTGGACCATCACTCCATTCCCCGACTAGCTAGTCTCAATTATATTCTAATTTCCTGAAGAGAATAATGAAAGAAAAGGGTGATCTCAACTAGCCCAATAAAGAATATTATGACTAAAATAATGCAGAATAAATTATCCTTAGCCTTCAACAATATAAAAACTTATAGAATACAATAGACAAAAAGTTTAACTGCAGCGGAATAAACAATCCATTAGAAGAGTCAAGTAGAGCATGATATCTACTATCTTCTATTATTTAAAAGTTCATCATCAATATTTTATCTCTGTAACACATTTCAATAAATAAACTATATCACCAATTTATCCATGCACTACGGGCCAAAGATATTCGTTAGTATCAGATCCACGAATTATCCATGTACTACGGGCCAAGGATATTCGTTATTATCACCAATGGTCATGATCATGTCAACAACTGTCCATCAATGCACTACGGGCCAATAAGGACATTCCAATGATTATCAATGTGATAAACCAAATGCAAGCACAAAACCCTCGCCCATACAAAGGTTTGTACAACTCAGCCATCACAAGAGTCCTCAATTGAAATCCCACCTAACTCTATCTTGCTTATAACTTGCTCTTTGCTTGATACGAATTCCTCGTATCACATCATCCATAACTCCTCGTGCGTTATCTCGTACTATTTCATAGTACACCATCTTCATAGCATCAAGCTATAATTATTCAAACATTACAGACCATCTTTCCTTTATAACTTAAACAGATCATGTCATGATCTTATTCTATAATCATCTCCCTTAAAATTCTTTTCTTAACTCGTGATCGTTTAGTTTTACGATCCCCTTTCTTTCCTTTCATTTACGATATTATTCGTTATCTTGGCTATTGGAGTTAGGTAACTCCCATTTCTTATCTACATATCTCTTCAAGATTCTTCTTTGAATCTTCTTGTTTATATTACAATTCCTGCTTTAAGAATTTCCAACTTCATTTATATTGTTCAACATTTCATTCAAGTTCTACATTTTCATCATACGTAACCATTTTCTAGACCTTGTACACCTCGAGTCTCTACCAGTTTCAATATGGTACGCTGAGTGGTTTCCCACAAATAACCAACAAACTAGGTTCCGAGTTGCTAGTTCGTATATACCTCCGCTCTATGAAGGAATCGTTTAGCCCAGATACCATACCTCAACTACTAAAGAGTACAAATGTACCATACTCAACTATAACTTTTCATTCTTAACTTCCTTACCAATCTCTTCTTATAGACATTGTCTATTTATTATCACCTTACATTCTTATTATTGGAGTTGGGTAACCCCATATTCATATTCCTTATAACTTTGCGAGATTCTTCTTTGAATCCTTTCACGCATGATTTAATCTCTTCTCTATACGTTTCTTAAATTACTTCTTATTGTTCAAACTCTATTTGAGCTTATTCTTTCATTATCTTCACCTTCATTCTCTAAGGTTATAGTCTAAGGTACTCCTACCTAAGGTTTATAACCTACAGCTCTGATACCAACTGTAATGACCCCAAAATTTATACAATTTAATTATCGACTTTGGTCGTTAATAATACTTCTAACTTCTGATTTTACATCATTATTCAATGTTAAACTTAATAAAATGCGAAATAATTAAAACTTTTCTGTCATCTTACTTTAATTCCCTGAATCAAAACCTTTATCATCTACATGTCTTTGAAACATATATAATCCATAATTCACTTCATCACAATTATTATATCAAATAACTCAACTTGATAACCTTTACATATCAGATAACTCTAACTTTAGCTTTACAACTCAACATAAAACTATACATCATAAAACATTTAGTACATCTCATGAATCTTAATCATGGTATTAATACATAACAACTTTAGCTAAAATATTAATCTTCGTGTATTATTTCTGATCCACGTCATTCAAGTAGCATATAGTGTTACCTTCAATCCTTAACCTTAAAAAATGGTTATTTGCAAGGTTGAGCTTGACAGCCCAGCAAAATATAACAGTTTTCATGCATCACATAACACATAATAGCATGCTCAACATATATCTCTTAAACATTGAACTAACATAACATACATGCTGCTGTTCAAATATTAATATAAAGATTGAGTTCCTTACTCAATCAACATTCATTACTCAATCAACGTAGTCAGATGTTGACTTTAACGTTCCATGTTTTCAACATATATATAACACATCATACTATTTATAATAAAGAATTAAAACAGTTCATCATCAAGTTCACATAGTAAATAGGAACTGAAAGACTTGTCTTGATCGTTGTTTACAAATAACAGTTTAACAGCTTACAGTTATCTGCACTTTACGTGCCCTACACAATTATATAATCATGCACATCAACTATTAGTCACATATCAATGTATAGTAGTTGTAATGTAAACTTTAATTTATGCCTCATAACCCTTCCTATCATAGATACACAATGATCAATTTGATTATGTTAACTTTCAACTTATATCTCACTGTATTTCATATTCGAAGTTCATTCAAGTGTTTAAGTCTTGCTAGGACTACTTATTGGTTTTATATTAACACTATTCAATATCTTATAATATTAATTTCATTTGATTTAACACTTTTTACGTTCATTATCACTTATCACAACGTTTCGATGTTTATTCGTCACACGCCCAATTTGTCTCTCTTGTGTGTGCTTAGTATACGTATTCAACTTATCTAATATATCATTTATTAATGTTAAGCACCATTATACTTCATAATATTCAGGTTCTATAACTTAGAACAACATCTATTATCGTCGACATCACTATACTTGTGTATGTGCATGTCCGACGCCCTCCGATTGCCTCTAAATACGCATCAATCACAAAGATGACCATTTTGACTACTGTTCCCGACCTCAAATTGAATAACTTAAAGAATAAAAGTTGTAGGTCTATTTTCCTCGTTCCGGATCATCTTGAATCACCTCAATCGGAGTTTGTATGAAAACGTTATGCATATTTTACTAAAATAGGTCAAAGCAGTCACACATGACATACTTTGGTATTAAATGCCACTAATTAAGCTTTAGAGCGCAATAATTTTTCTTAAATGACTTAGGGCATAAGCAGCATTACCGTTAGTAGAAACGGAGTCAAGCTATTGTTCTTCGCGATTTTTGACCTTTTTTCTCCTACTAATCTTCATAACTTGAGTTATACAAATCCAAATTAGTCTATTTTCAATTCTATAGATTCGTAATTCGTAGAACTACAACATACTAGAATTATAACAATTTATAGAAACACTAGATGGCCTAAATCATAATCCAAAACTCATGTTCATACTAAACTTTCATGTTTTAACATGTTTAGCGAATTCATTCACTACGATTTCGTTTCTTAGCCAAATTGATTCATTCAACTTGCGTTATTTTCGTTTTTGAATTTATTGACACAAACCATTGGCAATTTACAGATTAACACATGATTCAACCACTAATTTTTGGTCTCAAAGTAAGCCAAAATATATATCGTATCACATAACCATGTTCTTCATCCTAAACATGTTTCCATGGATTTTGATTTCTAAAAATCATTCCTAGACAACATATACAGATTATAATCATCTACCAACATACATATCATATCTATTTTTATCATATCAACCAATAAAATATAAGTTTCAAAAGAAAACTCTAAGAACACATAGACTAAAGTTTGTACAATAGGTTATTACCTCTTTGATTCTTGGAATAGATGATTAACAAGATGATTACCCTTCTTTTTCTCTTTCTTTGATTCTCAACCTTGTCTCTCAATTCCCTCAATTTCTCTCTTCTTTGTATTCTTATTTCTTGCTTTTAGACTTAGGAAAACTAAACTGATAAAACACGTAATATAAAACTGATATAATATTAAGCGTACACTTATATAGCTTCATCAGTTAAATTATATCAAAGGTCACAAGACCATGTTTAGCAAAACCCTCTCCAACCTCCTTTTAATTTATTTTCATGGTTTGCTTATTATATAGTATACAAATGTCACACTTATTAAATTTAAATCATAATCTTAAATTATCCACATAATATTTACTTAGCCAACATAATTCTTAATATTTATTTAATAAATATTAACCTTCTAAATTAATCATTCCTTAATTTCATTAATCAATTAAATTAAAATAACACCATCACACGATATTATAATTATTAAACAATTAATTTAATTTGATTATTTCATAAAATTAAATCTTCAATCCATAAAATTACCATACATTAATTTAGTTAATATAAATACTTAACTAAATTATTACACAAACAATTTAATCGAATATTTATTTATCTCAATAAATAAATTATTTAAAATATTTATTTAATTCAATAAATATTTAAAATAATTACCAAATTCATTTAATTTCTTTAATAGTTAACTTAACTATTAAACCTCACTTTCTCAATATATGAATATATATATATATATATATATATATATATATATATATATATTCTTCATCATCGATCACATATTTCAAAATATATATGCGTATATATACACACTCAAACTCAAAACATCTCATAATAAAATTTTAATTATTAAATTCCTATTTTAATAACTTATAAAAATTTGGGTTGTCACATCCTTCCCTTCTTATAAGAATTTCGTCCTCGGAATCACCGAAACCCTACCTTACTAAGGTTTTCACAAAATCTCTTTCACAATTATCGTTGAATAACTTCAACACGTTAACTTAGCAAAAAGTTTTACATACAAATATACTTCATTCATTTCTTGAATAACTTTTAAGTTTTTATTACATAACCTTCGATTAAACACAGTCATATATCAAATATTATATATTCTTTAACCCATTCATTTCATTTTCTAAGGATCGTTATCATAAACACTCGGGATATTACATTCACCCTTTCTTCTAAGAATTTCGTCCTCGAAAATTTGACTTACTAATATTCGTTCCTTCCATTTATCAAAATAGATTTTATGTTAATATCTATTTATTCATTAGGTTCTACAACCAAGTTTCTTCTTTAAAGATCTTTCTAAGATCATCACCTTCCTCACCTCTTCCTCTTCTAAGAATTTCACATTTCTCTTCTTTCTGAAATTTCAATTCTTTCTTGAAATTATTATGTTTTGCTTAATTTTCTCATCCTTTCCACTTTCACCTTTCAGAATAATAAGAATCTTCCACAATTACTCAATAATTAGGAAGCGATATGAATAACAGAAATTTAAAAGATTCCAAATCATGCTGAGGGGTCATAAGACCTTAAACTTCATCCCAAGGTTATCAAGTATCTCGACTTGAACCTTTAACAGTCATAAGACTATACAGACCTTGAACTCTTCCCTAGGTTTAATAGTGCATCACCACCATAAACCATTTTTAACAGAATGTTTAGCAATCACACAGACTGAAAACACTCTATGCAAGAACTCTAGGTGATCAGCCTATCGTACCCCTACGTCGTGCACAACGTATTCTTAACTTCGTAACGACTATATGCATTACTTTCAGAACCATTGTCTCCGATAACATGTCCCCTTTTACAGGGTTGTTCATCTCAGCTTTTCAACATCTGAATCTACACCAAAACAATTTGGTTTGGCATAACTTTTCAATAAACGCTTGAATTTCATGAACATCTTTCAATAATCGTCTAGCTGAATCAAATAGCATAGACTTCTATAACAATTCGAACATCAATCAAAATATACATACACACACACATATATATATATTCTCATATCTTAAAGAAATCTCAAAAATTGTTTTATGACGTCATGATACCGCACTGTATTTACAGTCCGTTTGAGGATTCCGTCATTTTGTGACTTTGTCATACTACATCATACCATAGTGGGCTGACGATCCTTAGATCACATCCAACACTAAGAAATTCTTCATTGATAACTCCATCATTTTTATCATCTTTGCACCAGGTTCCATGATGCATTAATGATATAAAATACATTTTGATATTTCCAAATCATTTTCGTCTAGTCGAAACAATTATCATAGACTATTCTTTAAATAGTTCAAAAATCTTTGAAAATCAGTTTTAGTGATATCATATCTCAACAGGTAACGATATGTCAATGTCCAGAAGTCCACACATACACATTTGTCACCATGCGTTGAGAGTAAAAATTCATTTTAAAAAGGTACATAGTGCGAATTTAGCTTGATGTAAAAAATTTTGAAGTCTAACATAGCTAGAAGATTTGGAAAAACTTATGTCTCCACTTTCTATACTGATCCATTGCTTAATAGGTCTATCTATTCCCATCATCCTCAATACTCTATTCACACTTAATTATACCCCAGTTCATCAAACTTACCGCACATTGGAAGTTCAGGACTTGTCACAATAATATGAGTTTAAGAACTTATCCTAGTCAGACCATAGGCGTCCTGTAATGAATGATTTGTTTGAGTTTTGATTTTGAGGACAGAATCCTTGTAAGGAGGGAATGATGTAACATTCCAGAATTTTAAAGTGTAATATTAAATAATTATTGATTTATATAAGTATTCAATGGATATATTTATTTGTTGAATAAATAATTGTTCAATTTGAGTTGATGTGGTATAGTTATTTATTTGTTGAATACATAATTAAATATTAAATATTAAATATTTATTTGCAATATTAAATATTTATTGAATTATATAAGTATTTAATGGCAATTTGAGTTGATGTGGTTTAGTTAATTATTTGTTGAATAAATAATTAAGGAGCTAAGAAAATTAATTGCTATGAGATTATATACTAATTTAATTTAATAATTAAGTTAGAGAGCTAATAATAATTAAATGAATTATAGTATTTAATTGGAATTTGTGATTAAAATAAGGTGTTAGTTGGATTAAATAAAATTATTATTATAAAGAAATTATAGTTTTGTGATAATGATTTATGTGTTAAAGTAATTTAATAAATTAATATTTTAATTGATTATTTAATTTAATAAGGAGTGTGACAAATAACCTTACTATAAATGAGTTACTAAAATAAATTAAAGGAGTTAATTTAGTTTTGCCAAACAAGGCCTAATGCCTATTAAAGTCTTTAATCTAATTGTGTTTTACCAAACAAGACATAAGGGTTAATTGATTATCTTTTTAGTGGTTAGCCAAACAAGCCTTATGGCTTTTGATTTCAAATAAAAAAATAATTGATGTCAGTTAAGTTAGAGTTATATTATATATTTAATATATACATTATATCCATATACGTTATATCATAAGATGTAAGAATAGAGGAGAGAGGTTAGAAAGAAGAAAAGAAAAACTCAGAGGAAGAAGAAGAGAAGAAGAAAAGAAGAAAAGAAGAAAGGCTAGAGATTGGAGAAGAAGAAGCTTGAGAATAAAAAGGAATAGCCATCATCATCTTCTTCAAGGTATTTCTCCTATTCATTTTAGTTTTTAAAGTTTAGTTTTTCTCTTCCCAAATTCTCTGTAGAATTCTTGTGTAAGGATGAATTATTGTTGCTATGTGGCTTTATATGACATACTAATGATGTTAAAACTATTTTCATAAGTTATAGTCAATGAATTGATGATATGTATGTAATTTGTGAAGAAAACGTTTTTACAGAGAGTTTTTGTGAATATATATTGTTTAGCTTAAAGTAGAAATTGAGGGTTAATTAGTTGTTTAGTTGATAAATTGACCATCTAATTTGATAGAGTATATAATTATTGATAAAGATACTTTGAAGTAATTGTTTTGGTTGAAAAACAAAATTTACAGTGTTGATTTTCATTGAAATATCAAAAAGTGAGTTTTTAGCAAAAATAGTGAAATTGGATGTTTTAAATTTGTTGTTTATGTTGTTGTATGGGTAGAAACATGTTAGGAGTTCTTGAATTATGTTTACATGAAGTTTTTGTATGAATTGCATGTGAATTAGTCTGTTATAAACGAGCTTGTAGGCCAAAATGGCTTTTTCTTGTCTTTATTCTTGTCGGCGATCGATCGAATATGATTTTGCAATACAAGCCATAAAAAGAAGATGATACGATAGTAGTGGCATTATCGCCTCGCCATATATACATATAATTGCTTCAGTAGTGTATTCATCTGCATGTCACGACGCGACACAGCTGTAAATCGTATGGCGCATGACGCTAATTAGCGAATAATTCCGACAAAGGTACTTTTTTGTACACGAAATTTTAAGAAACATTAAGTTATTAAAGATTAACTTGTGTTATAACTTGATTATATGATTAAATAATCAAACAAACATGATAAATGTAGTTAGTTAAGTTTGTAAAGTGGTAGTGACTAACTATGTCATGATGACGTATATATATATATATATATATATATATATATATATATATATATATATATATATATATATATATATGGTATTGTGATTCGAATTGATTCGATTTAGCCTACGAGCAAGGCAAGTTTTCTAATCCTTTACCTTATTAAACTAATTATTGTTTTCAATTCCATTACCTTATAATGATTCAAGCTGTCTAAACTTTGGTTTGATGATGAACAAGTTATTCTTGTATTTAACTTGTTGTTTAGCATGCACAACTAAATTTCTATGCCTACTTAGTATTCAATTCTAATTAACCTTGGCTTAGTATTGTTCAAGCAAGGTATGCTATAGTTATTCAAATTGTATGCTATTAGATTATTCCTAAAGCATGACTTTAGTTACTATGATTGATTCAATCACGATTATTCTATAATATAATGTTATTGATTTTATTCAACTAGTCCTTTAGTTGATGTTCGTTGAATTCTAAATTACCTTGCAAGCTTATCCAAACCAAACTTCCTTTGGTGCGGACTTGTACTCTAAATACTGAGATGAACAACCCTATTGTTATGATTAGGGGTTAACTTACGCATAGCGTTAAAATGTTTGTGCACAATAAATTGTACGAAGGGCTGATCCCCTTAAGTACGATGTCCTTATAGTCTTATGACTGTTAAAGTTGGAGTTGAAAGATTACTTGCAACTGTGGACGTAGTTCATGGTCTTACGACCCTCAATGATGTATATTTTCCATATTTTGGGATTTCAGTTTCTGATTATTATTGATAGAGTACTATTCACTTTTGATGAGCATATTTCGACAATTATTATTGTTATACTCCTGTTGATTCCATATTATACCCAGTGAGCAATTGTTTTGCTCACTCTTGCATATTTATAAACTCATTGCAGCTAAAGAAGAGAAGATAGGTGAACCTACTACTAGCAAAGGAAAGGGAAAAATGTACAAGTGATGAAGACTTGTAATAGTTTTGATAGTTTTATTATCAGACTTTGATTTAAAGATTGTAATGAAGTTTATTTAATTTTCCGCATTTGAATGTTTGTAATTAAAGGTTAGATAACCTGGGAGATTTTTATTTAAGTTTAATCCTGTATGGGTAGGTTTTTATTATTCAATTTTATTATAATTGGGTAGTTAGAAATGAATGTTTTGATTAAGTGAACACCAAATCTTGAGGAAATGAAGTACCAGGATTTGGGGGTGTCACAAGTTGGTATCAAAGCTTTAGGTTATGAACCTTAGGTGGGGGGAAATGCCTTAGGAAGTAACCTTTGAAAAGATAGTGGAGATAACTCTTATCGAGTTTTAGGAAAGAAGTAATAAAACACTTATGTGCTTATGTGATTTTAATTTATGTACTCGTGAGTGTCGAATAGTAATGATTAATAATTAAAACTGTAAAACTTTGTTGTCAGGATGACTAATGTCGGAAAATCCAGTCAGGCTAGGGAGGAGGGACCTCAAGTTCCTATAGAGGAGGAGCTTCGCGACATTCGGTGTAGTTTGGAACAACTCATCGCCACGGAGTCGGCCCGCTTGGTCACGATAGTTAAAGATGAGGATGATGATGTGGAGACAGACGAGAGGAGGATCCCGTTGAGTTACCACAGGAGGATGAGGATGATGAGGACGAGGAGGAAAGGATTCCACTTAACTTGATAGTAGGCCGAATATACGATGAGGTGCATGACCGTAACGTGGAACTTCAGGATACAGTTGAGGAGTTGCGGGAGATAGTAGGTGAACAATGTAATCGCAATGACACAAAAAAGACTAAGCGAGATCCGTGGATCGTGAAGAACGAATCGATAAAATGTCGAGGAGAAACTAGTACAGATTGAAGGAGAGAAAGAACAACTGATCGAAGTGGTTGCTGAACTGAAGAACAAGCTGAGAGAAGAAGCTGCTAAGAGGGCAAGAGCTGAAGATGCTTACGAGGAAGCTTTTCAACAAACCAGATTAGCAACAAGAGACACGCAAGCAAAGAGGATGAAGATGGAAGAAATGGATAAAGTATTTAACACCGCAATTAATCGAGCTCAAGATCGGGTCATGGGATATCCGATTCAGTTCGAGACGCTGCCATCATTCGTGTTAGATCGTAGAACAATGTTTCGAGTCATGGTGGGAGAACATGATAGGGCTAAGAAGTATCTTAATAGAACATCGTAGCTGTTGTACGATGAGTGAAAGGTTAAATAAATTGTAAATCCCAAGTGTTATGCAACCTATAGGATATGACTATGATGTTGTCCTGAAAATTTTGTAGTTCAACAAAGTAATGTAGATAGTAGAGATGCTATTGTTTTATGTTTTCAAAAAGGTTATGAATAAATAAAAGTTGTTACTTTATTCAAAGTGTTATGTGTTATGTGGTTATTTTTTTTATGGAGGCAAGTTAATTAGAAAATACTTAAAAAAGCTGAGTAATAGTCTAATAGATGTTTTGTTTTAACAGAAAATGCCTCCCAGACGTGAACCACCCAGACAGAGAAACAATGAGAGAACTACCAATAACAACAATGTTGATGGTAACCCCATTCAACAACTAGTGACACTACTGATAGGAGCATTGCAGAATCAACCACAAAACCATGGTACATCGTTTAAGGATTTCAAAGGCGGTTGGACCACAGAATTACGTGGGTCCATGAATCCAATCAAGCACAAACCGGATTATGGAGATAGAAAAGGTGTTCGATGTCGCTAGGGTAGGGGATGACCGTAAGATCGCTTTGAACATTCATGTTGAAAGCGAAAGCTAGTTATTGGTGGCGGGGCCAATAAAACTCGTGAAGGGCCGGGAGGATGACACGGGATATGTTCAAGGAGTTGTTCTTGAGACCTATTTTTGGAGAGTTCAAGAGTCGACTAGAAGTGCGTTTCTGGAACTAAAACAAGGAACGATGATGGTATCTGAGTATGCCGCGAAATTCAATGAATTGGCGAGGTTTGCTTGTTATATCAAGTCGCATGCATTTGAGCCGTAAAGGCGAAGAGATTTGAACGATGGATCAAGCCTTGGGTCAGATAGTAGGGTATCCCTGTTCCAGTTGAAGACGTTTACAACAGTGATGGAGAAGGCAGTACTCGCTGAAGGTGGAGGTGAGGTAGTGACAAAGTTCAATCAGGAATAAAAGAAGAAGAAGAATGAGAATGATATTAAGAATGGAGGTGGTAACGGTGGAAACAACAACTACAACAACAACAACAACAACAACAACAACAACAACAACAACTTGAAGAGGAAGTGGAATGGGAACATGGGTGCTGGAAACCATCAGGGTAATCAACAAAACAAAAAGTTTGAAGCATGTGCAACGTGTAGGAAATTTTATAAGGGTGCGTGCTTGATGGGGAAGCGAGTATGCTTCAATTGTGGCCAGGAGGGTCACATTGCCCCAAATTGCACTCAATCGAAGAAGAATGTATGCTTCACGTGCGGATTCAAGGATCACTTTGCTCGTGAGTGCCCTAAGAAGAAGGATGGAGTGACAACCAGAAGCAATGGAGGTACATGGGCCATTGCAGGACCTGTAGCATCAAATAAACCTGACAATGGTAACCTTGACATGACGTATGCAAGATGTTGTGCAATCAAAAGATGTGGTGTCGTATTATCCCAATCAATGATATTAATGCATATGTATTATTTGATTCAAAAGCTACTTGCTCGTTTATATCGATGAATTTGCTAAGAGGTTAGAATTGCTGAGAAGAAGAACCTGAATTTTCCTTTGAACATAGAAATTATGAATAAGGAAATAATCCCTATTAGATTTGTATACAAGAACCAGAGGGTGAACATTAAGGAGAATATCTTGTTAGTAGATTTGATTCCATTAGACTCGGGAATTTGATGTAATTTTGGGAATGGATTGGTACATTCAAATACGGAGGCGATAATTGATTTGCCAAAAGAAGTGTAAACCTTATGACTCATTCGAAAGGTAGTATTTCATGGTAGCAAGTCGCCCAAGAAAATGAAATGTCCGCGACTATGCAGAGCCAAGAAATTGTTGAGTCGAGGGTTGTGTGGGCTATTTAGCTTACATAGTCGATACTCGTAAGAAGGGTGTGAAACTAGAAGAAATACCATGAGTGAGGGAATTCAAGACTTGTTTCAGAGGATTTGCCAGACTTCCACCGACGGAGAAATTGAGTTCGTGATCGACTTAAGCCCGCAATAAAGACCGATATCGAAGGCCCCGTATATAATGCTTCCTAGAGAAATGAAGGAACCGATGGTACAACACAGCAAGAGTTCTTGACAAGAAATATATTCAACCAAGCGTATCGCCGTGGGGAGCGCCAGTTTTATTCGTGAACAAGAAAGACGGAACAATGCGTCTTTGCATTGATTATAGAGAGTTAAACAAAGTCACTATTAAGAATAGGTATCCGTTGCCTATAATAGATGACTTGTTTGATCAGCTGAAGGGTGCTAAATATTTCTAGAAAATAGATTTGAGAAGTGGGTATCACCAATTGAAGGTAAGAAAGGAGGATATACCTAGAACGACATTCAGAACTCGGTACGGATATTACGAGTTTCTGGTGATGTCTTTTGGTTTAACAATTGCTCCTGCTGCGTTCATGGATTTGATGAACAGGGTGTTTAAACCATTCTTAGACAAGTTTGTAGTGGTATTTATTGATAACATTCTAGTGTATTTCATAACTCAAGAAGAACACGTGGAACATTTACGTTTAACATTGGAGACACTAAGAAAGGAAATGTTGTACGCGAAATTCTCTAAGTGCGAATTTTGGCTCGACTGTGTACATTTTTTGGGTCATGTTATTGACAAGGATGGGATTTCAGTAGATCCATCAAAAGTGGAAGCTGTAATCAATTGGGAACAACCAAGAACACCATCAGAAGTGAAGAGTTTCTTGGGACTGGCTGGTTATTATAGAAGATTTATTCAAGATTTTTCTAAAATAGCCACTCCTCTAACAAATTTGACAAGGAAAGCTGTAAAATTTGTTTGGACAGAGAAGTGTGAAGAGAGTTTCCAAGAGTTGAAGAAAAAGTTAAGTATGGCACCTGTGTTGACATTACTAGATAATACATGAAATTTTGTGGTGTATAGTGATGCCTCACACAAAGGGTTGGGTTGTGTTCTTATGCAGAACGGAAAAGTTATTACGTATGCATCAAGACAACTGAAGGATTAGGAAAAAGGATATCTGACTCATGATTTGGAATTGGCTGCAGTTGTATTTGCTCTGAAGATATGGAGACACTATCTTTATGGAGAGAAATGTGAGATCTACATGCACCACAAAAAGTCCAAGTATATTTTCACTCGTAAGGATCTGAACATGCGTCAGAGAAGGTGGATGGAATTGATAAAAGATTATGATTGTGAAATCTTTTATCATCCGGGCAAAGCGAATGTGGTTGCAGATGCTTTAAGCATGAAAGGTCGGGAGAAGTTGATGCTGATAACAACTTAGGAGGAACTCATTTCAGCAATGACAAAATTGGAGTTGGAAATCAAATTTCCAAAAGAATCTGACGAACAACTATTCCAGATAGAAGCGGGTCCAACTTTAGTTGACAAAGTGAAGAATGCTCAACTACAAGATGAAGAGTGTGGGAAAATCAAAGAGAAACTGATTGAGAGTAGTGATGTAAAATACAAGATCGATACCGAAGGACTACTACGTTTTGAGGGAAGAATCTGGGTTCTAGCAACACCAGAGCTGAAAGAAGAAATTTTGACCGAAGTTCATCGTAAGACCCCGAATTTTATGAAATAAAAGTATTCAATTTTTCTTATAATTACTATTCAGTAAATGGTCAAATTGATAAAAAGTTTAAAGTTAAAGGTGATATATGTAAATATTTTAAATAAGCAAGTGGTTATAAAATACTCATTGTTGTCGGGGAATATTCGTTTGGTCGTGGAATATTCTTCCTGTCGGGAAATATTCGTACGACGGCGCAGTCTTTTGTGGGCCCCATAATAGAAAGCAATTGGATGAAGAAAACGATAAGTATGAGTTTTTATAAATAACGGCGTAGTTGTTACCGTTAACACTGTTGGAATACCCGATGGTTAAAATACAATAATACGAGTCGTTGCATAGTAGCACACGATATTGCACAGTATTTTTGAATTATTGATTCTTACGTAAGAAGGCACTACTCAATAATTGTTACAATAATTACTGTTCAATATTTTATTTTATTGATTTAATAATTGCTACGTTGATATTTTATATTACTATTGTTTCAATAATTGTCACTACACAATATTTTCTATTATCGGAGCAATAATTCATATTATCTGAATAATATTATTAGATAACATTATTGGTAATGTCTAAAAAGTTCTGTCTAATGAGAGGTTTGGTCACCTAATTAGGCGCCAGTAAGGAGAGATCCTTATTGGAAAGCCCCCTCTTTCCTGTGAGAACTACCGTTGCCGATGATTGTGATTTTGTAATATTATTTGTGAATAGTTAATTATTGATTTATATGATAAGGAAAATATTCATTTTATGTGGATATAGATGGAGAAAATTTTAAAGTGACAATTGTTGAAAAATTGATATTTTATCTTTTCTGATAAAATAATTCATTTAAATATATTATTATATTTTAATAATATAATAATGGTGATATTTTTACAATGAATGTGTGATATATGAGTATATAAGGAGGAAGAGTATTTTTGTTACTAAAAATATTTAAAACATGTTAAACATGTTTGTGGACCCCATTTCTTGACTGAAATTTGATTATAGCCTGTAAAATCACCCGTTTGTGGATTTCGGTCAATTTCTGTTTGGAATTTGGAAAAACTTAAACTTACAAAGTTGTAGAGAATGAAATTTCCTATGGAAACAACACGTAGTTTGAATTTTTCTGACAAAAGGACTATTTATTATGAATTATTTAAGTTCCGAAATAATTAATTTTTGAAGTTGTAAATATTTTTTTAAAAGAAAAATGATTTTTTCATTATTGGTGGGCCCCACATGAGTGGTAAACATGCTGAATTCAGAATTCAAGAGGTGGGCGTGAAAATTTTTATATAAATATATTATTTTATTAAATTTTTTGCTTTTGTGTTCTAAGCATTTTCCTATAAATAGGGTGCTTAGGTTAGAATTAAAGATCACACCAGAAACTAAAGTTTTCTCTCTCTTTTTCTCTCTATATTATCGAGCGTATTCTTGTGAGTATTTTGATATTTTGAGTGTTGCTATCTGATTGCAAGTTCCTTCAAAGACTATATCCGATATTCCAATCGGTAATCTTTGTCTTTTTGAGGTAGGGGATTTTAAGGGATTTTAAGGGATATTTTTTCGTAATGATGTTATTTTTTCAATATCATTATACCGAAATATTGGTATGGATTTTATTGTGAAAGTTCTACCTTTTTGTGTCGGGGTTACTATTCACGTATACGACACTATTCACGTGTACGACACTATTCACGTAAATGACACTATTCATGTATATGACAATTTTTACGTATACGGTACTATGTATGAATATGGAGTACTATTCACGAGTTACTTCATGAGTTACTATTCACGAGTTACTATTCACGACAAAATTGGTTTCTTTTTCTGACCAAATTATCGTTGATTTATGAATATTGCTCTTGAAATTAAATGTAGTTGTTGATCCTATTGTTTTTATTATCATATATAACATTTTTATAACCCTGGTGATGGAATTTCTCTTTGACTTGAGTGCAAAGATGGGTAAAGTATTGGTATGATCGTGACTATGGGTTCTCTTTGACCAGTAGTGCAAAGTTGAATTGTTGACTACTATGATCATGAACATTGAATTTGCAATGGAATATTTTTAGCTTAAGGGAAAGGTGAATTGATCAACATGGTTATAATTATGGTTTATATAAATTCTGAAATGATTATGTATTTCTTTGAGATATCAATATCTTTGCCCTGTAGTGCAAAGATGACCTGTTGTTGAATATCTTTGGCCTGTAGTGCAAAGATGAACTGTTGAAGAATATCTTTGGCCCGTAGGGAAAAGATGAATTTATTAGTATGATTATGAACAGGAACTGTGATTTGGTATAACCATGATCTTTGATGTTTCAGGTAAAGACAGGTGATGAAAATTTTCTTAAATCCGAATGCGAAAAAGAATTTAGAACTACAATTATGATTATGAGTTATTCACATGATTGTGGATGTGAACTGCTTGATTGATGTTACAGGGTTAAAACGTTGTTGATGGACTTTTAACATGGAAAAGATAATAGACTTTATATGTCTATTTGACTCTTCTAATGGATTGCTCGTTCTACCGCTTGACTATGGTTGAAAAGTTTTATCATCTACCATATGTTCTAAATCTCCGATTTATTATTGATGAAGGCTATTGAGAATTTAATTATCTTTAGTCATGATATTCTTTACTGGGCTATTTGTGCTCACCCTTTTGCTTCACAATTCCTTTCAGGTAATAAGAGTGTGGCTGGGTCGAGCGGGGGTAACAGGAGAATAGAACGATGGTCTCTAGCTGTGGAGGTTCTCCCTAAACAGTATAGAAAAGTGTGTTGTATTCTATACATCATTTAGTAGTTATATTTGGTGAATCAAATAGGGTGAGGTGAACCCAACGTTCATACAAGATGTCTACTGACATACAACCTCGTGTTATCATAAGACATGGTTGTGCACATCCACTTGCTGAGTATATCTACAAGCACTATCTATATGATCTTAGAGTTTGGTTGAAGTATAATTCTCAATTAGAGACGGTGGAGATAATGATATGTCAAGAGAAGACTCACCATTGGAAAGAATATGATAGTAATCTTCTCATTTTTCTTTAGGGTCTATTGGGTCAACTAAGGATAATTCTGTGGACATATGATATCTATCATAACCTAGACGCATGGCCTCCCATGTATGAAGGTTTTCTTGAGCACTTTCCAAAGATTCTGATTTCTAAAACAATTTTTGATTGTACCTTTATGTAAGGTGCCATTATGACGTATTATCCAAGGTGGGGACATGAGTCACAGTTGATATATATTTGTATCAAAGCTCACAACATATGTGTTGTTGTATTTTGCACGACAATTGTAGTAATAAAGTTGTAGTTGTTTTCTGTACCATGTATTTGGCGACTCAGAATGGGTTGGGTGGATTGGACCTATTTTGGGGACGTTACATTTGGTATCAAAGCTTAGGGATATGATCTCTGGCGGAGATCAGGGAATAGAACTAGGAGGGGAGAGACGAGTAAATCCTTCGCTAGTGTGTCCTACCTAAGCTTATTTGTTGGTCAGTCATAATATTAGGATATTATGTGATATGTTAATTTATTCAATTAACCCTTGTTTTGAAGCTGTATTCTAGAATGATATCTGAAATACAAGAGATGAGCAATGGAGAAATCATGATGACAGGGAAGATGGAATCTGAAATGAAAGCAAAGTATTCTCAACTCTTTGAAATACCAAGTACGTAAATTTTGGGGACGAAATTTCATAAAGAGGGGAGTTTGTAAGACCCCGAATTTTATGAAATTAAAGTATTCAATTTTTCTTATAATTACTATTCAGTAAATGGTTAAATTAATAAAAAGTTTAAAGTTAAAGGTGATATATGTAATATTTTAAATAAGCAAGTGGTTATAAAATACTCATTGTTGTCGGGGAATATTCGTTTTAGTCGTGGAATATTCTTCCTATAAGGGAATATTCGTACGACGACGCAACCTTTTGTGGGCCCATAACGGAAAACGATTGGATGAAGAAAACGATAAGTATGAGTTTTTATAAATAATGGCGTAGTTGTTACCGTTAACATTGTTGGAATACCCGGTGGTTAAAATAGAATAATACGCGTTGTTGCACAGTAGCACACGATATTGCAAAGTATTTTTGAACTTTTGATTCTTACGTAAGAAGGCACTACTCAATAATTGTTACAGTAATTACTGTTCAATATTTTATTTTATTGATTCAATAATTGCTACGTTGATATTTTATATTACTGTTGTTTCAATAATTGTCACTACACAGTATTTTCCATTATCGGAGCAATTGTAAGACCCCGAATTTTATGAAATAAAAGTATTCAATTTTTCTATTTAGTAAATGGTTAAATTGATAAAAGTTTAAAGTTATGGGTGAAATGTGCAAAATTTTCAAAATAAGCAAGTGGTTATAAAATACTCATTGTTGTCGGGGAATATTCGTTTGGTCATGGAATATTCTTCCAGCTTGGAATATTCATACGACTTGCAAGCAGCCTTTGTGGGCCCAATAACGGCGAGCGGATTGATGAAGAAACGACAAGTATAAGTTGTTTACAAATAATCTAGGCGTAGTTATTCACAATTATCTACTATTGGAATACCCGATGGTTAAAACACAATGTACGCTATTGTTGACAAAGATGCATTACGATGTTGCACCAATTATTGATTTTACGTAAGAAGACACTACTCAATAATTGTTACGGTAATTACTGTTCAATATTTTATTTTATTGATTTAATAAATCCTGCGTTGATATTTCATATTACGGTTGTTTTAATAATTGTCACTTCACAATATTTTTCATTATCGAAGTAATAATTCATATTATTTGAATAATATTATTAGATAGCATTATTGACAATGTCTAGAAAGTTCTGTCTAAAGAGAGGTTTGGTCACCTAATTGCGCCGCCATTAAGGAAAAATCCTTAATGAAAGCCCCTCTTTCCAGGAACCGCACTGTCATTATTATTATGATTCAGTAATATTATTTGTGAATAATTAATTATTGATTTATATGATAAGGAAAATATTCATTTTATGTGGATATAGATGGAGAAAATTTTTAAAGTGACAATTGTTGAAAATTGATAATTTATCTTTTCTGATAAAATAATTTATTATTATATTTTAATAATATAATAATGGTGATATTTTTACAATTAATGTGGGATATATGAGTAAATGAGGAGGAAGAGTATTTTTGTTGCAATAAATGTTAAAAACATGTTAAACTTGTCTGTGGGCCCATTTCTTGACTGAAATTTGATTATAGCCTGTAAAATCGTCTGTATGTGGATTTCGATCAATTTTTGTTTGGAATTTGAAAAAACTTTCTTCTGAAAAGTTGTAGAGAATTGAATTTCTTATAAAAATTCATAAGATTCGAATTTTCTGATAAAAGGGCTATTTATTATGAATTATTGAAGTTCCGAAGTTCCAAAATAATTGATTTTTGGAAGTTTAAAATATTTTAATTATGAAAAATGTTTTTGTTATTATTTTGGGTGAATGGCTGATGAGTTTGGTCTGGTGTGGTGTGCGTAGGATTATAATTTAATTAAAGTAATATTTTATTAAATTTTTTGCTTTGGTGTTCTAAGTATTTTCCTATAAATAGGGTGCTTAGGTTAGAATTGAAAAACACACCAGAAACTGAAGTTTTCTTCTCTGTGTCCAAGATTGTCTGTTATGATTCCTATCTTTGATTGGATCTATGTTTTGGTCTTCATTCTTGAATTTTACTCCACTTTGGTTATTTATGAAGTATTTTTGAACTTGGGGTGTCTAAAATACGAATCCTTAATATTTGTTCTTTTGTTTCACTGGATTCGTTTTCTTTAAAATATTTTGCATCATCCTCAGTCCTAAATGATGATATAAATGAATATCTTTGGCCTGTAGTGCAAAGATGAATGATTTCTGATGAATATCTTTGGCTCGTAATGCAAAGATGACTTGTTGATGAATATCTTTGGCCTGTAGTGCAAAGATGACTTGTTGATGAATATCTTTGGCCTGTAGTGCAAAGATGAATTTATTAGTAGGATTATGAACATGAACTATGATTTGGTATAACCATGATCTTTGATGTTTCACGTGATGAAAATTAACTTTGTCCTGGATGAGGAAAGGAATTTAGAACTACAATTACGATTATGAGTTATACACGTGATTGTGGACAGGAATTGTTGATTAATGTTACAGGGATAAAACATTGTTGATGGACTTTTAACATGGAGAAGATAATAGATTTTATGGTCTATTTGACTCTTCTAATGGATTGCTCATTCCGCTGCAACTATGGTTGAAAAGTTTTATCATCTATCATATGTTCTAAATCTCTGATTTATTACTGATGAAGACTATTGATAATTTATTTATCTTTAGTCATAATATTCTTTACTGAGCTAGTTGTGCTCACCCTTTTTCTTCACAATTCCTTTCAGGTAATACGAGTGTAGCTGGGTCGAGCGAGGATAATAGAGGAATAGAACTGTGGTCATCATTTAGTAGTTATATTTGTTGAATCAAATAGGGTGAAGTGAACCCAATGTTGGAAGGGTGTTTTGCCACTATCATACAAGATGTCTAATGACATACAACCTTGTATCATCATAAGACAGGGATGTGCTCATCCACTTGCTGAGTATATATACGAGCACTACCTATATAATCTTGGAGTTTGGTTGAAGTATAATCCTCAATTAGAGACGGTGGAGATAATGATATGTCAAGAGAAGACACACCATTGGGAAAAATATGATAGTAATCTTCTCGTTTTTCTTTGGAGTCTATTGGGTCAACCAAGGATAATTTTGTGGGCATATGATATCTATAATAACCTAGACGCATGGCCTCCCATGTATGAAGGTTTCCTTGAGCACTTCCCAAAGGTTTTAATTTCTAAAACAGTTTTTGACTGTACTTTTATGTAAGGTGTCATGGTGACGTGCTATCCAAGTTGGTGTCCAGAGTCACAGTTGGTACATTTTAGCATCAAAACTCACAACATGTGTGTTGTTGTATTTTGTACGAAAATTGTAGTAATAAAGTTGTAGTTGTATTCTGTACCATGTATTTGGCGACTCAGAATGGGTTGGATGGAATGGAACTATTTTGGGGTCGTCACAGTTGGTATCAGAGCTTAGGGATATGGTCTCTGGCGGAGATCGGGGAATATAACTAGGAGGGGAGAGATGAGTAAATCCTTCGCTAATGTGTCCTACCTAAGCTTATTTGTTGGTCACCATAATATCGGGATATTATGTGATATGTTAATTTGTTCAATTAACTCTTCTTTTGAAGCTGTATTCTAGAATGATATCTGAAATACAGGAGATGAGTAATTGAGAAATCATGATGACAGGGAAGATGGAATCTAAAATGAAAGCAAGGTATTCTCAACTCTTTGAAATACCAGGTACGTAAATTTCGAGGACGAAATTTCATATGAAGGAGAGATTGTAAGACCCTGAATTTTATGAAATAAAAGTATTCAATTTTTTTATTTAGTAAATGGTTAAATTGATAAAAGTTTAAAGTTATGGGTGAGATGTGCAAAATTTTCAAAATAAGCAAGTGGTTATAAAATACTCATTGTTGTCGGGGAATATTCGTTTGGTCGTGGAATATTCTTCCTGTCGGGGAATATTCATACGACGGCGCAGCCTTTTGTGGGCCCCATAATGGAAAGTGATTGGATGAAGAAAGCGATAAGTATAAGTTGTTTACAAATAATCTTGCGTAGTTATTACAGATTATCTTGTTGGAATACCACATGGTTAAAACACGATGTCTGGCGTTGTTGCAAGATGCATACGGTATTGCACCATTATTGATTCTTACGTAAAAAGACACTACTCGATAATTGTTACGATAATTTTATTCAAAGTATTTTATTTTATTGATTTAATAATTGCTACGTTGATATTTCATATTATTGTTGTATTAATAATGGCCACTACACAATATTTTCCATTATCGAAGCAATAATTCATATTATTTGAATAATATTATTAGATAGCATTATTAACAATGTCTAGAAAGTTCTGTCTAAGGAGAGGTTTTGTCACCTAATTGCGCGCCAGTAAGGAGAAATCCTTATTGGAAAGCCCCCTCTTTCTTGGGAACTGCCTGGTTGTCATTATTGTGATTCTGTAATATTAGTTATGAATAATTAATTATTGATTTATATGATAAGGAAAATATTCATTTTATGTGGATATAGATGGAGAAAATTTTTAAAGTGACAATTGTTGAAAATTGATAATTTATATTTTCTGATAAAATAATTTATTATTATATTTTAATAATATAATAATGGTGATATTTTTACAATTAATGTGGGATGTATGAGTAAATGAGGAGGAGGAGTATTTTTGTTGCAATAAATGTTAAAAACATGTTAAACATGTCTGTGGGCCCATTTCTTGACTAAAATTTGATTATAGCTTGTAAAATCGTCCGTATGTGGATTTCGGTCAATTTCTGTTTGGAATTTGGAAAACCTTTCTTCTGTAAAGTTGTAGAGAATTGAATTTCCTATAAAAAGTCGCGAGATTTGAATTTTCTAATAAAAGAGCTATTTATTATGAATTATTGAAGTTTCGAAGTTCTGAAATAATTGATTTTTGGAAGTTTTAAATATTTAATTATGAAAAACGTTTTTGTTATTGTTTTGGGTGAATGGCTGATGAGTTTGGTCTGGTGTGGTGTGCGTAGGATTATAATTTAATTATAATAATATTTTATTAAATTTTCTACTTTGGTATTCTAAGCATTTTCCTATAAATATGGTGCTTAGGTTAGAATTGAAAAACACACCAGAAACTGAAGTTTTCTTCTCTGTGTCCAAGATTGTGTGTTATGATTCCTCTCTTTGATTGGATCAATGTTTTGGTCTTCATTCTTGAATTTTACTCCACTCTATTTATTTATGAAGTATTTTTGAACTTGGGTTGTCTAAAGTACGAATCCTTAATATTTGTTCTTTTATTTCACTGGATTCGTTTTCTTTAAAATATTTTGCATTATCCTCAGTCCTAAATGATGATATAACTGAATATCTTTGGCCTGTAGTGCAAAGATAAATGATTTTTGATGAATATCTTTGGCTCGTAATGCAAAGATGACTTGTTGATGAATATCTTTGGCCTGTAGTGCAAAGATGACTTGTTGATGAATATCTTTGGCTTTGAGTGCAAATATGAATTTATTAGTAGGATTATGAACATGAACTATGATTTGGTATAACCATGATCTTTGATGTTTCGTGATGAAAATTAACTTTGTCTGGATGAGGAAAGGAATTTGAACTACAATTACGATTATGAGTTATACACGTGATTGATGGACAAGAATTGTTGATTAATGTTACGAGGATAAAACATTGTTGATGGACTTTTAACATGGAGAAGATAATAGATTTTATGGTCTATTTGACTCTTCTAATGGATTCCTCGTTCCGCTGCAACTAAGGTTGAAAAGTTTTATCATTTATCATATGTTCTAAATCTCTGATTTATTACTGATGAAGACTATTGATAATTTATTTATCTTTAGTCATAATATTCTTTACTGAGCTAGTTGTGCTCACCTTTTTGCTTCACAATTCCTTTCGAAGTAATCTGAGTGTAGGCGGGTTGAAAGCGGGATAACAGGGGAATAGAACGGTGGTCATCATTTAGTAGTTATATTTGTTGAATCAAATAAGGTGAAGCGAACCCAACGTTGGAAGGGTGTTTTGCCACTATCATACAAGATGTCTAATGACATACAACCTCGTATCATCATAAGACAGGGATGTGCTCATCCACTTGCTGAGTATATATATACGAGCACTACCTATATAATCTTGGAGTTTGGTTGAAGTATAATTCTCAATTAGAGACGGTGGAGATAATGATATGTCAAGAGAAGACACACCATTGGGAAGAATATGATATTAATCTTCTCATTTTTCTTTGGGGTCTATTGGGTCAACCAAGGATAATTTTGTGGGCATATGATATCTATAATAACCTAGACGCATGGCCTCCCATGTATGAAGGTTTCCTTGAGCACTTCCCAAAGGTTTTAATTTCTAAAACAGTTTTTGACTGTACTTTTATGTAAGGTATCATGGTGACGTGCTATCCAATTTGGTGTCCAGAGTCACAGTTGGTACATTTTAGCATCAAAACTCACAACATGTGTGTTGTTGTATTTTGTACGACAATTGTAGTAATAAAGTTGTAGTTGTTTTCTGTACCATGTATTTGGCGACTCAGAATGGGTTGGATGGAATGGAACTATTTTGGGGTCGTCACAGTTGGTATCAGAGCTTAGGGATATGGTCTCTGGCGGAGATCGGGGAATATAACTAGGAGGGGAGAGATGAGTAAATCCTTCGCTAATGTGTCCTACCTAAGCTTATTTGTTGGTCAGTCATAATATCAGGATATTATGTGATATGTTAATTTGTTCAATTAACTCTTCTTTTGAAGCTGTATTCTAGAATGATATCTGAAATACAGGAGATGAGTAATTGAGAAATCATGATGACAGGGAAGATGGAATCTAAAATGAAAGCAAGGTATTCTCAACTCTTTGAAATACCAGGTACGTAAATTTCGAGGACGAAATTTCATATGAAGGGGAGATTGTAAGACCCTGAATTTTATGAAATAAAAGTATTCAATTTTTTATTTAGTAAATGGTTAAATTGATAAAAGTTTAAAGTTATGGGTGAGATGTGCAAAATTTTCAAAATAAGCAAGTGGTTATAAAATACTCATTGTTGTCGGGGAATATTCGTTTGGTCGTGGAATATTCTTCATGTCGGGGAATATTCATACTGACAGTATGTACCTTTTGTGGGCCCATAATGGAAAGCGATTGGATGAAGAAACGCAGCAGTATAAGTTGTTTACAAATAACAGGCGTAGTTATTCACAGATTAATCTTGTTGGAATACCACATGGTTAAAACACGATGTCTGGCGTTGTTACAAGAAGATAGCTGCACGGTATTGCACCAATTATTGATTTTTACGTAAGAAGACACTACTCAATAATTGTTACAGTAATTACTGTTAAGTATTTTATTTTATTGATTTAATAATTGCTGCGTTGATATTTCATATTATTGTTGTTTTAATAATGGCCACTACACAATATTTTCCATTATCGAAGCAATAATTCATATTATTTGAATAATATTATTAGATAGCATTATTAACAATATCTAGAAAGTTCTGTCTAAGGAGAGGTTTTGTCACCTAATTGCGCGCCAGTAAGGAGAAATCCTTATTGGAAAGCCCCCTCTTTCTTGGGAACCGCTTTTGGTTCATTATTGTGATTACGTAATATAAGTTATGAATAATTAATTATTGATTTATATGATAAGGAAAATATTCATTTTATGTGGATATAGATGGAGAAAATTTTAAAGTGACAATTGTTGAAAATTGATAATTTATATTTTACGATAAAATAATTTATTATTATATTTTAATAATATAATAATGGTGATATTTTACAATTAATGTGGGATGTATGAGTAAATGAGGAGGAGGAGTATTTTTGTTGCAATAAATGTTAAAAACATGTTAAACATGTCTCGTGGGCCCATTTCTTGACTAAAATTTGATTATAACAGAAAATCGTCTCAGATGTGGATTTCAGTCAATTTCTGTTTGAAATTTGGAAAACCTTTCTTCTGTAAAGTTGTAGAGAATTGAATTTCCTATAAAAAGTCGCGAGATTTGAATTTTCTGATAAAAGAGCTATTTATTATGAATTATTGAAGTTTCGAAGTTCTGAAATAATTGATTTTTGGAAGTTTTAAATATTTTAATTATGAAAAACGTTTTTGTTATTGTTTTGGGTGAATGGCTGATGAGTTTGGTCTGGTGTGGTGTGCGTAGGATTATAATTTAATTATAATAATATTTTATTAAATTTTCTACTTTGGTATTCTAAGCATTTTCCTATAAATAGGGTGCTTAGGTTAGAATTGAAAAACACACCAGAAACTGAAGTTTTCTTCTCTGTGTTCAAGATTGTGTGTTATGATTCCTATCTTTGATTGGATCAATGTTTTGGTCTTCATTCTTGAATTTTACTCCACTCTGTTTATTTATGAAGTATTTTTGAACTTGGGTTGTCTAAAGTACGAATCCTTAATATTTGGTCTTTTGTTTCACTGGATTCGTTTTCTTTAAAATATTTTGCATCATCCTCAGTCCTAAATGATGCTATAACTGAATATCTTTGGCCTGTAGTGCAAAGATGAATGATTTCTGATGAATATCTTTGGCTCGTAATGCAAAGATGACTTGTTGATGAATATCTTTGGCCTGTAGTGCAAAGATGACTTGTTGATGAATATCTTTGGCCTGTAGTGCAAATATGAATTTATTAGTAGGATTATGAACATGAACTATGATTTGGTATAACCATGATCTTTGATGTTTCAGGTGATGAAAATTAACTTTGTCCTGGATGAGGAAAGGAATTTCGAACTACAATTACGATTATGAGTTATACACGTGATTGTGGACAAGAATTGTTGATTAATGTTACAGGGATAAAACATTGTTGATGGACTTTTAACATAGAGAAGATAATAGATTTTATGGTCTATTTGACACTTCTAATGGATTCCTCGTTCCGTTGCAACTAAGGTTGAAAAGTTTTATCATCTATCATATGTTCTAAATCTCTGATTTATTACTGATGAAGACTATTGATAATTTATTTATCTTTAGTCATAATATTCTTTTGAGCTAGTTGTGCTCACCCTTTTTGCTTCACAATTCCTTTCGGTGTCTGAGTGTAGTTTGGGTGGCCCGAGGATAACGAGGGAATAGAATCTGGTCATCATTTAGTAGTTATATTTGTTGAATCAAATAAGATGAAGCGAACCCAACGTTGGAAGGGTGTTTTGCCACTATCATACAAGATGTCTAATGACATACAACCTCGTATCATCATAAGACGGGATGTGCTCATCCACTTCTTTGAGTATATATATCGAGCACTACCTATATAATCTTGGAGTTTGGTTGAAGTATAATTCTCAATTAGAGACTTGTGGAGATAATGATATGTCGAGAGAAGACACACCATTGGGAAGAATATGATATTAATCTTCTCATTTTTTTTGGGGTCTATTAGGGTGAACCAATGATAATTTTGTGGGCATATGATATCTATAATAACCTAGACGCATGGCCTCCCATGTATGAAGGTTTCCTTGAGCACTTCCCAAAGGTTTTAATTTCTAAAACAGTTTTTGACTGTACTTTTATGTAAGGTGTCATGGTGACGTGCTATCCAAGTTGGTGTCCAGAGTCACAGTTGGTATATTTTAGCATCAAAACTCACAACATATGTGTTGTTGTATTTTGCACGACAATTGTAGTAATAAAGTTGTAGTTGTTTTTGTACCATGTATTTGGCGACTCAGAATGGGTTGGATGGAATGGACCTATTTTGGGGTCGTTACAACAATAATTCTTATAATCTAAATAATATTATTAGATAACATTATTGACAATGTCTAGAAAGTTCTGTCTAAGGAGAGGTTTGGTCACCTAATTGCACGCTAGTAAGGAGAGATCCTTATTGGAAAGCCCCCTCTTTCCTGGGAGCGGCCTGGTTGCCAGTATTGTGATTCTGTAATATTATTTGTGAATAGTTAATTATTTATTTATACGATAAGGAAAATATTCATTTTATGTGGATATAGATGGAGAAAATTTTAAAGTGACAATTGTTGAAAAATTGATATTTTATCTTTTCTGATAAAATAATTCATTTAAATATATTATTATATTTTAATAATATAATAATGGTGATATTTTTACAATGAATGTGTGATGTGAGTATTCGAGGAGGAAGAGTATTTTTGTTACTAAACATATTTAAAACATGTTAAACATGTTTGTGGACCCCATTTTTTGACTGAAATTTGATTATAGCTTATAAAATCACCCGTTTGTGGATTTCGGTCAATTTCTATTTGGAATTTGGAAAAACTTAAACTTACAAAGTTGTAGAGAATGAAATTTCCTATGGAAAGGGCATGTGTTTTGAATTTTTTGGACAAAAGGGCTATTTATTAAGAATTATTGAAGTTCCGGAATAATTAATTTTTGAAGTTGTAAATATTTTTTTAAAAGAAAAATGTTTTTTTTCATTATTGGTGGGCCCCACATGAGTGGTAAACATGCTGAATTCAGAATTCAAGAGGTGGGCACGAAAATTTTTATATAAATATATTATTTTATTAAATTTTCTACTTTGGTGTTCTAAGCATTTTCCTATAAATAGGGTGCTTAGGTTAGAATTGAAAATCACACCAGAAACTAAAGTTTTCTCTCTATATTATCGAGCGTATTCTTGTGAGTATTTTGATATTTTGAGTGTTGCTATACGGTGCAAGTTCTTTCAGCACTATATCTAGTATTCCAGTCAGAAGTACTGTCTTTTTGAGGTATGGGATTTTAAGGGATTGTAAGGGATATTTTTTTCGTAATGATGTTATTTTTTCAATATCATTATAGCGAAATATTGGTATGGATTTTATTGTGGAAGTTCTACCTTTTTGTGTCGGGGTTACTATTTACGTATACGGCACTATTCACGTATACGGCACTATTCACATATACGACACAATTCATGTATATGACATTTTTTACGTATACGGTACTATATACGAATACGGAGTACTATTCATGAGTTACTATTCATGAGTTACTATTCACGAGTTACTATTCACGGGTACTATTCATGACAAAATTGGTTTCTTTTTCTGACCAACTTATCGTTGATTTATGAATATTGCCCTTGAAATTAAATGTAGTTGTTGATCCTATTGTTTTTATTATCATATATAACATTTTTATAACCCTGGTGATGGAATTTCTCTTTGACTTGAGTGTAAAGATGGGTAAAGTATTGGTATGATCGTGACTATTGGTTCTCTTTGGCCAGTAGTGTAAAGTTGAATTGTTGACTAGTATGATCATGACCATTGAATTTAGAATGGAATATTTTCAGCTTAAGTGTAAGGTGAATTGATCAACATGGTTATAATTATGGTTTATATACATTCTAAAATGATTATGTATTTCTTTGAGATATGAATATCTTTGGCCTGTAGTGCAAAGATGACCTGTTGTTGAATATCTTTGGCCTGTAGTGTAAAGATGAACTATTGATGAATATCTTTGGCCCGTAGGGAAAAGATGAATTTATTAGTATGATTATGAACAGGAATTGTGATTTGGTATAACCATGATCTTTGATGTTTCAGGTAAAGACAGGTGATGAAAGTTATCTTCATCCTGAATGCGAAAAGGAATTTAGAACTACATTTATGATTATTAGTTATTCAAATGATTGTGGACAGGAACTGTTGATTGATGTTACAGGGTTAAAACATTGTTGGTGGACTTTTAACATAGAAAAGATAATAGACTTTATGGTCTATTTGACTCTTCTAATGGATTGCTCGTTCCGTTGCAACTATGGTTGAAAAGTTTTATCATCTACCATATGTTCTAAATCTCTGATTTATTATTAATGAAGGCTATAAAGAATTTAATTATCTTTAGTCATGATATTCTTTACTGGGCTATTTGTGCTCACCCTTTTGCTTCACAATTCCTTTCAGGTAATAAGAGTGTAGCTGGGTTGAGCGGGGGTAACTGGAGAATATAACGGTGGTCTCTAGCTGTGGAGGTTCTCCCTAAACAGTATAGAAAAGTGTGTTGTATTCTATACATCATTTAGTAGTTATATTTGGTGAATCAAATAAGGTGAGGCGAACCCAATGTTCATACAAGATGTCTAATGATATACAACCTCGTGTTATCATAAGACAAGGTTGTGCACATCCACTTGCTGAGTATATCTACAAGTACTATCTATATGATCTTGGAGTTTGGTTGAAGTATAATTCTCAATTAAAGATGGTGGAGATAATGATATGTCAAGAGAAGACTCACCATTGGAAAGAATATGATAGTAATCTTCTCATTTTTCTTTGGGGTCTATTGGGTCAACCAAGGATAATTCTATGGACATATGATATCTATCATAACTTAGACGCATGGCCTCCCATGTACGAAGGTTTTCTTGAGCACTTTCCAAAGATTCTGATTTCTAAAACAGTTTTTGACTGTACCTTTATGTAAGGTGCCATTATGACGTACTATCCAAGGTTGGGACATGAGTCACAGTTGGTATATATTTGTATCAAAGCTCACAACATATGTGTTGTTGTATTTTGCACGACAATTGTAGTAATAAAGTTGTAGTTGTTTTCTGTACCATGTATTTGGTGACTCAAAATGGGTTGGGTGGATTGGACCTATTTTGGGGGCATTACACTCATAGCTCAAAATATACAATTCATCCAGGAAGCACGAAAATGTATCAAGATTTGAGCCGACATTTTTGGTGGCCGAATATGAAAAGGGACGTTGCAGAATGCGTAGCGAAATGCTTGACATGTCAAAGAGTAAAAGCCGAACATCAAAGACCCAGCGGATTACTTCAACCGTTGGAAATACCGAAATGGAAGTGGGAACACATCACGATGGATTTTGTGGTGGGTCTTCCAACTACTCAGAGAGGATGCGATGCAATTTGGGTGATAGTGGACAGACTGACGAAATCAGTGCACTTTCTACCAATAAAGATTAGATTCAATCTTGATCAGTTGGCAAGATTGTACATTAAAGAGATCGTTTCGAGGCATGGAGTGCTTGTATTAATTGTGTCCGATAGAGATCCGCGATTCACGTCAAATTTCTGGAAGAGACTACAAGAATTCATGGGGACACAGTTGCGAATGAGTACGGCTTATCATCCACAAACAGATGGCCAAAGCGAACAAACAATTCAAACATTGGAAGATATGTTGAGAGCATGTGTCATGGACTTTAAAGGAAGCTGGGAAGAACAATTACCGTTGGTGGAATTTGCTTACAAGAACAGTTATCACGCGAGCATCGGCATGCCACCTTACAAGGCATTATGCGGCGAAAGTCACAGAACTCCACATCTTTGGGATGAAGTCGGTGAGCATTATTTATTAGGACGAGAACTAGTGCAACAAACTGCTGACGTTGTCAAACTCATCAGGATAAGATTAGTAGCAGCTCAAGATAGACAGAAAAAGTACGTTGATCAACGCAGACAAGATCGTGCATTCGACGTAGGAACTTTTGTATTTCTAAAAGTTTCTCCCTGGAAGGGGAAAATTCATTTTGGTAAAAAAGAAAAGCTAAGCCCGAGGTTTATTGGACCCTTTGAAGTGTTACGAAGAGTGGGAGAAGTGGCTTACGAGGTAGCTCTACCTCCAGAGTTAGAAAACATTCATAATATTTTTCATATTTCGGTGTTACGACCATATAAACCCGACAACAAATATGTGATCGAGTACGAACCGTTACAATTCGAGAAAGCTTTGTCTTATGAAGAAGTTCCAATCCAGATAGTCGACAGGAAAGAACAAGTGCTCAGGAATAAAGTGATACCTTCTGTGAAGGTGATATGGAGGAACCACAACGCTGAAGAAGCTACGTGGGAACTCGAAGAGAAAATGTTGAAAGAGTACCCTGAGTTATTTGTTTAATCTGTATCTTCGATTCTGGGGACAAAATCTTTGTAAGTAGGGAAGAATGTAACGAATGATTTGTTTGAGTTGTGATTACGAGGATGAGAATCCTTGTAAGGAGGAATGATGTAACATTCGAATTTTAAAGTGTAATATTAAATAATTATTGATTTATATAAGTATTTAATGGATATATTTATTTGTTGAATAAATAATTGTTCAATTTGAGTTGATGTGGTTTAGTTATTTATTTGTTGAATAAATAATTAAATATTAAATATTTATTTGCAATATTAAATATTTATTGAATTATATAAGTATTTAATGGCAATTTGAGTTGATGTGGTTTAGTTAATTATTTGTTGAATAAATAATTAAGGAGCTAAGAAAATTAATTGCTATGAGATTATATACTAATTTAATTTAATAATTAAGTTAGAGAGCTAATAATGATTAAATGAATTATAGTATTTTAATTAGAATTTGTGATTAAAATAAGGTGTTAGTTGGATTAAATAAAATTATTATTATAAAGAAATTATAGTTTTGTGATAATGATTTATGTGTTAAAGTAATTTAATAGATTAATATTTTAATTGATTAAATTGATTATTTAATTTAATAAGGAGTGTGACAAATAACCTTACTATAAATGAGTTACTAAAATAAATTAAAGGAGTTAATTCACTTTTGCCAAACAAGGCCTAATGCCTATTAAAGTCTTTAATCTAATTGTGTTTTACCAAACAAGGCATAAGGGTTAATTGATTATCTTTTTAGTGGTTAGCCAAACAAGCCTTATGGCTTTTGATTTCAAATAAAAAAATAACTGATGTAAGTTAAGTTAGAGTTATATTATATATTTAATATATACATTATATCCATATACGTTATATCATAAGACGTAAGAATAGAGGAGAGAGGTTAGAGAGAAGAAAAGAAAAACTCAGAGGAAGAAGAAGAGAAGAAGAAAAGAAGAAAAGAAGAAAAGAAGAGAGGAAGAAAGGCTAGAGATTGGAGAAGAATAAGCTTGAGAATAGAAAGGAATTGTCATCATCATCTTCTTCAAGGTATTTCTCCTATTCTTTTTAGTTTTTAAAGTTTATTTTTCTCTTCCCAAATTCTCTGTAGAATTCTTGTGTAAGGATGAATTGTTGTTGCTATGTGGCTTTATATGACATACTAATGATGTTAAAACTATTTTCATAAGTTATAGTCAATGAATTGATGATATGTATGTAATTTGCGAAGAAAACATTTTTACAGAGAGTTTTTGTGAATATATATTGTTTAGCTTAAAGTAGAAATTGAGGGTTAATTAGTTGTTTAGTTGATAAATTGACCATCTAATTTGATAGAGTATGTATAATTGTTGATAAAGATACTTTGAATTAATTGTTTTGGTTGAAAAACAAAATTTACAGTGTTGATTTTCATTGAAATATCAAAAAGTGAGTTTTTAGCAAAAATAGTGAAATTGGATGTTTTAAATTTGTTGTTTATGTTGTTGTATGGGTAGAAACATGCTAGGAGTTCTTGTATTATGTTTACATGAAGTTTTTGTATGAATTGCGTGTGAATTAGTCTGTTAGAAATGAGCTTGTAGGCCAAAATGGCTTTTTCTTGTATTGTTCTTTGTCGGTCAGTCGTCAAATTAGCGTAGTTTTAGCATGTGGCCATGACCAAAGATGACGTTAGTGGCGCCATATTTATCGCCACGCCGCAACGCCAACCAGAGTGTATTCCCCATACCACAACGCCATTACCATGGCAGAAGACGACCCACGATGTAAAGCTGTGGCGGCCGTGTGTGAAAGTTAGCGAGAATGGTCCGACAAGGTTGTACTTTTTGTACACGAAATTTTAAGAAACATTATGTTATTAAAGATTAACTTGTGTTATAACTTGATTATGTGATTAAATAATCAAACATACATGATGAATGTAGTTAGTTAAGTTTGTAAAGTCGTAGTGACTAACTATGTCATGATGACATATATATATATATATATATAGTATTGTGATTCGAATTGATTCGATTTAGCCTACGAGCAAGGCAAGTTTTCTAATCCTTTACCTTATTGATCTAATTATTGTTTTCAATTCGATTACCTTATAATGATGCAAGCTGTCTAAACTTTGGTTTGATGTTGAACAAGTTATTCTTGTATTTAACTTGCTGTTTAGCATGCACAACTAAATTGATATGCATGTTTAGTATTCAATTCTAATTAACCTCGGCTTAGTATTGTTCAAGCAAGGTATGCTATAGTTATTCAAATTGTATGCTATTAGATTATTCCTAAAGCATGACTTTAGTTACTATGATTGATTCAATCACGATTATTCTATAATATAATGTTATTGATTTTATTCAACTAGTCCCTTAGTTGATGTTCGTTGAATTCTAAATTACCTTGAAAGCTTATCCAAACCAAACTTCCTTTGGTGCGGACTTGTACTCTAAATACTGAGATGAACAACCCTATTGTTATGATTAGGGGTTAACTTACGCATAGCGTTAAAATATTTGTGCACAATACATTGTACGAATGGCTGATCCCCCTAAGTACGAGGTCCTTATAGTCTTATGACTGTTAAAGTTGGAGTTGAACGATTACTTGCAACTGTGGACGTAGTTCATGGTCTTACGACCCTCAGTGATGTATATTTTCCATATTTTGGGATTTTAGTTTCTGATTATTATTGATAAAGTACTATTCACTTTTGAAGAGCCTATTTCGACAGTTATTATTGTTATACTCCTGTTGATTCCATATTATACTCAGTGAGCAATTGTTTTGCTCACTCTTGCATATTTATAAAATCATTGCAGCTAAAGAAGAGAAGGCAGGTGAACCTACTACTAGAAAAGGGAAGGGAAAAATGTACAAGTGATGAAGACTTGTAATAGTTTTGATAGTTTTATTATCAGACTTTGATTTAAAGATTGTAATGAAGTTTATTTAATTTTCCGCATTTGAATGTTTGTAATTAAAGGTTAGATAACCTGGGAAATTTTTATTTAAGTTTAATCCTGTATGGGCAGGTTTTTATTATTCAATTTTATTGTAATTGGGTAGTTAGAAATGAATGTTTTGATTAAGTGAACACCAAATCTTGAGGAAATGAAGTACCAGGATTTAGGGGTGTCACACGTCCATTCGCTGAGGGGTTCAAAACATACCATATTATTGTGAGTCATTAACTTACCAATGCATTAGTTTTCAGAACCGCACCTAATCCTAATAATATCTGACAAATCTTAATAGTTTCTAACTATCAAATATACACATGAGAAAAGAATCACCTTTTCACCACATATACACTAATAGCGCGACACTGACATTCCAATGATTATCAATGTGATAAACCAAGTGCAAGCACAAAACCCTCGCCCATACAAAGGTTTGTACAACTCAGCCATCACATGAGTCCTCAATTGAAATCCCACCTAACTCTATCTTGCTTATAACTTGCTCTTTGCTCTATACGAATTCCTCGTATCACATCATCTATAACTCCTCGTGAGTTATCTTGTACTATTTTATAGTAAATCATCTTCATAGCATCAAGCTATAATTATTCAAACATTACAGACCATCTTTCCTTAATAACTTAAACAAATCACGTCGTGATCTTATTCTATAATCATCTCCCTTAAAATTCTTTTCTTAACTCTTAATCATTTAGTTTTACGATCCCCTTTCTTTCCTTTCATTTATGACATTATTCGTTATCTTGGCTATTGGAGTTAGGTAACTCCCATTTCTTATCTACATATCTCTTCAAGATTCTTCTTGTTTATATAACAATTCCTGCTTTAAGAATTTCTAACTTCATTTATATTGTTCAACATTTCATTCAAGTTCTACATTTTCATCATACGTAACCATTTTCTAGACCTTGTACACCTCGAGTCTCTACCAGTTTCAATATGGTACGCTGAGTGGTTTCCCACAAATAACCAACAAACTAGGTTCCGAGTTGCTAGTTCGTATATACCTCCGCTCTATGAAGGAATCATTTAGCCCAGATACCATACCTCAACTACTAAAGAGTACAACTATACCATACTCAACTATAACTTTTAATTCTTAACTTCCTTAACAATCTCTTCTTATAGACATTGTCTATTTATTATCACCTTACATTCTTTTTATTGAAGTTGGGTAACCCCACATTCATATTCCTTATAACTTTGCAAGATTCTTCTTTGAATCCTTTCACACATGATTTAATCTCTTCTCTATACGTTTCTTAAATTACTTCTTATTGTTCAAACTCTATCCGAGCTTATTCTTTCATTATCTTCACCTTCATTCTCTAAGGTTATAGTCTAAGGTACTCCTACCTAAGGTTTATAACCTACAGCTCTGATACCAACTGTAACGACCCCAAAATTCATACACTTTAATTATCGACTTCGGTCGTTAATAATACGTCTAACTTCTGATTTTACATCATTATTCAATGTTAAACTTAATAAAATACGGAATAATTAAAACTTTTCTGTCGTCTTACTTTAATTCCCTGAATCAAAACCTTTATCATCTACATGTCTTTGAAACATATATAATCCATGATTCACTTCATCATAATTATTATATCAAGTAACCTAACCTGATAACCTTTACATATCAGATAACTCTAACTTTAGCTTTACAACTCAACATAAAACTATACATCATAAAACATTTAGTACATCTCATGAATCTTAATCATGGTATTAAGACATAACAACTTTAGCTAAAATATTAATCTTCGTGTATTATTTCTGATACACGTCATTCAAGTAGCACATAGTGTTACCTTTAATCCTTAACATGTAAAAATGGTTATTTGCAAGGTTGAGCTAGACAGCCCAGCAAAATATAACAGTTTTCATGCATCACGTAACACATAATAACATGCTCAACATATATCTCTTAAACATTGAACTAACATAACATACATACTGCTGTTAAAATATCAAATATAAAGATTGAGTTCCTTACTCAATCAGCATTCATTACTCAATCAACATAGTCAGATGTTGACTTTAACGTTCCATGTTTTCAACATATATATAACACATCATACTATTTATAATAAAGAATTAAAACATTTCATCATCAAGTTCACATAGCAAATAGGAACTGAAAGACTTGCCTTGATCGTTGTTTACCAATAACAGTTTAACAGCTTACAGTTATCTGCACTTCATGTGCCCTAAACAATTATATAATCATGCACATCAACTATTAGTCACATATCAACGCATAGTAGTTGTAATGTAAACTTTAATTTATGCATCATAACCCTTCCTATCGTAGATACATAATGTCCAATTTGATTGTTTTAACTTTCAACTTATATCTCACTATATTTCATATTCGAAGTTCATTCAAGTGTTTAAGTCTTGCTAGGACTACTTATTGGTTTTATATTAACACTATTCAATATCTTATAATATTCATTTCATTTTATTTAACACTTTTTACATTCATTATCACTTATCACAACGCGTTTAACGTTTATTAAATCCACACGCCCAATTTGTCTCTCTTGTGTGTGCTTAGTATGCGTATTCAACTTATCTAATATATCATTTATTAATGTTAAACAACATTATACTTCATAATATTCAGGTTCTATAACTTAGAACAACATCTATTATCGTCGACATCACTATACTTGTGTATGTGCATGTCCGACGCCCTCCGATGGCCTCTGAATATGCATCAGTCACAAAGATGACCATTTTGACTACTGTTCCCGACCTCAAATTGAATAACTTAAAGAATAAAAGTTGTAGGTCTATTTGTCCTCGTTCCGGATCATCTTGAATCACCTAAATCGGAGTTCGTATAAAAATGTAATGCCTATTTTACTAAAACTGGTCAAAGTAGTCACCTAACATACTTTGGTATGCACTTAATTAAAACTTTCACAAATGGGTAATTTCCTTTAGCGTAAACAGGAGTCAAGCTCTTGTTTTCTTAGCGATTTTGACCCTTTTTCTCCTACTAATCTTCATAACTTGAGTTATACACATCCAAATTAGTCCGTTTTCAATTATATGGATTCGTAATTCATAGAACTACAACATAATAGAATTATAACAATTTATAGAAACACTAGCTAGCCTAAATCTTAACCCAAAACTCATGTTCATACTAAACTTTCATGTTTTAACATGTTTAGCAAATTCATTCACTACGAATTCAATTCTTAACCAAATTGATTCATTCAACTTGTGTTATTTTTGTTTTTGAATGTATTAACACAAACCATTACCAATTTACAGATTAACACATGATTCAACCACTAATGTTTGGTCTCAAAGTAAGCCAAAATATATATCTTATCACATAACCAAGTTCTTCATCCTAAACATGTTTCCATGGATTTTGATTTCTAAAAATTATTCCTAGACAACATATACAGAATATAATCATCTACCAACATATATATCATATCTATTTTTATCATATCAACCAATAAAATATAAGTTTCAAAAGAAAACTCTAAGAACACATATACTAAAGTTTGTAGAATAGGTTATTAACTCTTTGATTCTTGAAATAGATGATTAACAAGATGATTACCCTTCTTCTTCTCTTTCTTTGATTCACAACCTTGTCTCCCAATTCCCTCAATTTCTCTCTTCTCTATATTCTTATTTCTTGCTTTTAGACTTAGGAAAACTAAACTGATAAAACACATAATATAAAACTGATATAACATTAAGCGTACACTTATATGGCTTCATCAGTTAAATTATGCCAAAGGTCACAAGACCATGTTTGGCAAAACCCTCTCCAACCTCCTTTTAATTTATTTTCATGGTTTGCTTATTATATAGTATACAAATGTCACACTTATTAAATTTAAATCATAATCTTAAATTATCCACATAATATTTACTTAGCCAACATAATTCTTAATATTTATTTAATAAATATTAACCTTCTAAATTAATCATTCCTTAATTCCATTAATCAATTAAATTAAAATAACACCATCACACGATATTATAATTATTAAACAATTAATTTAATTTGATTATTTTATAAAATTAAATCTTGATCCATAAAATTACCATACATTAATTTAGTTAATATAAACACTTAACTAAATTATTACACAATAATTTTATCGAATATTTATTTATCTCAATAAATAAATTATTTAAAATATTTATTTAATTCAATAAATATTTAAAATAATTACCAAATTCATTTAATTTCTTTAATAGTTAACTTAACTATTAAACCTCACTTTCTCAATATATGAATATATATATATATATATATATATATATATATATATATATATCTTTACACCATATCACATATTTCAAAATATATAGCACGTATATATACACACTCAAACTCAAAATATCTCATAATAAGAATTTTAATTATTAAATTTCTATTTTAATAACTTATAAAAATTCGGGTTGTCACAGTCACGGAGCAGCCAACTGATAATTATGACATTCACAAAATCGGTTTCTTTGATGTTATTCAGTCCCACCTAAACATTGACAAGAAAGGACATCAACAATGATAATAAAAAAACAAAACAAAAACCTATCCCAAAAAAATAAAAACTGGCAAAATAATTTTAAGCCTTATAACTTATAAGTAAAAACAAAACGGGGTACCATTCCAGGAAGGTAGCATATTAAATTGAAGGCAGTAGCATACCTCCAATTGTAAAGATGCAATTTCACGTTCAATGCCTGCCATAAATTACAAAACCATAATATGGAATAATAGTTAAATTTTTGGCCACTGAAACCTCAAGTATATATTTTTAATGGTAGGTAAGTTTTGGCCCCATAGTATTAGCCCTATTGGGATTGTAGCCAGCAACCTTGAGGTTATTTCTCGGGCCCTCGACCATTTCTCCCACCACTTGAAATTGCAGAAACCCCAAGCATTACTATGTTTTTTCTACAATTGTGCCTTGAAAACCACAAAAATGTTTGAAAAGCAAAATTTTTCACTTCCCCAAAATATATACTATGTTTTCCATCACAAATAAATGATTAAAGTTATAATAATCCTAAATCTAAGTCACAATCTTTAAAAAAAGGCAAACGAAGTAACACTACCTCTAGTGGCAACAAACATTTCCCTTTTGCTTGTCCGCAATGCCTCTATCAGTTTACATAACAACACATTACTCCCAATTCAATTCATACTAAAAAGATAAATATAACATATTAACATTCTAATAACAAATTAATAAACCAAAACAAAGTCCTAATCATATGAATAATGTGCAGTGAAATTGTTATGGAGGAATTCATTTAATATCTTTGAATTCAACTAAATATCATGGTGTAAATGTAGAAATAGTCCCAACAAGTACGACTTCAGAGGTTAGTGATTAATAAGGTACTTCATTCTTAGGAGAAGTCCCTGCACCATATATTCTGTATAATTGAGCTAAAGTACATCACATTGAATAACTCAGACAGAGAAGATTCGAAATGAAATACTTGGCAAATGCTTGAACCCGATTTTTGAATCTAAAATTTGAGGAAACTTTGAAAAAATAAGTCATAATTCTCTATCATACAAGATATTACGGTGTTCTTGATCCATCTCGAACCATATTAACAAAGGAAAGCAGGGAATAAGTTTTATGTTACTCGTTCGAGGCACGCCCCATGATAACACGGATCATGTAGCTATGCAGCTTCTAAAATTACATACAACATTTAATTCACTCTCCTGTCTCTTAACAACCCTCCAAAATCTTCTTCTAGAAATAAACAAGGATCAAGAATACGAAGTAGAAAAGAATTTATAATTACGTAATTTGAAATTCTCTAGAGATTTAAAAGGAAAAAGCATTATTTAGCAAAACAAAAAAGAATAGGAAAAAGCATTACACTGAGGGTGCTGTAAAGACCTCATCAAGCATGTCATCCATGCCACTTGGTCCACTTGCCATGTGAAATAGCTCTGTATCCTTCTCTTCCTCACTACAAAAATCCCGTCTCTCAAGCTTTGCAATAAGAGGAGCGAAATCATTCATGTTATCACACTTAGGCAGAGGAACTCTAAGTAAATCATACCCCTCAAACTCATGTGACTGAAACTTGCAAAAATTATTTCTAATCTTAGACTTACTATTAAAAAAATTTGCAATTTTCTTGCAATTATCAGTTACTATCTTAAAAAGTGGAAGCTCTTTCCTAAAATCTTTGATCAAACTAGTATATAGTTACATAGTGTCTCTCGCCATAGTTTCCAAGAACTAAATCAGAGTGCCTTTGTTGTTTCAAGTGGAAGCTAATTTTAAATTGCACCATGAAGCCACCAATATAAGTGGTGAGTCGATATCAACATCATGTGTATTTGGACTTGTATATATTCCCTTCGTTATTACAAAGAAAGTAGAATATCTGGATTCACATATATTTTAATGGAATCTTTACTACAATTGGCTGCAAAGAAAATGAGTAGAACACATACTTCATATGTCACTATTTTCTCAATCATACATACATACACACACACACACACACACACACACACACTTACACATATTGTTATGCCCAAGTCTCACAGAAAAATAAAATTATTAAAAACTTGTAATCAGGCAAACTGTGAGTTTAACTTTGAAATAATTAAAATCAACAAATTGAGATGAAAATAGTTTATAATATGGGCTCCAGTTTTTTATCAATTGACCAATTCTGTAAACAACCAAACCAGGAAATCATGAGGGAAAATTACTAAAATCCTAATTAGAAGCCAAATTTACTACTCACCTCTGAAAGAAGCCGATTCTTAGGGAGTAACTTGGCAACTTCATGAGGAAGAACTACATATTTGTATTCTTCAGTCGAACAATTCCATAATATAAAAAAGAAATTCAAAAAAAAGAAAAGAACAAAGAATAATTAAGCAATTTAATAAAAATAGAAGAAGAAAAACATTTGAATACATACTCGTTAGGTATCATCAAAGTACTTTTCTTGATTCTTTGGATCGACCCATCGCTTACCGTTCCTTAGTTTCAATTTCAAAGAAAGTGCGAGAAGGTAAGTATATGATCTGGTTAGAGAGGACTGTAGAAGAAGCATAACGAGAGAGAAAGGGTTAGAAAGGAGGGAGATAACTTGAGAGGACGAAGATAATTTGGGGGAAAAATTGGAGTGAAATACTGAAATGATCTGGAGGAAGATGGGAGGGTTTTTTCTTTTAAAAAACCTCTATACGGACGGTTCCATGTCGACCGTCGCTATATATACCCTATAGCGACGGTTCCGTGCTGACCGTCGCTATAGCTCGTCGCTATATATCGAATTTCTAGTAGTGTAAAGAAATACGCTCAATTTTATAGAAGAAGAATTCTCTGATTCTGGTGTGATTTTCATTTCTAAACTAAACATCCTATTTATAGGATAATGACAGGATACTAATTTAAAAAAATAATCATGGACCAACAATAGAGAATTCACGGGCGCGCACCAGCTGAAAACTTTTGAAAATTTTGATTTTACTATGCTGCACTATGCAGTACTATGCAAACACTATGCAATATAATAAAATATAATATATTTTATTTTATATAAAAAACAAAACTTATATAATATATATATATATAAGTAATAAAACAAAACTGAGATAACTTTCTACCGACGATTTTGAAAAATGAGTAAGTGGGGGTCCATGTAATAAACCAAATTTACAACAAATACTTCATGACAAACCCCTTTATTTATCTCAATTCACTTGACTTCACAAAACACATTTTTAATAACATTTATTCATCATTAATATTATAACTCGCAATATTAACAACCAGATCATTTCCAGGAAAGAAGAGGCTTTCCGATAAAGACTTTTCCTTATTGGCGCGCAATTAGATGACTAAACATGTAAGACCCCAACATTTCATTAATAAAAAAATCGAATTTTCTCTAATTATTATTGTGAATAATAAGGTGTTAATTTGATATAATGCTTTGGTTATGGGTGAAATATGCAAATTTTACAAAATAAGCAAGTGGTTATAAAATATTCATTGTTGTTAGAAAATATTCATTTGGTCATGGAATATTCTTTACGTAGGGGAATATTAAATGCGATGGCGCAATGACCATTTGTGGGCCCCATAACGAAAAAAAAATGTCGGATGAAGAAAACGCAGTTTGAGTTTTTACAAATAATGGCGTGGTTATTCTGAATTAACACTTTGTTGGAATACCCGTGGTTAAAATACGATGAATACACGTGGTTGCAGAAGTATACGTGGTATTGCACTGATAGTTTTGAATTATTGATTCTTACGTAAGAAGGCACTACTCAATAAAGGTTACAGTAATTACTGTTCAATATTTTATTTTATTGATTCAATAATTGCTACGTTGATATTTTATATTATTGTTGTTTCAATAATTGTCACTACACAATATTTCTCATTATCAGATCAATAATTCATATTATTTGAATAATATTATTAGATAACATTATTGGCAATGTCTAAGAAAGTTCTGTCTAAAAAAGGGGTTTGGTCACCTAATTGCGCGCCCGTTAAGGAGAAATCCTTATCGAAAAGCCCCCTCATTCCTGGGAATGACCTGGTTGTCATAATTGTGATTCTGTAATATTATTTGTGAATAATTAATTAGTGATTTATATGATAAGGAAATATTTATTGTTATGTGGATTTAAATGAAGGAATTAATGTTGAGGTGTTTTATCAGTATTTTGTCGGAATGGAGGTATGTAAAATCGTCCGTATGTGGATTTCGGGCATTTTGTGTTTGGAATTTGGAAAACCTTTCTTCTAAAAAGTTGTAGAGAATTAAATTTTTAATGGGATAGACATGAGATTTAAATTTTTCTGATAGAAGGGCTATTTTTTTAATGAATTATTGAAGTTTCGGAAATAAATATTTTATTTAAAACATGGTGGGCCCCACTTATGGTTGGTGAGAAATGTGCTGAAATTTTATTTCAAAAGTGGTGGGCGTGAATAGTAGCAGGTAAAGCCATCAGGTAGCAGGTTAGTCTGCTTTGGTGTTCTAAATATTTTCCTATAAATAGGGTGCTTAGTTAGAATTGAAAATCACACTAGAATCATAAGCTTTCTCGCTCTATATTATCGAGCGTATTTTGTGAGTATTTAGATACTTTGAGAGTTGCTATTCAATCTGAAGTTTCTTTCGACCTTATACGATATTTCGATTAAAAGTCTTTATTCTTTTGAGGTAAGGGATGTTATTTTCTTCGTAAATGATGTTATTTCGTTCAATATCATTATGCTGAAATATTGGTATGAATTTTATTGTGAATTTTTTTCCTTTTTATGTCGAGGTTACTATTCACGTATACGACACTATTCACGAATAAGGTATTATTCACGAAGTATGAGTTTTCTTGTGGAATTTTTACCTTTTTATGTTGGGGTTACTATTCATGTATACGACACTATTCACGAATACGACACTATTCACAGAAAAATAAAATTTTCTCTTCTTTGTCAAAGATGTCGATTATGGTTACTATATTTGATTGTATCCATGTTTTAATCTTCATTTTTGAATTTTACTCCACTATGGTTTATTATGAAGTATTTTTGAACTTAGATTATCTAAAAGTACGAATCCCTAATCTTTGTCCTTTTATCTCACTGGACTCATTTTTTTAAAATATTTTTCATCATCCTCTGTCCTAAATGATGATATTACTGAATATCTTTAGCCTGTAGTGCAAAGATGAATGATTAACAGATGAATATCTTTGGCCCGTAATGCATAGATGAACAGGTGTTGAGATGAACATGACCAACTAATGATACAAATGAATATCTTTGGCCTATAGTGCAAAGATGAATATTTGATTCAAGATGTATATTGATTGATGTTACAGGGATAAAATATTGATGATGGACTTTTAAATCTTAGAAGATAGTAGAATTCATTCTCTACTTGACTCTTCTAATGGATTGCTATTTCCGCTGCAGTTGTTGATCTAAAACTTGTTATCTATTATATTCTATCAGATTTTTCCCTGTTGAAGACTAATGATAATTTGTTTTATATTAGTTTAGTCATAATATTCTTTACTGGGCTAGTTGAGCTCACCCTATTCCTTTTTGTTCCATTTTTCTTCTCAAGAGGAGAGAATATAGCGGGAACTAGTCAGAGTATGGAATGATGGATCAAAATAGTTGTTTAGTTGTCCTCACTATTTTGTAAAATAGTGTATCAATAATTGTAATGAGGACTTATTTGAGTTTGAATACTGTCTAGAAGACAATATTTGTATTTAAACTCACAGTATATGTGTTGTCGTATTTTGCACGACAATTGTAATAATGAAGTTGTAGTTGTTTCTGTACCATGTATTTGGCGACTCGGAATGGGTGATGTATACCTATTTTAGGGGCATCACATTTGGTATCAGAGCTTAGGGATATGGTCTCTGGCAGAGATCGGGGAATAGAACTAGGAGGGGAGAGACAAGTAAATCCTTCGCTAGTGTGTCCTACCTAAGCTTATTTGTTGGTCGGTCAGAATATAGGGGTATTATGTGGTATGTCAATTTCTTTAATTAACCCTTATTTTATGGAAGTATTTGAGAATGGCAGCTGAGAATGTTAACAATGTAGTGAATGAAACCGTGGAGACACCTTTAATCTCCAATCAAGGGAACGTGCAACAAGAAGACAATATTCCTCATGCACAACACTACCGAATATACGATGAATGAGGGGATGTTTAGAAGCTTTTTGCAGTTCATGCAAAATCAGACGAGGGAGACTCGTGTACAAAATACGTGTAGAAATAATAGCAACGCACGGCTTGTCACATCCAAGCAGTTTAAAGAGTTGGGACCACCAGAATTTATGGGAAAGTCGGATCCGATCAAACGTGGGTCAAACAAATTACCAAGATATTCGATGTCTTGGAATGCACAGAGGAACATAAGGTTCCATTCGCCACCTTTATGTTCTGCGGTGAGGCATATTACTAGTGGGAATCTGTGAAGCGTACACAACCTGCCGCACTAAATATGTCTTGGGAAACATTTCAGAAACTATTCAATGACAAGTACTTTTCTGAAAGTATTCGTCATATGAAGGAGGTGGAGTTTATTAGACTAGAACAAAACAACATGACTGTGTATCAGTACGAGGCTAAGTTCACAGAGTTATCCAGGTTTGCACCTCATTTGGTAGAGAATGAGGAACGTATGACGCGAATGTTTCTGAGATGTCTGAAACTTAAAATTCGACAATATCTTATTTCTCACAAATTTTCTCTATATTCAGATGTTGTGAACAGGACTCAATTATTAGAGCAAGATAATGAATATGTTCAACCGAGGGACCACAACCAGGGTCATATCGGTGGCAGCAGTCATCGGAGCAATGATAACCAGCGGTGAGGGAAAAATACGGACAAAAGCGGTAACCACTCTGGTGGTAATCGTGGCCATGATAATAAAAGAAGCGAGTCGGGAGAAGATTTCAAAAAGAGAAGGTACAATAATGACAACGTGAAGACGTCAGCACCAACTGTTCCTAGGGGAAGAGAACGACCACCGGTCGTTTGTTATAAATGTGGGAAAGAGGGACACATCAGCCTAAAATGCCCATAACAATCCAAGGTGTGTTATAACTATGGAAAGGAAGGTCATATAGCTAAAGATTGTCTTTTAGTGAAACCAAGTCCAGCGGGGATGGTGATTCCAAAGGCTGTCCCGGACAAGTCAAAGTCAGCGGTTCCTGGAAGAGCGTTTGTCGTGACTGCCCAAAATGCGAGGAACCCAAATGAGGTGATCACGGGTAAGCTAATCATAAACTCTTGCGAAGTTTATACCTTATTAGATACCGGTTCTACCCATTCTTTTATCTCTCCTGTTTGTGCTCAACGTTTGAACTTGACTCCGAAGAAATTAGACTTTGACTTATCTGTTGAAACTTTGTTAGGAGAAACTTTCATTACATCCACTGTTTATAAATCATGCTTGATTCAAGTTGGGACCATCACATTACCTGCTGATCTTATTTCTTTGAAAATACTTGCATTTGATGTGATTTTGGGGATTGATTGGTTAACCACTCATCATGTTAAAATTGATTATTTTCGTAAGGCTGTTAGTTTTCATATTCTAAACCAACCTGTTATGCGAATTCAAGCAAACAAACCACTAAAGTCAATCACTGTCATATCAAGCCATAAAGCTATTCGTTTATTGAAAAACGGATGTCAAGCTTTCTTAGCCCATGCCATGAACTTGAACAAAAATACGTCAGATTTGATTAATATTTCTGTTGTTAATTAGTGAATTTCTTAACGTATTTCCTGAAGAACTTCCCGGTCTACCCCCAGAACGTGAAGTTGAATTCTTTATTGATCTTGAACTTGGTACAAAACCTATTTCTTACACCCCATATCGAATGGCTCCTATTGAACTTCAAGAGTTTTACGTCCAACTACAGGAGTTATTAGACATAAGTTTCATTCGTCCTAGTACATCTCCTTGGGGTGCTCCTATTTTATTCGTGAAGAAGAAAGATGGGAGTATGCATTTTATATTGACTATCAGGAATTGAACCATGTCACCATCAAGAATAGGTATCCACTACCTCACATTGATGACTTGTTCGACCAATTGCAAGGAGCACAATTCTTTTCAAAGATCGATCTTCGTTCTGGATATCATCAGCTGAAGATTAAAACTGAGGATATTCCAAAGACTGTCTTTAGAACTCGGTACGGGCATTATGAATTCTTAGTCATGTCTTTTGGATTGACTAATGCTCATGCTGCTTTCATGGATATGATGAACCGAGTGTTCAATGAATATTTGGATCGGTTCGTTGTCGTCTTTATTGATGACATCCTCACTTATTCCGAAAGCCGTGAAGATCATGAGCGCCATTTGAAGTTGGTACTTCAAAGGCTTCGTGATAATAAGCTATATGCCAAGTTGAAGAAATGCGAGTTCTGGCTTAAGGAAGTAGCATTCCTTGGGCACGTGGTGTCAAAACATAGAGTATTTGTTGATCCGGCGAAGATTGAAGCAATACAAAGTTGGAAGCAACCGAAGTTAGTGACCGAAGTACGTAGCTTTATGTGTTTAGCTGGTTATTATCGGAGATTCGTGGAAGGATTTTCTCGAATCACTAATCCGTTAACTCAGTTGACTCGTAAGATACAAAATTCGTATGGAGCGAGGAATGCGAAATGCGTTTCCATGAACTCAAGAGGAGACTCATTTCGGCACCTGTTCTGACAATACCATCTGGTTCGGATGGATGTGTTCTCATGCAACATGAGAAAGTCATAGCTTATGCCTCGCGATAACTCAAAGAATATGAGAGGAATTATCTTACTCATGATCTGGAGTTGGCAGTAGTCATTTTTGCATTGAAAATCTGGAGACACTACCTGTATGGGGAGAAAGTGGAGATCTATACAGATCATAAAAGCCTCAAATATTTCTTAACCCAAAAGGAACTCAACATGCGGCAACGACATTGGCTCGAGCTGTTGAAAGATTACGATCATACCATCCAATACCATCTTGGAAAAGCGAACGTAGTAGCTGACGCATTGAGTAGAAGATCATATGCGGGTACAAGTGCGATATTGTTAACGCAAAGGCCCATTTTGTATGACTTGTAAAGAATGGAGATAGAGTTAAAGGCTCCAAGTACCCACCTGATGATATCAAATATACCAGTAGAACTAACTTTAATCGATAAAGTTAAAGTTGTTCAAGCTACAGACCTGAAGCTGAAGCGTATAAAGAAGAAAGTGCAAGAAGGTGTTATTCCAAAAGCAAGAATCGATGAAGAAGGAATATTTCAAGTCAACTCCAGACTTTGTGTTCCTAACGATTCAGACTTGAAGCATAGAATAATAATGGAGGCACACAACACACCGTTTGCAATCCATCCTGGGAGTACCAAAATGTATCATGATCTTCGACATACATTTTGGTGGAGCAATATAAAGATAGAGATCACGGAGTTTATATCGAGGTGTTTAACTTGTCAACGTGTAAAGGCGGAGCATCAAGTGCCAAAGGGTCCATTGCAACCACTTGAGATTCCAAAATGGAAGTGGGAACACATTACCATGGATTTCGTTACGGGTCTTCCCAAGGTTTCTCAAGGCATAGATGCGATTTGGGTTATTATAGATAGATTAACCAAATCTGCTCATTTCTTGCCGATACGGGAGACTTATTCCCTTGAACGTCTTGCTCGTATGTACGTAAATGGGATTATGAGATTGCATGGCATGCCATTATCCATAGTTTCATATCGTGAACCAGGATTCACTTCACAATTTTGGGTTAGCTTGCAGAAAGCTATGGGCACAGATTTACGATTCAGTTCGGCATACCATCCTCAAATGGACGGGCAATCAGAAAGGACTATTCAAACTCTTGAAGATCTATTAAGACTATGTGTCCTAGATTTCAAAGGGAGTTGGGATAAGTACCTACCATTGGTGGAATTCTCTTATAACAACAGTTATAAAACAAGTATATGCATGGCTCTATTTGAAGTATTGTATGGACGAAAGTGTCGCTCTTCAGTATGCTGGGACGACGTGGGAGAAATAACGTTTTTGGGACCAGAGTTGGTACGAATGACTACAGAGAAGATCCAAATGATCCGATAATGTATACAAACGACACAGGATCGACAAAAGAGTTATGCGGATCTCCATCAAAAGGACGTGAAATTTAATATTGGGGATCATGTATTGTTACGTTTTCCTCCATGGAAGGGAGTTACAAGATTTGGGAAGAGAGAAAAGCTCAATCCACGATTTGTTGGTCCATTAATTTGAGATTCTTGACCGAATAGGAAATGTGGCCTATAGAATCGCATTACATCCAAGCATGTCTCGTGTTCATAATGTGTTTCACATAGCTGTGCTTCGTAAATATGTGAAAGACCTAAACCACATTATTGAGTTAGAACTAGACGAGATAACCGAAGATTTAACATACGAAGAGGTACCTGTCAAGATCTTGGATAGGAAAGAGCATGTCCTACGCACAAAGGTTATACCACAAGTTAAAGTTTTGTGGAGGAACCATGTTATTGAAGAAACAACCTGGGAGTTGGAGTCGGAAATTAAAGCGAGGTACCCTCACCTTTTTTAAATACCAGGTACGTACGTCAATTTCGGGGACAACATTTTATAAGGAGGGGAGGTTGTAAGACCCTAACTTTTTATTAATAAAAAATTGAATTTACTCTAATTATTATTGTGAATAATAAGGTGTTAATTTGATATAATGCTTTGGTTATGGGTGAAATGTGCAAATTTTGCAAAATAAGTAAGTGGTTAAAAAATATTCATTGTTGTTGGGGAATATTCGTTTGGTGGGGAATATTCTTGATGTCGGGGAATAATCGTACGATGGCGCATCCATTTGTGGGCCCCATAACAGAAAACGGTCGGATGAACAAAACGACAAGTTTGAGTTTTTACAAATAACGGCGTAGTTGCTACCGTTAACACTGTTGGAATACCCGGTGGTTAAAATACAGTAATACGCGTGGTTGCATAGTAGCACACGGTATTACACAATATTTTTAAATTATTGATTCTTACGTAAGAATGCATTACTCAATAATTGTTACAGTAATTACTGTTCCATATTTTATTTTATTGATTCAATAATTGTTACATTGATATTTTTTATTATTGTTGTTTCAATAATTGTCACTGCACAATATTTCCCATTATCGGATCAATAATTCATATTATTTGAATAATATTATTAAATAGCATTATTGGCAATGTCTAAGGAAATTCTTTCTAGGAAAGGGGTTTGGTCACCTAATTACGCGCCAGTAAGGAGAAATCCTTATCGGAAAGCCCCCTATTTCCTGGGAACGATCTGGTTGTCATAATTGTGATTTTGTAATATTATTTGTGAATAATTAATTATTGATTTATATGATAAGGAAATATTTATTTTTATGTAGATTTAAATGAAGGAATTATTGCTGAGGTGTTTTATCAGTATTTTATCAGAATGGAGGTATTTAAAATCGTCCGTATGTGGATTTCGGGCATTTTGTGTTTGGAATTTGGAAAACCTTTCTTCTACAAAGTTGTGGAGAATTAAATTTCCTATGGGTTAGACATGAGGTTTGAATTTTTCTGATAGAATGGCTATTTTTTTAATGAATTATTAAAGTTTCAGAAATAAATGTTTTTAATTTAAAACATGGTGGGCCCCAATTTTGGTTGGTGAGAAATGTGTTGAAATTTTATTTCAAAAGTGGTGAGCGTGAATAGTAGTAGGTAAAGCCATCAGGTAGCAGGTTAGTCTGCTTTGGCGTTCTAAGCATTTTCCTATAAATAAGGTGCTTAGTTAGAATTGAAAATCACACCAGAATCATAAGCTTTCTCTCTCTATATTATCGAGTGTATTTTGTGAGTATTTAGATACTTTTAGAGTTGCTATTCAGTACAACTTTCCTTCAACCTTATACCTGATATGTTAGCCGGAAGTACTGTTCTTTTGATGTAAGGGATGTTATTTTTTTCGTAAATGATGTTATTTTGTTCAATATCATTATGCTAAAATATTGGTATGAATTTTATTGTGAAATTTTTAACTTTTTATGTCGAGGTTACTATTCATGTATACAATACTATTCACGTATATGACACTATTCACAAATACGGTATTATTCACGAATACTATTCAAGAAGTATGAGTTTTCTTATGGAATTTCTACCTTTTTGTGTCGGGGTTACTATTCACGTATACGGCACTATTCACAGAAAAATGAAATTTTCTCTTCTTTGTCAAAGATGTCGACTATGGTTGCTAATTTTGATTGTATCCATGTTTTGATCTTTATTTTTGAATTTTACTCCACTATGGGTTATTATCTAAAAGTACGAATCCCTAATCTTTGTCCTTTTATCTCACTGGACTCGTTTCTTTAAAATATTTTTAATCATCCTCAGTCCTAAATGATGATGTTACTGAATATCTTTGGCCTGTAGTGGAAAGATGAATGATTAACTGATGAATATCTTTGGCCCGTAGTGCAAAGATGAACAGGTGTTGAGATGAACATGATCATCTGATGATACAAATGAATTGGCGTTCTAAGCATTTTCCTATAAATAGGGTGCTTAGTTAGAAATAAAAATCACACCAGAATCATAAGCTTTCTCTCTCTATATTATCGAGCATATTTTGTGAGTATTTAGATACTTTGAGAGTTGTTATTCAGTACAAGTTTTCTTCAGCCTTATACCTTATATTTCAGCCAGAAGTAATGTTCTTTTAAGGTAAGGGATGTTATTTTCATCGTAAATGATGTTATTTCATTCAATATCATTATGTTGAAATATTGGTATGAATTTTATTGTGAATTTTTTTCTTTTTATATCGAGGTTACTATTCACGTATACGGCACTATTCACGAAGTATGAGTTTTCTTGTGGAATTTCTACCTTTTTGTGTTGGGGTTACTATTCACATATACGACATTATTCACGTATACGACACTATTCACGAATACAATACTATTCACAGAAAAATAAAATTTTCTCTTATTTGTCAAAGATGTCGATTATGGTTACTATCTTTGATTGTATCCATGTTTTAATCTTCATTTTTGAATTTTATTCCACTATGGTTTATTATGAAGTATTTTTGAACTTGGATTATCTAAAAGTACGAATCTCTAATCTTTGTCCTTTTATCTCACTGGACTCATTTTTTAAAAATATTTTTCATCATCCTCAGTCCTAAATGATGATATTACTGAATATCTTTGGCCTGTAGTGCAAAGATGAATGATTAACTGATGAATATCTTTGGCCCGTAGTACAAAGATGAACAGGTGTTGAGCTGAACATGACCAACTGGTGATACAAATAAATATCTTTGGCATGTAGTGAAAAGATGAATATTTGATCCAAGATGTATATTGATTGATGTTACAGGGATAAAATATTGATGATGGACTTTTAAATCTTAGAAGATAGTAGAATTCATTCTCTACTTGACTCTTCTAATGGATTGATGTTTCCGCTGCAGTTGTTGATCTAAAACTTATTGTCTATTATATTCTATAAGATATTTCCCTATTGAAGACTAATGATAATTTGTTGTATATTATTTTAGTCATAATATTTTTTACTGGGCTAGTTGAGCTCACCCTATTCCTTTTTGTTCCATTTTTCTTCTCTGGAGGAGAAAATATAGCGAGAACTAGTCGGGGTATAGAATGATGGATCAAGATAGTTGTTTAGCAGTCCTCACTATTTTGTAAAATAGTGTATCAATAATTGTAATGAGGACTTATTTGAGTTTGAATACTGTCTAGAAGACAATATTTGTATTTAAACTCACAGTATATGTGTTGTCGTATTTTGCACGACAATTGTAATAATGAAGTTGTAGTTATTTCTGTACCATGTATTTGACGACTCAGAATGGGTGATGTATACCTATTTTGAGTGTGTTATAGTTGGTATCAGAGCTTAGGGATATGGTCTCTGGCGGAGACCGGGGAATAGAACTAGGATGGGAGAGATAAGTAAATCCTTCGCTAGTGTGTCCTACCTAAGCTTATTTGTTGGTCGGCCAGAATATAGGGGTATTATGTGGTATACCAATTTATTTAATTAACCCTTATTTTATGGCAGTATTTGAGAATGGCAGCTGAGAATGTTAACAATGGAGTGAATGAAACCGTGGAGACACCTTTAATCACCAACCAGGGGAATGTGCAACAGGAAGACAATATTCCTCCTATAAACAACACTACCGAACAAATGATGAATGAGGGGATGTTTAGATGCTTTTTGAAGTTCATGCAAAATCAGACGAGAGAGATTTGTGTACAAAATACAGGTGGAAATAATAGCAACGCGTGGCTTGTCACAGCTAAGCAGTTCAACGAGTTGGGACCACCAGAATTTGTGGGAAAGCCAAATCCGATCAAGGCAAAAACGTGGGTCAAGCAAATTACCAAGATATTCGATGTCTTGGGATACACGGAGGAACAAAAGGTTCCATTAGCCACCTTTATGTTCCATGGTGAGGCATATTACTTATGGGAATCTGTAGAGTGTACCCAGCCTGCCGCACTCAATATATCTTGGGAAACATTTCAGAAATTGTTCAATGACAAGTATTTTTCTGAAAGTATTCGTCATATTAAGGAGGTAGAGTTAATTAGAATGGAACAGAACAAAATGACTGTGTCCTAGTACGAGGCTAAGTTCGTAGAGTTATCCAGGTTTGCACCTCATTTGGTAGAGAATGAGGAATGTATGACGCGGATGTTTCTGAGATGTCTGAAACCAGAAATTCGGCAATATCTTATTTCTCACAAGTTTTTTCTATATTAAGATGTTGTGAACATGACTCAATTATTAGAACGAGATAATGAATATGTTCAACCGAGGGACCACAACTAGGGTCATATCGGTGGCAGCAATCATCGGAGCAATGATAACCAGCGGTGAGGGAAAAATACGGACAAAAGCAGTAACCACTCTGGTGGTAATCGTGGCCATGATAATAAAAGAAGCGAGTCGGGAGAAGATTTCAAAAAGAGAAGGTACAATAATGACAATGTGAAGACGTTAACACCAACTGTTCCTAGGGGAAGAGAACGACCACCGGTGGGTTTGTTATAAATGTGGGAAAGAAGGACACATCAGCCTAAACTACCCATAACAATCCAAGGTGTGTTATAACTATGGAAAGGAAGGTCATATAGCTAGAGACTGTCTTTTAGTGAAACCAAGTCCAGCGGGGATGGTGATTCCAAAGGCTGTCCCGAACAAGTCAAAGTTAGCGGTTCCTGGAAGAGCTTTTGTCGTGACTGCCCAAAACGCGAGGAACCCAAATGAGGTGATCACGGTTAAGCTAATCATAAACTCTTGCGAAGTTTATACCTTACTAGATACCTGTTCTACCCATTCTTTTATCTCTCCTATTTGTGCTCAACGTTTGAACTTGACTCCGAAGAAATTAGACTTTGAATTATCTGTTGAAACTTTGTTAGGAGAAACTTTCATTACATCCACTATTTATAAATCATGTTTGATTCAAGTTGGGACCATCACATTACCTGCCAATCTTATTTATTTGAAAATACTTGAATTTGATGTGATTTTGGGGATTGATTGGTTAACCACTCATCATGTTAAAATTGATTATTTTTGTAAGGTTGTTAGTTTTCATATTCTGAACCAACCTGTTATGCGAATTCAAGCAACCAACCCACTAAAGTCAATCACTGTCATATCAAGCCATAAAGCCATTAATTTATTGAAAAACGAATGTCAAGCTTTCTTAGCCCATGCCATGGACTTGAACAAAAATACGTCAAATTTGATTAATATTTCTGTTGCTAATTAGTGAATTTCCTGACGTTTTTCCTGAAGAACTTCCCGGTCTACCCCCAGAACGTGAAGTTGAATTCTTTATTGATCTTGAACCTTGTACAAAATCTATTTCTAAAACCTCATATCGAATGGCTCCTATTGAACTTCAGGAGTTAAAGGTCCAACTACAAAAGTTATTAGACATAGGTTTCATTCGTCCTAGTACATCTCCTTGGGGTGCTCCTGTTTTATTCGTAAAGAAGAAAGACGGGAGTATGCGACTTTATATTGACTATCAGGAATTGAACCATGTCACCGTCAAGAATAAGCGACTTTATATTGACTATCAGGAGTATGCAGCAGTCGTTTTTGCGCTTTAAATCTAGAGGCATTACCTGTATGCGGATAAGGTGGAGATCTATACATATAATAAAAGCCTCAAATATTTCTTCACCCAAAAGGAACTCAAAATGTGGCAACGACGTTGGCTTGAGCTGTTGAAAGATTACGATCATAGCATTCAATTGAAAGTAGTATGCACACAAGCCAATCATGTTTGATGATAAAGCATATACTTTGTAACAATCTTATTCATTTATTAATAAAAAGTATTAATTTATTAAAGGCTTTTAATTATCTACATGATGCTGTTTTATAATATGTGATAAACCCATAGTTTTAAGTAATGCTTTTAGAATAATGATGATGATCATTCTAATGAGATCTAAATTCTTAAAAAGCTTAAAACTAAAATAGTTCCCAATCATTGGATTACTAAATTGGGGATTAGTGAATCCGGATAGATTGGTACATCGTTCTTGCTCATTGGATGAGGATGATTGATCTCATGATTATTTGTGTGGAGACACTAAAGTAAGTATGTAGGTGCTTATTAGAGAATAACTTCAATTTGAACGTGGCTCGCTAAGGAATACCTAATGGAGTTTTACTTGCTGTCGATAGGAATTTCAGTAGTGATAGTAGTCAACCGATCCTTGGACTTGAGATCATCATAGTATCTTGTGCATGATGAGTTATACTTTGACTTATTCCTTAAGACCCTTAGGGTATATCAAAGGGTATGCTTGGGTATAATAAGTTGTACATGGAGATAATGTATGATCGATAAAGAATCTACCACTTACATTAAAAGAAGAGAAATGTCTATGTGATTCGATAAATGACAACCCAAAGAGTCCTTGGCGAAGCGAGAATGAAATTAGAAAGGAGTTTCTAATTTGCATTATTTGGAGTTGTGCATTTAAGAGTCGAAATACATATAATTAAATAAAATAAGACTTGTGATAATTTTATGTCTTATATTTAATTGGGACATTGTATGGTGGAAGGATTGAATTATGCGGTAACTATTTACTCAAAGGTTCTTTTTATGATTAATGTTGAAATCTATATTATCTGGAAAGTCGTTGATCGCTAAGGAGGCTTATCCTATTGTAGAATAAATATTATTTATTTAAATAAATTAATTGTTTAATTTATTTATTTAAATAAGATTAGAATTGTTCTAATTGATTTATTCACAATCGGTTTAATATGGAGAACCTAAAGGGTCACACCATAAAAGGAAGAATAATTATTTAAGAAGTTAATGGCATAATCATAATAATATGTTATGTATATTTAATTTAATCTATGGTGATAGAATAAATTAAATAGCTTACTATTAATTATTTAATATTTTAGAAATATTAAATATAAATTAATAAGAGGAGTCTTATTAATATTATTACAATTATTATTATTATTTTAATTTCTAAAAGAGTTTAGGAATTAATTTAATATAAGTACTCTCATTTATTCCTAATTGGATTAGGAAGGAAAATTAGTTAAATGAGTTTAATTAATTATCCCTAATAAGATTAGGGGCCCTTTAATTAAAAGGGTTTAATTAAATAATACCTTATTTTAATAGGGTTACTTGATATCTTTATAAGAGGAGTCTTATATATCGGATATCAAGACTACGTGATAATTCGAATGGTTGGAAGTACGCTCATTTTCTATAGAGATAGAAAAAACTAGGGTTTAGCCAACCACCCATCTTCTTGAATCCTTCTTCTTCCTTGGTGGATCACCTCTAGAGGCCAAACACTTGGGTGGCTAACGTTGATCGAAGGAAGGAACCAAACCCGGTGAATTCAGTTGAGCGAAAGGATTTGGAGGTGAAATTGTACCCGAGGAAGCTCGATCTTCAAGGGTATGATTTTATTCTTTATCTTTTCGTTTAATTAATAATTGTGCATAAAGGGTGATCCGAGTATATGGTTTGTAAAAATTTTAAAACTCTTATTTTTACACGATTCCGCTTATTTTTGCAATTTGATTGCGTTCTTGAATATTACAAACCTAACAGTGGCATCAGAGCCAAACCTTTATTCGAATTATTATTTTTTTAGATTTATTATATATTGATATGTGTTTAGAACAATTTAATTGGGCATAATTTTATTGTATAAAATTTTTAAAAAAAAAATAAAATAAGAAAAGCCGATATTATTCGCGGTTGGAATTAAGGTAATTCTATAATTTTATTTTATTTTTTCGCGGAGTGCATTGCTATGTTGTCCCTGTTTTTTTAATCATGCACGGAAGTGATTCAAGGATTCATGTACGGAAATCTTAAAGGAGAGAATTGAGGATATTATATATAGTATATATATATATATATATATATATATATATATATATATATATATATATATAACGTATATATATATATATATATACGGTATATGATATATATATATATATATATATATATATATATATTTCTTAATAATTTTATTATTAAAATAAAAGTTTATTTTAATTTAAAATAAAATTTTTATTTTAATATTAAAATAAAGAGTTTATTTTAATTTTAAAATTAAATTTCATGCTAACTAATTAGAGTTGGAATTGGATTCCATGATAACTAATTGGAGTTGAAATTGGATTTTATTTTTCCTTAAATAAAGGATTTTATTTAGATATGAAATAAGATTTCATATTATTCAAAATAAAAGAGTTTATTTGTGAATAGGAAATAGAATCCGTATTTCCTTAAATAAAGAAGTTTATTTAGATATGAAATAAGATTTCATATTATTCTAAAATAAAGGAGTTTATTTGTGAATAGGAAAAGTGAATCTATGTTTCCTTAAATAAAGGAGTTTATTTAGATATGAAATAAGATTTCATATTATTCAAAATAAAAGAGTTTACTTGTGAATAGGAAAGAGAATCTATGTTTTCTTTAATAAAGGATTTTTTTTACGTGGAATTGGATTCCATAATTAATTAAAATAAAAGAGTTTATTTTGATTAAAATTTTGATTAAAATAAAATAGTTTATTTTATTCAAAATTGGATAAATTAAAATAAAATAATTTTATTTTGATTTAAATTTGGATTAAAATAAAGGAGTTTATTTTGATTCAAAATTAGATTTTATACCAACTAAATGTTGCCCATTAAATGATATCAATATATATATTAAATATTTATTATTCATGAAATGAATGTTATTTATTGATGCATATATTGATGTGTATGATAATAAATGGGATTGATTATGGACTATTGACCAATGTGATTGGATTTTATTTTATTTGGATGCATGAATGTATGGGTTTTATTAAATGGGGTTCTGCATGACTCGTCTTCTCTAATTTTTACGAATGTAAATTCTATCTCCTCCTATGTACTTCCCTTCGATCACGATCAAGGTTTCTATTTATTTTAAATAGTTTTGTAATAGGAATAGTTAGAATTAATTTTGAAAAATTGGAGATCAAGGTCAAGGAGCGCTTGAAGACCAGGTTTGTAATGGAGCCCAAGTTAAATGTAATAGTTATATTTAAATATTATTTCTTGCACCCTAGGGTTTGACCTTTTGGTTCACTTGGTGGCTCTAGTGAACCAAACTAGAATAAAAGTCCATAATCAATTCGGGTAGAATATAGTATTCTATATGTGCATGCTTATACTATATATATTATATATTATGCAAACATGCTTCGCATGTTCATTAATATAATAGCGTATTTTATATATATATATATATATATATATATATGCTAAACAAAGATGAGATGAGATAAATTAATAACAAACCCTCAATTTTTTATATTAAGTCCTAAGCGTTCAAAGATATTTGGAATATCGAGCGTTGCCTTCTAGCATGATAAAATTAATAGAGTATTAAATATTTAATATGAGTTTGTTGTGTCACCACAAGACAAGTATTAAGTATTTAAGATGTTAATTTATCACATTTGATGCTTATAAAGAAAATTGAACAATATTGTTTTGTTGTGTCACCACAAGGATGATATTTTTCTTTTTGAATATATGGAGTGCTAGGTTGGACTTAACTTGGATAATTTTGATTCGGATGTGCCACCACTTGATCAAAATAATCTAAGAGGCAAAAAGAAAAGAGTTGCATAGTTGATGTAATTGACAAAAGTTGTCTACCTATTTATTTATATATAGTTTGTTGTGTCACCACAAGGCTATATACATTTGAAATGGGATCCTTATTCTCACTAGCAAATCTTTAATTAGATTTTGCCGAACTATATAAGTGAGGTAATATAGTTTGAAGAAAATAGTGGGAGATACCAATTTAAAACAAGACCTAATTTATTTTGGTAATTAATAAAAGAATGTATGTTAAAATGTTGTTAATTACAAATTCATTTACTGAAATTTTACAATGTCTAAAATTACTATCATCTGCGAAGCATATTAGATGCTAAATTAACCAAACCAAATTAAGCGGATTGGTTAAGGAATTTGAGAATAGTTCTCATAAATGAAAAGCTATCTTATGTCCTTAATACGCCTATCCTGCAATGGTTGCGCATAACAATGCCTCGAGGAAGAGATTGCTACTTTTAGAAAGTGGCAAGATGATGCACAATTGGCTCAATGCATCATGCTCGCATCTATGAGTAACGAGCTTGACAAATAAGATGAAACTATGGATGCTTCTACTATATTCCCGCACATCAAGTAGTTGATGGTGAGGAAAATAGGGCCGATAGATATCGAGATATCTAAAGAGCTCTTCCGATCTAGAATGACCAATGACACTACTGATGCGGATAAAAGTCCTTAACATTATCAATTTGATTGATCAATTAGGACAACGAGTTTTGTCATGGATGGAGAGTTGAGCCAAGATTTGATCTTGCACTCATTCTTGGACTTCTTTCACAATTGTTGTGAATTTTTCATATAAACAAGCTAGATATCAGCTTCGTTGATTTGCTTAACATGTTGAAAAATGATGAGAGTCACTTTCCAACCAAGAAAGACCATGTCTTACTGGTAGGGGCCAAAGGATCTTCTGAAAAGAAGAACGATTCAAAGAAGGTATATAGAAAGGCATAAACAAAGGATAATAAGAACAAAACTGATATGGATAGCAAAGGAGTTTGCTTCCACTGCAATAAGCCTGGACACTGGAAAGAAACTGCGAGAAGTATCTTGCAGTGGCTAACCAAAGAAGATTAGTGAAGTTTCGGTTACAAATACAAATTTGTTCATGATTTGAAATAAATTTTTTCTTTAAGTCAATGTTCTACTTGGGTATTGGATACCAACTTTGGTTATCATAAATATAGATTTATGAAAGTCTTTAAGTCAATGTTCTACTTGGGTATTGGATACCAACTTTGGTTATCATAAATATAGATTTATGAAAGGACCAAACAGAAGTAGAAAGCTAAACAAATATAAGTAATCCTATGTGTGGGAAATGAAGCAAAGGTTGCAACATTAGCCATAAAAACTTATAGTTTAGCACTGCCTACGGGCAAATCTATTAAGTCAATAAGTTGTTATTGTATTCTAGTTCTCGTTGAAAACATTATTTCCATTTTATTGTTGGACAATGAAATCCTTGGTATTATATTTAAGAACAATTGTTGTTCTATTTATAATAATAATGTTTTGTATAGAACTGAAATATTACTTAATAGATTTTGTATACTTGACTTACGTGAAAAAATTATTTTATAAATTGAACAAACTAATATAAGAAAAGGAGATGATCATTCAAAGAGTTGAATGTGTGTATTTGCTGAAATACAAGTATGAATTATTTGAAAGGTTCAAAGAATTCAGAAGTGAAACAAATTGACAATGTATTAAGATTCTTTGATTAGATCAAGGAATAAATACTTGTGAAATAAGTTTCTAGATCATCTCAAATGGTTTTCTCATAATGGACGCCTCTCGATACATAATAATTGATTGATGTATCTGAAAGGAAAAATCGTACCTATTTGAACATGGTGCGATCCATAATGATTTTACCGACATTCCAAAGATCCTTCTGGGATAATGTCCTAGAAATGGTACATATCTCTGAAAATGGTAACCTCAAAATCCGGCCCCAAGACTCCATAAAAGTTATGGAAAGGGAGGATTCCTAATCTTAAGTATGTTAAGATAAGGGGTTGTCCAACTTATGTGAAAAGGTTTCGAAGGATAAGCTTGGGACAAGATTTGACATGTATCAGATTTGGGGACATCCTAAAGTAAGTTTAGGGTATATGTTCTATAATCCTACTTAGCAAAAGGTGTTTGTTACGAAACACGCCCTTAAAGATAAAGGTGTTTATCATTAAAAGGGGCTAGTGGGAGGATAATAGATCTTGAAGAGTTCGAGAACCACAAAATACTATAAGTCAAATAAGAGGAACACGTAGATAGACCTAATATACCTACCACAACCGAATCGTAAATGAATAATAGTATCGAAGATACCAGGAGGTATGGATTCATCATAGATGATGATGATGAGGTACACATCATAGAAGATGATGATCCAGATTACATCGATGAGGTAAGTGTTGTGAACACTCGGAGAAATGGATTGAAGCAAGTTTCTCAAATATGGAACATTCGTTTTGATGAGGCAATCAAAAGAGTTTGATTTTATCAAAATAAGAATGAACCTAGTGTGTACAAAAGGGTCGATTAGGGAGCATCATGACATTCCTAGTACTATATGTTGATATACTACGGATAAGGAATGACATACCAATGCTACAATCAGTAAAGATAAAGTTGTCTAAACATTCCTCCATGAATGATTTGGAAGAGTATCTTAATTGGGGATATAAATCTATATAGATAGATTTAAGAGGATGCTCGACTTAACCCAAGGAAAGTATATTCATTTGATGCTAAAGTCGTTTAGCATGGCAAACTCCAAGAGATGTCTCATGTAGATGAGCTATGGAGTGTATCTCTCTTAATAGTCCCCACATACTCCTGAAAAGAGAGGTCGCATGAGTGACAATCATGTATGCAATAAAATGTACGAGACCTGATCTTGATCAGTCATATTATGGAGAAGTTCACTATGAGTCAGTGAAAAATATCTTAAAGTGCTTAACCGACACTAAGGATGTGATCATATTCATGGTGGGTCTAAATTAAAACTAGAGGGCTTAATGACTCAAGTTTTCAAATGCAGACCAAGATGACGAAAAAAATCCACTTTAAGGTAAAGCGTTATCTTGAACGAAGTAGTGCGTGAATTGGAAAGGTTCCAAACAATGAAAAGAGTTGCTTGGTTTAGTGATAAAGACAAAGTATATAGCTATAAATGAAGTCGCAAGTTGATTGTTTGGATTAAAAGTTCATTACGTAAACTAGGAATAGTTCCTAAGTCTCATCTTGGATCTAAACATGTGTTGTGGCACTTTCATTTGATTATTAGAATCATTGAAAGATGGGAAATCACTATAGAGATAGTGGACTCTCATGAACAACATTACATATCCATTAACTAAAGCTTATCCAACGGCGGGGATAATCGTCACTTAGAGAAGAAGAGTATAAGATACCATGACGATTGGCTTTAGTGCAAGTGGGAGATTAAAAGTAGTATGCACACAAGCCAATCATGTTTGATGATAAAGCATATACTTTGTAACAATCTTATTCATTTATTAATAAAAAGTATTAATTTATTAAAGGCTTTTAATTATCTACATGATCTTTGTTTTATAATATGTGATAAACCCATAGTTTTAAGCAATGCTTTTAGAATAATGATGATGATCATTCTAATGAGATCTAAATTCTTAGAAAGCTTAAAACTAAAATAGTTCCCAATCGTTGGATTACTAAATTGGGGATTAGTGAATCCGGGATAGATTGGTACATACGTTGCTTGCTCATTGGATGAGGATGATTGATCTCATGATCATTTGTGTGGAGACACTAAAACAAGTATGTAGGTGCTTATTAGAGAATAAGTTCATTTGAACGTGGCTCGCTAAGGAATACCTAATGGAGTTTTACTTGCATGTCAATAGGAATTCTGTGTAGTGATAGTAGTCTGTGATCCTTGGACTTGAGATCATCATACTATCTTGTGTATGATGAGTTATACTTTGACTTATTCCTTAAGACCCTTAGGGTATATCAAAGGGTATGCTTGGGTATAATAAGTTTTATACGGAGATAATGTATGATCAATAAAGAATCTACCACTTCTATTAAAGAAGAAGAAATGTCCTATGTGATTCGATAAATGACAACCCAAAGAGTCCTTGGCCAAGCGAGAATGAAATTAGAAAGGAGTTTCTAATTTACATTATTTGAGTTGTGCATTTAAGAGTCGAAATACATATAATTAAATAAAATAAGACTTGTGATAATTCCATGTCTTATATTTAATTGGGACATTGTATGGTGGAAGGATTGAATTGTCAGTAACTATTTACTCAAAGGTTCTTTTATGATTAATGTTGAAATCTATATTATCCGGAAAGTCGTTGATCGCTAGGAGGCTTATCCCTATTGTAGAATAAATATTATTTATTTAAATAAATTAATTGTTTAATTTATTTATTTAAATAAGATTAGAATTGTTCTAATTGATTTATTCACAACCCGGTTTAATATGGAGAACCTAAAGGTCACACCATAAAAGGAAGAATAATTATTTAAGAAGTTAATGGCATAATCGTAATAATATGTTATGTATATTTAATTTAATCTATGGTGATAGAATAAATTAAATAGCTTAATATTTATTATTTAATATTTTAGAAATATTAAATATAAATTAATTAAAGGAGTCTTATTAATATTATTACAATTATTATTATTATTTTAATTTTAAAAGAGTTTAGGAATTAATTTAATATAAGTACTCTCATTTATTCCTAATTGGATTAGGAAGGAAAATTAGTTAAAGGAGTTTAATTAATTATCCCTAATAAGATTAGGGAGCCCTTTAATTAAAGGGTTTTAATTAAATAATACCTTATTTTAATAGGGTTACTTGATATCTTTATAAGAGGAGTCTTATATCGGATATCAAGACTACGTGATAATTCGATGGTTGAGAGTACGCTCATTCACTACAACAAAAGGCTTATCAATGATCGCTTTTCGATTTATATCTATCTGACAAAGTCTTGTCATTCGATAATCGTCGCATAAAATCTTGTCGTTGGGATGCACATCGATTTTACCACCATTAGCATCGAGATATCTGCTAATTTGCTATGAAGCGGAAAAAAACAAATCCGATCATTCGAAATGAAATCGACATGGTCCTCAGGCCAAAAGTCGATGTGGTCATACGATGTCGGCGACCATTATCGTGACCGCTAATGATCGGCGATCTTCGCGTTGTCGCTAATTGAAAGTAGTATGCACACAAGCCAATCATGTTTGATGATAAAAGCATATACTTTGTAACAATCTTATTCATTTATTAATAAAAGTATTAATTTATTAAAGGCTTTTAATTATCTACATGATGCTGTTTTATAATATGTGATAAACCCAGAGTTTTAAGCAATGCTTTTAGAATAATGATGATGATCATTCTAATGAGATCTAAATTCTTAGAAAGCTTAAAACTAAAATAGTTCCCAATCGTTGGATTACTAAATTGGGGATTAGTGAATCCGGATAGATTGGTACATACGTTGCTTGCTCATTTGATGAGGATGATTGATCTCATGATCATTTGTGTGGAGACACTAAAGCAAGTATGTAGGTGCTTATTAGAGAATAAGTTCACTGAACGTGGCTCGCTAAGGAATACCTAATGGAGTTTTACTTGCCTGTCAATAGGAATTCCTGTAGTGATAGTAGTACAAGTGATCCTTGGACTTGAGATCATCATAGTATCTTGTGTATGATGAGTTATACTTTGACTTATTCCTTAAGACCCTTAGAGTATATCAAAGGGTATGCTTGGGTATAATAAGTTTTACATGGAGATAATGTATGATCAATAAAGAATCTACCACTTCTAATAAAAGAAGAGAAATGTCCTATGTGATTCGATAAATGACAACCCAGTAGTCCTTGGCCAAGGCAGAATGAAATTAGAAAGGAGTTTCTAATTTACATTATTTGAGTTGTGCATTTAAGGATCGAAATACATATAATTAAATAAAATAAGACTTGACGATAATTCCATATCTTATATTTAATTGGGACATTGTATGGTGGAAGGATTAAATTGTCTGGTAACTATTTACTCAAAGGTTCTTTTATGATTAATGTTGAAATCTATATTATCTGGAAAGTCGTTGATCGCTAGGGAGGCTTATCCTATTGTAGAATAAATATTATTTATTTAAATAAATTAATTGTTTAATTTATTTATTTAAATAAGATTAGAATTATTCTAATTGATTTATTCACAACTAGGTTTAATATGGAGAACCTAAAGGGTCACACCATAAAAGGAAGAATAATTATTTAAGAAGTTAATGGCATAATCATAATAATATATTTAAGTATATTTAATTTAATCTATGGTGATAGAATAAATTAAATAGCTTAATATTATTATTTAATATTTTAGAAATATTAAATATAAATTAATAAGAGGAGTCTTATTAATATTATTACAATTATTATTATTTTAATTTCTAAAGAGTTTAGGAATTAATTTAATATAAGTACTCTCATTTATTCCTAATTGGATTAGGAAGGAAAATTAGTTAAAGGAGTTTAATTAATTATCCCTAATAAGATTAGGGGAGCCCTTTAATTAAAAGGGTTTAATTAAATTAATACCTTATTTTAATAGGGTTACTTGATATCTTTATAAGAGGAGTCTTATATCGGATATCAAGACTACGTCGATAATTCCAATGGTTGGAGAGTGGCTCATTCACTTTTTCTAAATGACAAAAGGCTTATCAATGTACTTTTCGGTCTCTTCCTCTATGAGAGTATCTATCTGATCGAAAAACTATATCGGCGATAGTCGTCATATTTAAATAAAGAAAAATCTTGTCGTTGGGATGCACATCAATTTACCACTATTAGCAAGATATTCATGATTTTAATATATTATATGAACGTAATGACAAATCCTATCCGATTCATTTGTATCAACATGGTCCGAGGCCAAAAGGCATATCTGACGTGTCGTCATCACACTTGACCAGTATGCCTACGGAAGATTATCAGATGCATCGCCGCCGATCATCGCTGTCGTCGCTAATTGAAAGTAGTATGCACACAAGCCAATCATGTTTGATGATAAAGCATATACTTTGTAACAATCTTATTCATTTATTAATAAAAAGTATTAATTTATTAAAGGCTTTTAATTATCTACATGATGTTGTTTTATAATATGTGATAAACCCAGAGTTTTAAGCAATGCTTTTAGAATAATGATGATGATCATTCTAATGAGATCTAAATTCTTAGAAAGCTTAAAACTAAAATAGTTCCCAATCGTTGGATTACTAAATTGGGGATTAGTGAATCCGGATAGTTTGGTACATACGTTGCTTGCTCATTTGATGAGGATGATTGATCTCATGATCATTTGTGTGGAGACACTAAAGCAAGTATGTAGGTGCTTATTAGAGAATAAGTTCACTGAACGTGGCTCGCTAAGGAATACCTAATGGAGTTTTACTTGCTGTCAATAGGAATTCCTATAGTGATAGTAAGTACAAGTGATCCTTGGACTTGAGATCATCATAGTATCTTGTGTATGATGAGTTATACTTTGACTTATTCCTTAAGACCCTTAGGGTATATCAAAGGGTATGCTTGGGTATAATAAGTTGTACATGGAGATAATGTATGATCGATAAAGAATCTACCACTTCTAATAAAAGAAGAGAAATGTCCTATGTGATTCGATAAATGACAACCCAAAGAGTCCTTGGCGGCGTAATGAAATTAGAAAGGAGTTTCTAATTTGCATTATTTGAGTTGTGCATTTAAGGATCGAAATACATATAATTAAATAAAATAAGACTTGACAAGAATTCCATGTCTTATATTTAATTGGGACATTGTATGGTGGAAGGATTGAATTGTGCGGTAACTATTTACTCAAAGGTTCTTTTATGATTAATGTTGAAATCTATATTATCTGAAAAGTCGTTGATCATTAGGAGGCTTATCCCTATTGTAGAATAAATATTATTTATTTAAATAAATTAATTGTTTAATTTATTTATTTAAATAAGATTAGAATTGTTCTAATTGATTTATTCACAACCTAGGTTTAATATGGAGAACCTAAAGGGTCACACCATAAAAGGAAGAATAATTATTTAAGAAGTTAATGGCATAATCGTAATAATATGTTAAGTATATTTAATTTAATCTATGGTGATAAAATAAATTAAATAGCTTAATATTTATTATTTAATATTTTAGAAATATTAAATATAAATTAATAAGAGGAGTCTTATTAATATTATTACAATTATTATTATTTTAATTTCTAAAAGAGTTTAGGAATTAATTTAATATAAGTACTCTCATTTATTCCTAATTGGATTAGGAAGGAAAATTAGTTAAAGGAGTTTAATTAATTATCCCTAATAAGATTAGGGAGCTTAATTAATTAAAAGAATTTAATTAATTAAATAAATCCCAATTCCTTAATTGTTAAGGTGGGTTGCCCACATCTATAAATAAGAGTAGTCTTATTATGGGGATGTGGTTGTTGACTTTTACTAATACGTAATAATTCCAATTTGTTGGAGAGTACGCCTAGGGTTTGAGCCAATACCCCTTTCTTAAATTCTTATTATTCCTTGGTGGATCACCTCTGAGGCCAAACACTTGGGTGGCTAACGTTGATCAAAGGAAGGAACCAAACCCTGTGGATTCAAGTTGAGCGAAAAAGGATTGAGGTGAACTTGTACACGAGGAAACTCGGATCTTCAAGGGTATGTTTGTACTCTTCATCTCTTTTCGTTTAATTAATAATTGTGCATAAAGGATGATCCGGGTATATGGTTTGTAAATTTTTTTAAAACTCTGATTTTACACGCTTCCGCACTTTTATGCAATTTGATTGCGCACATGAATATTACAAACCTAACAGTGGCATCAGAGCCAAACCTTTATGCGAATTATTAATTGTTTAAATTTGATATGTATATTGATATGTGTTTAGAATAATTTTTTTGGGCATAATTTTATTGTATAAAATTTATTAAAAAAAAAAAAAAAAAAAAAAATAACGGCAATTTTTTTTTCGCTGGTATAATGATGTGAATAGGATTCCTGCTCTCTTTTTTTTTTAATTCACGGCTTGCCCCTTTTGGAATCATACTGCAAGGAACACGTGGCCCAGTAAAAAAAAAAAAAAAATTACATGGATTCAGGCATTTTTTTTTCTAATTCCGTGAGGCATGCTTTTCAAATGATTACTGTAATTATTAAAGTAATAACGGTTTTATTGGACCGCACGGAAATCAAGGAAATCATGTAATCATTGATCGTACATACATAAAAAAAAAAAAAAAAAAAAAAGAGGTGCCGGTAAATAAGCGGAATCAATCAGGATGTCAAAAGCATGATTCAAAAATTTGTATATATTATATATATTTGATATATGATATAAATATATACATTAATATATATATATATATATATATATATATATATTATTCTTAATAATTTTATAATTAAAATAAAATTTATTTTAATTTTAAATAAAAAGTTTATTTTAATATTAAAATAAAAAGGTTTATTTTAATTTTAAAATTAGATTCCATGATAACTAATTGGAGTTGAAATTGGATTTCATTTTTCCTAAAATAAAGGAGTTTATTTATGAATAGGGAAGTAAATCCATCTTTCCTTAAATAAAGGAGTTTATTTAGATATGAAATAAGATTTCATATTATTCAAAATAAAGGAGTTTATTTGTGAATAGAAAAGAGAATCATAATTTCCTTAAATAAAGGAGTTTATTTAAATATGAAATAAGATTTCATATTATTCAAAATAAAAGAGTTTATTTGTGAATAGGAAAAAAGAATTAATTTTTTTCCTTTAATAATTTTTTTATACATGGAATTGGATTCCATAATTAATTAAAATAAAAGAGTTTATTTTAATTAAATTTTTTTTCATGGAATTGGATTCCATAATTAATTAAAATAAAGGAGTTTATTTTGATTAAAGATTTTGATTAAAATAAAATAGTTTATTTTATTCAAAATTGGATAAATTAAAATAAAATAGTTTTATTTTGATTTAAATTTGGATTTAAATAAAGGAGTTTATTTTGATTCAAAAAATAGATTTTATACTAACTAAATTTGCCCATTAAATGATATCAATATATATATTAAATGTTTATTATTCATAAGATGAATGTTATTTATTGATGCATATGATGATGTGTATGATAATAAATGGGATTGATTATGGACTATTGACCAATGTGATTGGATTTTATTTTAGTTGGATGCATGAATGTATGGGTTTTATTAAATGGGGTTCTGCGTGACCTCGTCTTCTCTAATTTTTCTTTAATGTAAATTCTATCTCCTCCTATGTACTTCCCTCGATCACGATCAAGGTTTCTATTTATTTTAAATAGTTTTTGTAATAGGAATAGTTAGAATTAATTTTGAAGAATTAGAGATCAAGGAACAAGGAGCGCGCTTGAAGACCCGGTTTGTAATGGAGCCCGGGTTTAAATGTAATAGTTATATTTAAATATTATTTCTTGCACCCTAGGGTTTGACCTTTTGGTTCACTTGGTGGCTCTAGTGAACCAAACTAGAATAAAAGTCCATAATCAATCCGGGTAGAATATAGTATTCTATATGTGCATGCTTATACTATATATATATTATATATTATGCAAACATGCTTCGATGTTCATTAATATAACGCGTATTTTATATATATATGTATGCGCTAAAAATAAGATGAGACAAATTAATAACAAACCCCTCAAATTTTTATATTAAGTCCTAAGCGCTCAAAGATATTTGGAATATCGAACGTCGCCTTTCTAGCATGATAAAATTAATAGAGTATTAAATATTTAATATGAGTTTGTTGTGTCACCACAAGGCAAGTATTAAGTATTTAAGATGTTAATTTATCACATTTGATGCTTATAAAGAAAATTGAACAATATTGTTTTGTTGTGTCACCACAAGGATGATATTTTCTTTTTTGAATATATAGAGTGCTAGGTCGGACTTAACTTGGATAATTTTGATTCTGGATGTGCCACCACTTGATCAAAATAATCTAAGAGGCAAAAGAAAAGGAGTTGCATAGTTGATGTAATTGACAAAAGTTGTCTACCTATTTATTTATATATAGTTTGTTGTGTCACCACAAGGCTATATACATTTGAAATGGGATCCTTATTCTCACTAGCAAATCTTTAATTAGATTTTGCCGAACTATATAAGTGAGGGTAATATAGTTTGAAGAAAATAGTGGGAGATACCAATTTAAAACAAGACCTAAATTATTTTGGTAATTAATAAAAGAATGTATGTTAAAATGTTGTTAATTACAAATTCATTTACGTAATTTTTACAATGTCTAAAATTACTATCATCACTGCGAAGCATATTAGATGCTAAATTAACTGGGCCAATTAAACGGATTGGTTAAAGAATTTGAGAATAGTTCTCATGACCTGAAAGTTATCTTATGTCCTTAATCGTCTATCCTCGCAATGGTTGCGAATAATGCCTCTGAGGAAGACATTGCTACTTTTAGAAAGTGGCAAGATGATGCCTGATTTGGCTCAATGCATCATGTTCGCATCTATGAGTAACGAGCTTCAAATGTCGGCGATGAAACTATGGATGCTCTACTATATTCCCGCACATCAAGTAGTTGATGGTAAAGAAAGTAGGGGGGCGATAGATATCGAGATATCTAAGGAGCTCTTCCGATCTAGAATGGCCAATGGCACTATAGTACAGATAAAAGTCCTTAACATTATCAATTTTATTGATCAATTAGGACAACGAGTTTTGTCATGGATGGAGAGTTGAGCCAAGATTTGATCTTGCACTCACTCCCGGACTCCTTTCACAATTGTTGTGAATTTTTCATATGAACAAGCTAGATATCAGTCTCGCTGATTTGCTTAACATGTTGAAAATGTTGAGAGTGACTTTCCAACCAAGAAAAACAAAGTCTTACTGGTAGGGGCCAAAGGATTTTTTGAAAAGAAGAACGATTCAAAGAAGGTAAATAGAAAGGCATAAACAAAGGATAATAAGAACAAAACTGATACGGATAGCAAAGGAGTTTGCTTCCACTGCAATAAGCCTGGACAATGGAAAGAAACTGCGAGAAGCATCTTGCAGAGGCTAACCAAAGAAGCTTAGTGAAGTTTCGGTTATAATACAGTTTTTGTTCATGATTGAAATAAATTTTTTCTTTAAGTCAAGGTTCTACTTGGGTATTGGATACCGACTTTGGTTATCATAAATATAGATTTATGAAGGGACCAAGCAGAAGTGGAAAGCTGAACATAGATAAGTAATCCTATGTGTGGGAAATGAAGCAAAGGTTGCTACATTAGCCATAGAAACTTATAGTTTAGCATTGCCTACGGGCAAATCTATTAAGTCAATAAGTTGTTATTGTATTTTAGTTCTCGTTAAAAACATTATTTCCATTTTATTGTTGGACAATGAAATCTTTGGTATTATAATTAAGAACAATTGTTGTTCTATTTATAATAATAATGTCTTGTATAGAATCGAATATTACTTAATAAATTTTGTATACTTGACTTACGTGAAAAATATATTTTGCAAATTGAACAAACTAGTATAAGAAAAGGAGATGATCATTCAAAGAGTTGAATGTGTGTATTTGTTTGAAATACAAGTGTGAATTATTTGAAAGGTTCAAAGAATTGAAAGTGAAACAAATTGACAATGTATTAAGATTCTTTGATTAGATCAAGGAATAAATACTTGTGCAATAAGTTTCTAGATCATCTCAAATGGTTTTCTCATAATGGACACCTCATGATACGTAATAATTGATTGATGTATCTGAAAGGAAAAATCATACCTTGTTGAACATGGTACGGTCCAACATGATTTTACCGACATTCCAGTATCCTTCTAGGATCATGTCCTAGAAATGGTCGATATATCTACGAAAATGGTAACCTCAAAATCCGGCCCCAAGACTCCATAAAAGTTATGGACAGGGAGGATTCCTAATCTTAAGTATGTTAAGATAAGGGGTTGTCCAACTTATGTGAAAAGGTTTCAAAGGATAAGCTTGGGACAAGATTTGACAAGTACAATTTGTGGGACATCCTAAAGTAAGTTTAGGGTATATGTTCTATAATCCTACTTAGCAAAAGGTGTTTGTTGCGAAACACGCTGCCTTCTAAGATAAAGGTTTTTATCATTAAAAGGGGCTAGTGGGAGGATAATAGATCTTGAAAAGTTCAAGAACCACAAAACACTATAAGTCAAATAAGAGGAACCTATAGATAGACCTGTTGTACCACAACCGAATCATAAATCTGGAATAGTACCGAAGATACTTAGGAGGTATGGATTCATCATAGATGATGATGATGAGGTACACATCATAGAAGATGATGATCCGATTACATCTGATGAGGTAAGTGTTGTAGAGCACTTCGAGAGAAATGGATTGAAGCAAGTTTCTCAAATATGGAACATTCGTTTTGATGAGGCAATCAAAAGAGTTTGATTTTATCAAAAATAAGAATGAACCTAGTGTGTACAAAAGGGTCAGTGGGAGCATCGTGACATTCCTAGTACTATATGTTGATATACTACGGATGAGGAATAACTTATCAATGCTACAATCAGAAAAGATAAAGTTGTCTAAACATTCCTCCATGAATGGTTTGGGAAGAGTATCTTAATTGGGGATAAAATCTATATAGATAGATACAAGAGGATGCTCGACTTAACCCAAGGAACGTATATTCATTTGATGCTAAAGTCGTTTAGTATGGCAAACTCCAAGAGATGTCTCATGTCGATGAGCTATGGAGTGTATCTCTCTTAATAGTCCCCACAGATTCCTAAAAAGAGAGGTCGCATGAGTGACAATCATGTATGCAATGAAATGTACGAGACCTGATGTTGATCAGTCATATTATGGAGAAGTTCACTATGAGTCAGTGAAAAACATCTTAAAGTGATTAACCGGCACTAAGGATGTGATCATATTCATGGTGGGTCTTAATTAAAACGAGAGGGCTTAACAGACTCATGTTTTTCAGACAGATCAAGACGACAGAAAATCCACTTTAAGGTAAAGCGTTATCTTAAACGGTTAGTGCGATTGAATTGAAAAGGTTCCAAACAAAGAAAGAGTTCTTTGGTTTAGTGATAAAGACAAAGTATATAGCTATAAATGAAGTCGCAAGTTGATTGTTTGGATTATAAGTTCATTACGAGAACTAGGAATAGTTCCTAAGTCTCATCTTGGATCTAAACATGTGTTGTGGCACTTTCATTTGATTATTAGAATCATTGAAAGATGAAAATCACTATAGAGATGGTGGACTCTCAAGAACAACATTACATATCCATTAACTAAAGCTTATCCAACAAAGGGGATAATCGTCACTTAGAGAAGAAGAGTATGAGATACCATAACGATTGGCTTTAGTGCAAGTGGGAGATTGAAAGTAGTATGCACACAAGCCCAATCATGTTTGATGATAAAGCATATACTTTGTAACAATCTTATTCATTTATTAATAAAAAGTATTAATTTATTAAAGGCTTTTAATTATCTACATGATCTTTGTTTTATAATATGTGATAAACCCGAGTTTTAAGCAATGCTTTTAGAATAATGATGATGATCATTCTAATGAGATCTAAATTCTTAGAAAGCTTAAAACTAAAATAGTTCCCAATCGTTGGATTACTAAATTGGGGATTAGTGAATCCGGATAGATTGGTACATACGTTGCTTGCTTTCATTTTGATGAGGATGATTGATCTCATGATCATTTGTGTGGAGACACTAAAGCAAGTATGTAGGTGCTTATTAGAGAATAAGTTCAATTTGAGCGTGGCTCGCTAAGGAATACCTAATGGAGTTTTACTTGCTGTCAATAGGAATTCTGTAGTGATAGTAGTACAAGTGATCCTTGGACTTGAGATCATCATAGTATCTTGTGTATGATGAGTTATACTTTGACTTATTCCTTAAGACCCTTAGGGTATATCAAAGGGTATGCTTGGGTATAATAAGTTGTACATGGAGATAATGTATGATCAATAAAGAATCTACCACTTCTAATAAAGAAGAGAATGTCCTATGTGATTCGATAAATGACAACCCAAAGTAGTCCTTGGCGAAGGCGCATAATGAAATTAGAAAGGAGTTTCTAATTTGCATTATTTGGAGTTGTGCATTTAAGGATAGAAATACATATAATTAAATAAAATAAGACTTGACAAAGAATTCCATGTCTTATATTTAATTGGGACATTGTATGGTGGAAGGATTGAATTATGCGGTAACTATTTACTCAAAGGTTCTTTTATGATTAATGTTGAAATCAATATTATCTGAAAGTCGTTGATCATTGGGAGGCTTATCCCTATTGTAGAATAAATATTATTTATTTAAATAAATTAATTGTTTAATTTATTTATTTAAATAAGATTAGAATTATTCTAATTGATTTATTCACAACCGGTTTAATATGGAGAACCTAAAGGGTCACACCATAAAAGGAAGAATAATTATTTAAGAAGTTAATGGCATAATCGTAATAATATGTTAAGTATATTTAATTTAATCTATGGTGATAGAATAAATTAAATAGCTTAATATTTATTATTTAATATTTTAGAAAATTAAATATAAATTAATAAGAGGAGTCTTATTAATATTATTACAATTATTATTATTTTAATTTCTAAAAGAGTTTAGGAATTAATTTAATATAAGTACTCTCATTTATTCCTAATTGGATTAGGAAGGAAAATTAGTTAAAGGAGTTTAATTAATTATCCCTAATAAGATTAGGGGAGCTTAATTAATTAAAAGAATTTAATTAATTAAATAAATCCCAATTCCTTAATTGTTAAGGTGGGTTGCCCACATCTATAAATAAGAGGAGTCTTATTATGGGGATGTGGTTGTTGACTTTTTACTAATACGTAATAATTCCAATTTGTTGGAGATAGAAAACTAGGTTTGAGCCAATACCCTTTCTTGAATTTTATTATTCCTTGGTGGATCACCTCTGAGGCCAAACACTTGGGTGGCTAACGTTGATCAAAGGAAGGAACCAAACCCGGTGGATTCAAGTTGAACGCGAAAAGGATTGGAGGTGAACTTGTACTCGAGGAAGCTCTCGGATCTTCAAGGGTATGTTTGTTCTTCATATCTTTTCGTTTAATTAATAATTGTGCATAAAGGATGATCCGGGTATATGGTTTGTAAATTTTTAAAACTCGATTTTACACGCTTTTTTTTGCAATTTGATTGCATATGAATATTACAAACCTAATAAAGCCAAACCTTTATGCTGGTTTAAATTTGATATGTATATTGATATGTGTTTAGAATAATTTTTTGGCATAATTTTATTGTATAAAATTTATTAAAAAAAATAAAAAATAAAAAAATAACGCAATTTTTTTTTATTTGGTATAATGATGTGAATAGGATTCTGCTCTCTTTTTTTTTAATTCACGGCTTGCCCTTTTGGAATCATCTTTGCAAAGGAACACGTGCCCGAGTAAAAAAAAAAAAATTTAAAATGGATTAGATTCGTGCATTTTTTTTTCTAATTAAGTGAGGCATTTTTCAAATGATTCTTTAATTATTAAAGTAATAACGGTTTTATTGGACCGCATTTAAAATCAAGGAAATTATGTAATCATTGATCAAACATACATGCACAAAAACAAACAAAAAAAAAAGGAGGTGCCAAATACGATGAAATCAAGGATGTCAAAAGCATGATTCAAAAAAATTTGTATATATTATATATATTTGATATATGATATAAATATATCTGATTAATATATATATATATATATATATATATATATTATTCTTAATAATTTTATAATTAAAATAAAATTTATTTTAATTTTAAATAAAAAGTTTATTTTAATATTAAAATAAAAGGTTTGTTTTAATTTTAAAATTAGATTCCATGATAACTAATTGGAGTTGAAATTGGATTTCATTTTTCCTAAAATAAAGGAGTTTATTTATGAATAGGAAAGTAAATCCATCTTTCCTTAAATAAAGGAGTTTATTTAGATATGAAATAAGATTTCATATTACTCAAAATAAAGGAGTTTATTTGTGAATAGAAAGAGAATCATAATTTCCTTAAATAAAGGGGTTTATTTAAATATGAAATAAGATTTCATATTATTCAAAATAAAAGAGTTTATTTGTGAATAGGAAAAAGAATTAGTATTTCCTTTAATAATTTTTTTTTTACATGGAATTGGATTCCATAATTAATTAAAATAAAAGAGTTTATTTTAATTAAAAAATTTTTCATGGAATTGGATTCCATAATTAATTAAAATAAAGGAGTTTATTTTGATTAAAGATTTTGATTAAAATAAAATAGTTTATTTTATTCAAAATTGGATAAATTAAAATAAAATAGTTTTTTATGATTTAAATTTGGATTTAAATAAAGGAGTTTATTTTGATTCAAAAAATAGATTTTATACTAACTAAATTTGCCCATTAAATGATATCAATATATATATTAAATATTTATTATTCATAAGATGAATGTTATTTATTGATGCATATGATGATGTGTATGATAATAAATGGGATTGATTATGGACTATTGACCAATGTGATTGGATTTTATTTTAGTTGGATGCATGAATGTATGGGTTTTATTAAATGGGGTCTGCGTACCTCGTCTTCTCTAATTTTTTCTTAATGTAAATTCTATCTCCTCCCATGTACTTCCCTCGATCACGATCAAGGTTTCTATTTATTTTAAATAGTTTTGTAATAGGAATAGTTAGAATTAATTTTGAAGAATTAGAGATCAAGGAACAAGGAGCGCTTGAAGACCCGTTTGTAATGGAGCCCGGGTTTAAATGTAATAGTTATATTTAAATATTATTTCTTGCACCCCTGGGGTTTGACCTTTTGGTTCACTTGGTGGCTCTAGTGAACCAAACTAGAATAAAAGTCCATAATCAATCCGGGTAGAATATAGTATTCTATATATGCATGCTTATACTATATATATTATATATTAAGCAAACATGCTTCGCATGTTCATTAATATAATGCGTATTTTATATATATATATATGCATGCGCTAAATAAGATGAGACAAATTAATAACAAACCCCTCAAATTTTTATATTAAGTCCTAAGCGTTCAAAGATATTTGGAATATCGAACGTCGCCTTCTAGCATGATAAAATTAATAGAGTATTAAATATTTAATATGAGTTTGTTGTGTCACCACAAGGCAAGTATTAAGTATTTAAGATGTTAATTTATCACATTTGATGCTTATAAAGAAAATTGAACAATATTGTTTTGTTGTGTCACCACAAGGATGATATTTTCTTTTTTGAATATATAGAGTGCTAGGTCGGACTTAACTTGGATAATTTTGATTCTGATGTGCCACCACTTGATCAAAATAATCTAAGAGGCAAAACGAAAAGGAGTTGCATAGTTGATGTAATTGACAAAAGTTGTCTACCTATTTATTTATATATAGTTTGTTGTGTCACCACAAGGCTATATACATTTGAAATGGGATCCTTATTCTCACTAGCAAATCTTTAATTAGATTTTGCTTAGAACTATATAAGTGAGGTAATATAGTTTGAAGAAAATAGTGGGAGATACCAATTTAAAACAAGACCTAAATTATTTTGGTAATTAATAAAAGAATGTATGTTAAAATGTTGTTAATTACAAATTCATTTACAGAATTTTACAATGTCTAAAATTACTATCACTGCGAAGCATATTAGATGCTAAATTAACTAGACCGAATTAAACGGATTGGTTAAAGAATTTGAGAATAGTTCTCATGACTGAAAAGTTATCTTATGTCCTTAATACGTCTATCCTGCAAGATTGCGCGATAATGCCTCTGAGGAAGACATTGCTACTTTTAGAAAGTGGCAAGATGATGCACATTGGCTCGATGCATCATGTTAGCATCTATGAGTAACGAGCTTGACGTCGGATGAAACTATGGATGCTCTACTATATTCACGCACATCAAGTAGTTGATGGTAAAGAAAGTAGGGGCCGATAGATATCAGATATCTAAGGAGCTCTTTTGATCTAGAATGGCCAATGGCACTATAGTACAGATAAAAGTCCTTAACATTATCAATTTGATTGATCAATTAGGACAACGAGTTTTGTCATGGATAGAGAGTTGAGCCAAGATTTGATCTTGCACTCACTCCCGGACTCCTTTCACAATTGTTGTGAATTTTTCATATGAACAAGCTAGATATCAGTCTCGCTGATTTGCTTAACATGTTGAAAATGTTGAGAGTGACTTTCCAACCAAGAAAAACAAAGTCTTACTGGTAGGGGCCAAAGGATTTTTTGAAAAGAAGAACGATTCAAAGAAGGTAAATAGAAAGGCATAAACAAAGGATAATAAGAACAAAACTGATACGGATAGCAAAGGAGTTTGCTTCCACTGCAATAAGCCTGGACACTGGAAAGAAACTACGAGAAGCATCTTGCAGAGGCTAACCAAAGAAGCTTAGTGAAGTTTGATTCATAATCACGATTTTGTTCATGATTGAAATAAATTTTTCTTTAAGTCAAGGTTCTACTTGGGTATTGGATACCGACTTTGGTTATCATAAATATAGATTTATGAAGGGACCAAGCAGAAGTGGAAAGCTGAACATAGATAAGTAATCCTATGTGTGGGAAATGAAGCAAAGGTTGCTACATTAGCCATAGAAACTTATAGTTTAGCATTGCCTACGGGCAAATCTATTAAGTCAATAAGTTGTTATTGTATTTTAGTTCTCGTTGAAAACATTATTTCCATTTTATTGTTGGACAATGAAATCTTTGGTATTATAATTAAGAACAATTGTTGTTCTATTTATAATAATAATGTCTTGTATAGAACTGGAATATTACTTAATAAATTTTGTATACTTGACTTACGTGAAAAATATATTTTGCAAATTGAACAAACTAGTCCACATAACCGAAACGGTGCAGGCATATCATTATCTACTTTCCCTTTCCTGAAGTGTTCTCTATTTCATCGAAACGGGTGATCTACCGGTAAGAACCGACGATGATAGTCAAATGAACAAGGCTTTCGACCTTTTGATAGATTAAACGACTTTGTATGCTCCATACAATACGGACAAGCTAACTTCGTGTGTACTCCATCCATTAACATACCATAAGTTTGGAAGTCACTTATAGTCCACATAACTTACGCCTAAGGTTGAAATTTGTTTTCGTTGCAACATCCCAAGTCATGCCCCATCCTCCCACAATACCTTTAACTTTCGTCTATAAGAGGTCTCAAGTAAACATCTAAGTTCTTTCCGGGACTCTTAGGACCGAGAATCACGAGTGAAAGAAATAAGTATAGGTATTTTTCATACACATCCAAGGAGGCAAGTTATGCGGAGTAACAATCACGAGGCCAACATGAGTACGGAGCAATTTGAGTGGCCAAACAGTTGAAACCATCGGTGGACAATCCAAGCCTCACATTTCTAGGTTCCAATGCAAATTCGGGATGTGCTAAGTTGAAATCTTTCCAAGCACCTTACATCTGCGAGATGATTTAGTTCTCCATCTTTAGTTGGAGATTTCGCATGCCAACTCATATGTTCAAATGATCTTGAAGACATGTACAATCTTTTTAGTCGATGTGTTATTGGAAAATACCTTAGAATCTTAAGCGGTATACTTGATTTTTTTTGTAGTCACACCCTCTTTATTAGGCCTAAACCGATCATGAGCGCAAAACGTGCACCTTGTCATCTGCTCATTTTCCTTATAAAACAACATGCGATTCGTTGGGACATGCATCTATCTTTTAGTATCCAAGACCCAACTTCTTCACCATTTTCTTACAAAAGTAATAGTTACCGGAAATTTCTCACCGTCAGAACATGACATACTCTTAATTGCCTTCAAGAGCGACTCAAAACACTCATGGCTCATGTTGGATCGACCTTGATGTTAAGTAATGTCGCCATCGCTGCAGAGACAATGTAGTGTGTTTGGTGCAACCATGCCACAATGGCTTGCTACCCTCATCTAATAACTTAAAGAAGTCTTTGGCATCGAATTCATAGGTTGCTCTCTGCGCTTGCTCCCAATCAAAATATGGCCTGCAATATCATGGACCATTTCATTCATACGATGAGTACTCTTTGCCTCGAATTGTGTACTTGTGTGATGCCACCATCTCTTCTCGCCCATGTGCCTGAACATTCTTCGTAATTTCTCATGAACCCGAAACAAGTAAATGATAGTTTACCGTGTCTCATCCATATAATTTACATTCTTACACTTTAAACATGGACATCGTATCTGCGACTTACCATTCATACATTCTGGGTGACTATACACATACTCCAAAAATACTTGGCAACCAGCTCTAAATTCAACTGTAGCACCTATCTGGGCACTTGACTTTCGTCGTGCCATCCAACTACGGTCTGAATAGAGGTCCATGATTCCACGGTACCTACTACAGACAACATTATAAATGTTAACATATGACTTGAGCATACTTATAACCATATGACTTGAGCATACTTGTAAGCATGCATATGATTAACATTTAAGCATACTTCTAAGCATATGACTTAAGCATACTTGTAAGCATATGACTTGAGAGCATATGACTTGAGAGCATATGACTTAAGGAATGAATGCAAATTAAAAGCGTGATGAGAAACTTTAAATGTTATTAAATTTAGTATGAAACTAAGTAAATGCTACTTAGTTTAATAGTTATATTATATCATGTTATATTATAGCATTTGCTATTTTAAACTTAATGTTTCTAATAGCTTAAGATGCTAACAACCAAGCTTGGCTTGGCCTGTGAGAGCTTAGCTAAGCTTGGCGTAACCTCAAATGTGCCTCATGACCCCAAGCCCAAATTTCATCACTCTAACATCCCTTAATAGGCTCTAGTGGATCACCAATAGGCTCATTAATAGTATAAATGTTCATGACTACCAGACCAATAAAAAAAATTTTGCGAGTCTCCCTATAATATGGACTAGCCACATACGACGGCATGTATATACTGATCATTTCTAGGCACCCAAGACACAAACCAAGAGTCCACATGGGCGATCTTCATAAGTATAAGTAATGTGAAGAAAAGCCTAACTATTACCCATAGGCGATCTTGAATAAGTATAGTTCTCATATAGGCATAGATTTGACTATAATTTCATAAACAACATCCACATGTAGGCAAAAGAAACCTTTAGGCATTCAAACAACTTTAAAATTATGATAATAAAAGGTACTTTAGGCATGATTAAGTACTAAATTATACTAATAGTCCCCAAGCCTTCCATTATAAATATTATTACATCAAATAATTGTTATAAATATCAATACCTATAATATGATGGCTATACAAATTGACTGAAAATAAAAGAAGAAATAGAAAGCAAACAAACTTACTGACGTAGAGTCTCAAAGGATAAAACTATTGTGTTGAGGATACACTTTTTTGAAAGCCCCCTTCCCTAGAACCTCTTTATACTGCAAATTACATCACATAAATCAAATTGACGTTATAATGCAGTTGACTCAACTAAATCACAATGAACACATATCTAAGTCAAACAAACCAAAAGTTCAAGCACCAATAATAACAAAAATGAAAAAAAATTAGGCTATGTTTCATAATAACAGTTTATTTTATAAATTTTAAAATAAACTTTAATTAGTTCATTGTCATTAGTTGCCTTTTTAATCTTAATTAAGGCATATTTATTTTTGATTTAGGGTTTGTCTAAACCACATTCAATTAACAAATTAACAAGGTTTCTAGTAGATTTTAAGTGGGTTACCTTTGTAGGCGGTGGCGGTGGTAGGTGGAGGCGGTGGCGGCACGGCACGAACTTCTTCTCCTTCTTCTCTTCTCCCCCTTTTCTCCCTCTTCTCTCTATTTCTCTGCGTTCTATGTCGAGCGAATGCTGGGTACTGATAACTTTTAGTTTGATTAGCGACCGCTATCGGCGACCGCATGCGGTCGCTGATTTTTAATGACATGGACTTATCAGCGACCACACGCGATCACGATTTCAAAATGGTTGCACAAAAATTAGGCGCCAACATTTCCGGCCAAAATTTTGGTGGCAAATTTATACTTAGCGATGATCGACCACTCGTGTCACGATTATTTATTAAAACATTAGCGACTAGATTACGTTTCGGTCGCAGATGACGGTCGCTGTGACTAATATCAGCAACCGATGGTGCGGTCGCTGATACTGTTGGTCACTGATAGACCTTTTTCTTGTAGTGATTTTCTATAGAGATAGAAAAACTAGGGTTTAGCCAACCACCCATCTTCTTGAATCCTTCTTCTTCCTTGGTGGATCACCTCTAGAGGCCAAACACTTGGGTGGCTAATGTTGATCAAAGGAAGGAACCAAACCCGGTGAATTCAAGTTGAACGCGAAAGGATTTGGAGGTGAACTTGTACCTAAGGAAGCTCGATCTTCAAGGGTATGATTTTATTCTTTATCTTTTCGTTTAATTAATAATTATGCATAAAGGGTGATCCGGGTATATGGTTTGTAAAAATTTTAAAACTCGATTTTTACGTTTTCGCTTATTTTTGCAATTTGATTGCGTTCTTGAATATTACAAACCTAACATCAATACCATCCTGGAAAAGGGAACGTGGTAGCTGACGCGTTGAGTAGAAGATCATATGCGGGTACGAGTGCGATATTGTCAATGCAAAGACCCATTTGGTATGACTTATAAAGGATGGAGATAGAGTTAAAGACTCTAGGGACCCACGTGATGATGTCAAATATACGAGTAGAACCGACTTTAATCGATAAAGTGAAAGCTTCTTAACTTATGGACCTGGAGCTGATGCGTATGAAGAAAAAAATGCAAGAAGGTGTTATTTTAGAAGCAAGAATCGATGAAGAAGGAATACTTCGAGTCAACTCCAGACTTTGTGTTCCTAATGACTCTAATTTGAAGTATAAAATCATGATAGAGGCGTACAACACATCGTTTGAAATCCATCATGGGAGTACCAAAACGTATCGTGATCTTCGACATACATTTTGGTGGAGTAATATGAAAAGAGAGATTGCAGATTTTATCTCAAGGTGTCTAACTTGTTAATGTGTCAAGGCGGAGCATCAAGTTCCAAAAGGTCCATTGCAACTACTTGAAATTCCAGAATGGAAGTGGGATCACATTACATGGATTTCGTTACTGGTCTTCCTAAGGTTTCTCAATGCATAAATGCAATTTGGGTCATTAATGATAGACTAACCAAGTCTGCTCATTTCTTACCCATAAGAGAAACTCATTCACTTGAACGTCTTGCTCGTATATACATAAATGAGATTGTAAGACTGCATGGTATGCCAGTATCCATAGTTTCTGATCGAGTCCTAAGATTCACTTCATGATTTTGGGTTAGTTTATAAAAATCTATAGGCACAAATTTATAATTCAGTTCGGCATATCATCCTCATACGGACAGACAGTCGGAGAGGACTTTTTAAACTCTTGAAGATCTATTAAGACTATGTGTCCTTGACTTCAAAGGAAGTTGGAACAAGTTCTTTCCATTAGTGGAATTCTCCTACAACAACAGTTATCAAGCAAGTATTGGCATGGCTCCATTCGAGGAGTTGTATGGACGCAAGTGTCATTCTCCAGTATGCTGGGACGAGGTGGGTGAAGCAACATTGTTGGGACCAAAATTGGTACGCATGACTACGGAAAATATTCCAATGATCCGACAATGTATAAAACCTCAGAAGATCAAAAAAAGAGTTAGGTTGATCTTTATCGAAAGGATGTGGAATTCAATGTTGGAGATCATGTGTTATTACGTATGTGTTGCTCCATGGAAAGGAGTTACAAGATTTGGAAAGAGAGGAAAGATTAATCCTCGATTCATTGGCCCATTCGAAATCCTCGATCGAGTAGGAAAGGTGGCATATAGACTCATTTTACAACCAAATATGTGTCGTGTTCATAACGTTTTTCACATATCTATGTTGCGTAAATATGTGGAAGACCCGAACCACATTATTGAATTAGAACCAGACGAGATAGTGGAAGATTTAATGTATGAAGAGGTACCAGTTAAAATCTTGGATAAGAAAGAACATATTCTACGCTCCAAGGTTATACCTCAAGTCAAAGTTTTGTGGAGAAACCACGATATTGAGGAAATGACCTGGGAGTTAGAATCTGAAATGAAATCAAGGTATCCTCACATCTTCGACATACCAAGTACGTACACCAATTTTGAAGACAAAATTTCATAAGAATGGGAGGTTGTAAGACCCCAACTTTTATGAATAAAGATTAATTTATCTCTAAATATCATTTTGAGTAATAAGGTGTGGATTTGATATAATGTTATAGTTGTGGGTAATATTTATAAATTTTGAAAAGTAAGCAAGTTGTCATAAAATATTCGATTGGTCGGGGAATATTCGTTTTATCGGGGAATATTCGTTTTATCGGGGAATATTCGTACGACGACACAATCATTGGTGGACCCCACAACGGAATTACTTTCGGGATTAGAAAACGACAGAAATAACTTTTTATAAAAATAACGGCAAAAGTTTTACCGTTAACTGTTGAAATACCTGGTGCAAAAAAGTATAGTAATACGCGTGGTTGCACAGTACGTAGCACACGGTATTGTATAGTATGTTTGATTATTGATGCTTATGTGAGAAGTCACTCAGTTATACTCAATTATTGACACAGTAATTACTGCATAGTATCTCATATTATTGATTCAATTATTGTTATAATATTATCTGCACAATATTTTATATCATTAAATCAATAATTAAGACGATAAAGTTATTCATATTATTATTTGCATTATTGACAATGTTTAAAAAGTTCTGTCGAGAAAAGGGGTTTGGTCACCTAATTGCGCGCTAATATGGAGAAGTCCTTATCAAAAAGCTCTCTCTTTCCTGAGAATGATCTGGTTGTTAATATTGTGAGTTATAATATTAATGATGAATAAATATTATTAAAAATGTGTTTTGTGAAGCCAAGTGAATTGAGATAAATAGAAGGGTTTTTTATGAAGTATTTGTTGTAAATTTTGTTTTTTATATGTACCCCCACCTACTCATTTTTCAAAATAGTGTGTGTTATGAGTGAGATGATATATATATATATATATATATATATATATATATATAAATAAGTTTTTGTTTTTTTATGTAAAATAGAATATATTATATTTTATTTGATTGCATAGTGTGTGCATAGTGCTGCATAGTAAAATCAAAAAAAATTCTTCAGATTACGCCCATGAAATCTTCCTATTGTGCGTCCGTGATTTTCTAAATTCAAATAGTATCATGTCATTCTCCTATAAATAGGATGCTTAGTTTAAAAATGAAAATCACAACAGAATCAGAGAATTCTTCTTCTATAATATCAAGCGTATTTCTTTTGAGTTTAAGGAAGCTTTGAGCATAGAAAACAATATAAGTTTTCTTCAAGAATATCCCCGCCCTACCAGTCAGAAACACTCTCCTTCTAAGGTAAGGAATATTATTTTTGTTCAATATTCGTATGAAATAATATTTCCTTCCATACTCTGTAGTATGTAAGTAATATTATTTCGTTTCGTATTCTTAATTCTACACTCATGTTGATAAGTTTTACTTCTATACTCTTTGAAATTAGTAGGATATCCTTGAAATTTGCGCTTCATCTAGTATCATTTCACAAGAATATTTTTCTGAACATTCTTGTTAAATTTTGATCTTTTCATACCTGGGTACTATTCATGAAGTATTATTCACTCGGTTACTATTCACCCGGGGTACTATTCATGACAGAATTTGATTTCTTTTCTGTCCAAATTATTTTTGATACAATATTATTCTTGAATTTTACTCCACAAAGTAGTTATCATGTTGACAATTTGGACATTTCTGAACTCTGGATAAATTGAATTATAAATCTTTAAAATTTATCATTGCTTTCATTTAATTGAATTCTTATATCATTGTCATCATCATGATGCTTATTTTGTGATGAAAGTCATCATCTTTAGCCCGTAGTGCATAGATGGGATGTTGATTGGTATGATTATGATCAGGAACTATGTATAGGTATAATCATGACCTGTAATGTTACAAATAATGTAGTAAAAGTCCTCATTGACCCGTAGTGCATTGATGGACAGTTATTGACACATGATCATGACCACTGGTGATACTAACGAATATCATTGGCCCGTAGTGCATGGATATATCGTGGATGTGATAATAATGAGTATTATCCTTGGCCCGTAGTGCATGAATAAATCATGGATGTGATACTAACGAATATCCTTGGCCCGTAGTGCATGGATAATTCAATGATGTGGATTATTTTTGAGATGTGTTACAGCGATAAAACATTGATGATGAACTTTTAAATCATAGAAGATGGTAGATATTATGCTCAACTTGACTCTTCTAATGAATTGTTTGTTCCGCTGTAGTTAAACTTGTTGTCTATTGTATTCTATTAGTTTAACACTATTGAAGGCTAACGATAATTTATTCTGCATTATCTTAGTCATAATATTTCTTACTGGGCTAGTTGAGCTCACCCTTTGCTTTCATTATTCTCTTCAGGAAATGAGAACATGACCGAGACTAGTCGGACAATGGAGTGACGGTCCGAGATGGTGGCTGTAGTAGTCCTCACTATTCTATGAAATAGTATGATAATAATTGTAATGAGGATTCTATTTGAGTTTGAATATTGTGTATAAGACAATATTCGTGTTAAAACTCTCAGCTACGTTTTTATCGTATTGTATAAATGAAGTTGTATTTAAATTTTATATCATGTATTTGGCGACTCAGAATGAGTTGTGTATACCTATTTTGGGGGTGTCACATATACGCTATAAAACATAACATGTATAATATGGAGATATATATAAATAAACTAAACGGTCATATAATGAATGGTGTACTTTTATTAATAAATTAATGTCAAATATAAATAAATTTATTTAATTATTTACTTTTTTCATGTAGATGGTAATCCGAAAATCACAAGTTTTTTTGGCAATTAGGGTAGTCATTCTTATAATTCTATTAGTTTTTCATATTTTGATTTTTTTTTTTTGCTAAATCATAGTTTGATATTTTAGTTCTAGTATATTGACTATTTTATCTTTTATCCGTAAGAACATAACTATTTTCATTTACTTTGCCAACAAAAATTTGATCCGGTTAGACACACCAACTTTATCGTAGTAAGTTCTATAATTTATTATTATATATATTGGGTATAGAAAAATTACATTAATAAGTTTTATAACTTTTATTGCAATAGTAATGCAATATTTTTATACCCAATGCAATAAAAATATATATAAACTTACTACCGTGAAATTGATGTCAACTTGAAGCTAATTTCCTGATTTACAAATATCATGCTTTATTAATTAGGGTTTTCTCATAATTTTAGCAATTGTAGCCAGTGGAGCATGGCTTTTATAAAAGTTATTCAATAAAAATTCAACTTTTTGTATTTTTGTTTGATTCAAGATATATATTTATAATTTCAAGAAACTCTTGTGATATTTAAGATCATCACTTCATCCGAATAAAATAGTATTGATGTTTACTCCAAACTAAATTATAAGGAATAATCCACATCCGTTTCATAGACAATTTTGACAACTAATTTTTCAAGAAGAGCAAAGTAGATTTAACTTTGTATCAATTGGTACTTTCGTTAACAGCTCATGTTAGCGGTAGGGGCCATAAACTTAGCGACTTAATTATTTTATTCTATATTTTGGAGACTTAATTATTTGGGTTTTAATAAAACCTATTACTGGACATAATTTAATTAAATATAGAGGTGTAATTCATTTTCCTAATTGTGAAGAATAAGAGAGAACTTCATTTTATTTGTGTAGAAATTATTTGATTTGTGCCTATAATTAATAAGACATTTAATAAGGTGCAAAATAGTTTGATAAAACTAATTTTCCTTAGTTCCATTTAATAGAAAAAGAATCCTAGTTACTTTATACCTATAAGAAGTGTAATATATTTTATTTTGAAATAAAAAGAAAATATTGAGAACTATTAAATTCTAATTAACCACTAAATTAATACTAGTATATAATTTACATATTTATTACTAATAAGTGTAGTTAAAAATAAAATTTAATAGTATATTATGTAACATACAAAATATGTATGTATATGTGTGTGTGTGTGTGTATATATATATATATATATATATATATATATATATATATATATATATATATATATATATATATATATGAGGTAAGTTTATATATATATATGAGGTAAGTTTACACTTTTGAATTATTAGGGATGCGCTGTTAGCAATTTGCAGAGTTACTTTCAAAGTTGAACTACTGCATAACTTTTTTTTATGTATTTTTCAACATGGTTTTCCAGTTCGAAGTGCACGACAAGTAGGCTACTAATCTTCGGAGAATTTAATCAGGTTAATTGTCCATATTGACGAACAACTGGATGAATCAATCATGCACGAGAAATGAACAACAAACTAGGTAACGGAAAATACCGGAGTAGTTAGAATGATTACAACCCTTGAGAAAGGGGAATACCGGAGTAGTTAGAATGATTTCATGAGCAGGCAAGCTTGGTTCTACCTCCCGTTCTAATTTTTTTGATATCCATATAATCCATTCTAAAATTTTGGAAATTAATTTATAACACCTTTGAATGAGACATATTATAAACTATGTAAACTATGAGACATATTATAAACTATGTAAAATTACTATACACATTATAAAATTTATTATTTTATAATTGTTAATGAATTATATAAATTTTAGATTTTAAAAAAAATATTATTTAACTTTCAAAAATAAAAATATGATTTTATAATTTGAAACCTATGAAGTATTAAATCACAAAACTTTGGTAAAACACTATCTAGAAAAAGATAACAATGTGATAAAAACTTAATTTGCGCTGGTTTTTAATTGTGAAGTGCTTGACAAGTAGCCTACCAAGCATGAATGAATGAACAACGATCTGCAACTAGTCTAGGGTTCTATCCAATTCTTCTAGAGAGAAATAGTCTTCTTGACAAAGGCCTTGCAACTACTTCCACAATTATTCATTGTTTGAGTCGACAAAATCGTCGTTAAAAATCGCGACAAGGATCGGCCTAATTAGAAATCATATGTCAATTATTTAAATGCATTTGTGTTTGTGAAGATACCTGATATTGAATAATTATATGCGTGTTTTCTTACCCAAATGAGCACGCAAATTTTAACAAACATTTGTGTTTGTGAAGTTACCTGATATTGAATAATTATATGCGTGTTCTCATAACTGGATGATTTTGAACATGGTTCCAGATAATTTCTTCTAAGACTGAACAATGGCAACAACTTTAACCAATTGAAGTTCTTTTTTTAAATAAATAGATGTAAAAATTGTTTCGAAATATTTCTGCATGCTTATATATATGTTGGAGCTGTTAATCATGCAAGTACAAATATGCAAAACTGATACAAAGTAGCAAGTATATTCTATTTAGTTTGGCTTCAATACATTTTAAACTTTTAAAATTTTCTCATTTTAGAACATAAATCAAGATATTTCAATTTAAGATATTCAACCTTAATGTTCCTAAATTATTATATATAAACTTTTTAGCCACATGTGTGTAAAAATTGATTGGGGTACGGGTATATTAGACTATTTCACTTCTAAATATCTTTGAAAATATAAAAAATTTGTAGGCACATAATTATTGTTTAATGAAAGAAAATAAGAAGAAATATTGGAACCAATATAAATGATTTTCATGACTCTTTAAAGACTAAATTGTTTTTCATGTGAAGTCATGTGACTTATTTATTTTTGTTTTTATTTTTTTTGGGGTGAGGGAGAGGGGGAAGATGTTAAATCTGGTGCCTAAAAAGTTCAATTTCTAAAAATTCAAAGATATTAAGTTTCAATATTCGAAAATTGAAACATTAGGGTTTAAATTCTAAAATGTGAAAAAAAATATATTACTATCATTTATTTTTTATTTGTTAACGTTTTCACGAAGTCTATGTCTTGTATTATACCGTTTTAAGTCTTGAAATGCAGAGATATGTGACTAAATACCCATCTTTACTGTTCGGCCATAACTTGATATTTTAACAAAATTGATTATTTCCTCCATGGCTGAAGTCTTAACAATTACCAACAATATTAATAAATTCATGCTATTTTTAAAATCAATTGTTGACTATAAATAGGGTTGTATATCATGGAAGCCGTTCATGAGCCTGCTGGAGCTCGACTCATTTATAACTCGGCTCAATTTGTTAGTTTACTTGATTAGTAGAGCTCAGTGCGGACATGATTTGGCTTACTTTTAAGCTCGCGAACTAGTTTGTGCTTGAACTTGGTTGGTTTTGTTTTGAAATTTGCTGATCAGCTCATTCTATAATGTTTTATATTTCTACTATCTAAACATACAAACTACAAGCCGGAGTATTTAATTAGTTATACATAATGATAATAATCAATTGTTAGAATTGTTGGATAAATAATTTTCTGAAAATAGTTTTTTTTTTAAATTTAAAAAAAAACCAAGATCATCTTTATGGTTTTATACAAAATAACCAATATATATATATATATATATATATATATATATATATATATATATATATATATATATACCAACCATGTATCTAAAGAGAGAATTCGTTACCTAGTGCTTGGTCTGATAGAAAAGTGCCAAAATACATTTCTAATCAATGATATTTATAATGACATTGATCCTTACACTCTCTTAAGAATTTTGTACATATTAGACTAGGAAGGGATCCTAAGATTCGTCTTTCTGACTTGAATACTTATCTTGATATTATTATCTAATAATAATATTCAAAATAAATATTAATTACAATTAATTCCACTAAATAATTGTAATTGAATTTCGATTCGAAAATTAATTAAATAAACATTTTACTAATAAACTGTAAATATTTCCTCTATAAATGTAAATAACTATTTCAAAATCAATTAATATAATTTTGATTCATTTAATTAACTAATTTCATAAGTTCACAATTTATCTCTATTTAATCATAAATTGATTAACAATTAAATCAATCCTTTTAATAATAAATATTAAAAGACTCGGCCAAGATTTTATGATCAATGATAAATAATCTTATAGATGTTTTAACAATAATAATGTTCCTAATATTAATTATATACATTAATCGACATTTCGAGGTATTAATTAACACGATGTTATCTCACACATTTGAATATCAAATTAATATATATAACATTATTAAGTCCACTTTGTTATTTCAAAATAAAGAAATTTTACAAACTAGTATTTTTGTGAAAATATTTTATAAATAAAATATTATCACATGATCCGCTTAATGCACACCATTACGAAACTAGTACTTTAATTAGAAGTCTAACTTCCATGATCAATAAATCATCTTTGTTAAAGTACTATATCCTACAAGATAATATCTTCAAATCATCCTATGTTATAAACCATTATTCCTTTATTTATATATTGCATATAATTTATATTTTTTGTGTATAACCTTTATTTATATTGTAAGACCCCAACTTTTATGAATAAAGATTAATTTTTTTCTAAATATCATTTTGAGTAATAAAGTGTAGATTTGATATAATGTTATAGTTGTGGGTAATATTTACAAATTTTGCAAAGTAAACAAGTTGTTATAAAATATTCGATTGGTCGGGGAATATTCGTTTTATCAGGGAATATTCGTACGACGACACAATCATTGGTGGACCCCACAATGGAATTCTTTCATTTGAGTTAGAAAATGACGAAATAACTTTTATAAAAATAACGGTAAAAGTTTTACCGTTAATCGCTGAAATACCCGGTGAGAAAAATGCGAATAATGGCGTGGTTTACGCATAGATAGCATTACCAGTATTATACAAAGATATTTGATTATTGATGCTTACGTGGGAACTCACTTAGTTATACTCAATTTTTCCACAGTAATTGCTGCATAATCTCATATTATTGATTCAATTATTGTCACAGTATCATCTGCACAATATTTTATATTATTAAATCAATAATTGAGACGAAAAAGTTATTCATATTATTGTTTGCATTATTAACAATGTCTAGAAATTAAAGTTCTGTCGAGGAACGGGGTTTGGTCACCTAATTGCGCGTCAATAAGGAGAAGTCCTTATCAGAAAGCCCCCTATTTCCTGGGAATGATCTGGTTGTTAATATTGTGAGTTTATAATATTAATGATGAATATATGTTATTAAAAATATGTTTAGTGAAGCTAAGTGAATTGAGATAAATAGAAGAATTTTTTTATGAAGTATTTGTTGTAAATTTTGCTTTTTATATGGACCCCCACCTACTCATTTTTCAAAATAGTGTGTGTTATGAGTGTGATAATATATATATATATATATATATATATATATATATATATATATATATATATATAGCGTTTATAGGAGTATGTATCGGAGATTCATGGAAGAGTTTTCTCGAATCGCTACTCCGTTAACTCAGCTGACTCGAAAAGATACAAAATCGGTTGGAGCGAGGAGTGTGAGAAGAGTTTTCAAGAACTCAAGAGAGACTCATTTCAAAGACTGCTACGTGACAATACCATCCGGTTCGGAGGGATTTGTCATATACAGTGATGCTTCATGCAAAGGTTTAGGATGTGTTCTCATGCAACATGGGAAAGTCATAGCCTATGCCTCACGACAACTCAAAGAATTTGAGAGGAATTATCCTACTCATGATCTAGAGTTGGCAGCAGTCGTTTTTGCGCTTAAAATCTAGAGGCATTACCTATATGCGGAGAAGGTGGAGATCTATACGAATCATAAAAGCCTCAAATATTTCTTCTCCCAAAAGGAACTCAACATGCAGCAATGACGTTGGCTCAAGCTGTTGAAAGATTACGATCATACCATTCAATACCATCCTGGAAAAGCGAACGTGGTAGCTGGTGCGTTGAGTAGAAGATCATATGCGGGTACGAGTGCGATATTGTCAACGCAAAGACCCATTTGGTATGACTTACAAAGGATGGAGATAGAGTTAAAGACTCCAGGGACCCACGTGATGATGTCAAATATACGAGTATAACTGACTTTAATCGATAGTGTAAAATCTGCTTAACTTACGGACCTGGAGCTGATGCGTATAAAGAAAAAAGTGCAAGAAGGTGCTATTCCAGAAGCAAGAATCAATGAAGAAGGAATACTTCGAGTTAACTCCAGATTTTGTGTTCCTAACAACTCTTATTTGAAGTATAAAATCATGATGGAGGCGCACAACACACCATTTGCAATCCATCCCGGGTGTACCAAAATGTATTGTGATCTTCGACATACATTTTGGTGGAGCAATATGAAAAGAGAGATCGCGGATTTTATCTCAAGGTGTCTAACTTGTTAACGTGTCAAGGTGGAGCATCAAGTGCCAAAAGGTCCATTACAACCACTTGAAATTTCAGAATGGAAGTGGGAGCACATTACCATGGATTTTGGTACTGGTCTTCCAAAGGTTTCTCAAGGCATAGATATAATTTGGGTTATTGTTGATAGATTAACCAAGTCTGCTCATTTCTTACCCATAAGAGAAACTTATTTACTTCAACGTCTTGCTCGTATATACATAAATGAGATTGTAAGACTGCATGGTATGCCAGTATCCATAGTTTCTGATCGAGACCCAAGATTCACTTCACGATTTTGGGTTAGTTTGCAAAAATCTATGGGCCCGAATTTATGATTCAGTTCGGCATATCATCCTCAGACGGAAAGACAGTCGGAGAGGACTATTCAAACTCTTGAAGATCTATTAAGACTCTGTGTCCTTGACTTCAAAGGAAGTTGGGACAAGTTCTTACCATTAGTGGAATTCTCCTACAACAACAGTTATCAAGCAAGTATTGGCATGGCTCCATTCGAGGCGTTGTATGGATGCAAGTGTTGTTCTCCAGTATGTTGGGACGAGGTAGGTGAAGCAACGTTGTTGGGACCAGAATTGGTATGCATGACTACGGAAAAGATTCAAATGACCCGAAAATGTATAAAAACCTCACAAGATTGACAAAAGAGTAATGTTGATCTTCATCGAAGGGACGTGGAATTCAATGTTGGAGATCATGTGTTATTACGTGTTGCTCCATGGAAAGGAGTTACAAGATTTGGAAAGAGAGGAAAGGTCAATCCTCGATTCATTGGCCCATTCAAAATGCTCGATCGAGTAGGAACGATGGCATATAGACTTGCTTTACCGCCAAGTATGTTTCGTGTTCATAAAGTTTTTCACATATCTATGTTGCGTAAATATGTGGAAGATCTGAACCACATTATTGAATTAGAACTAGACGAGATAGCGGAAGATTTAATGTATGAAGATGTACCTGTTAAAATCTTGGATAAGAAGGAACATATTCTACGCTCCAAGGTTATACCTCAAGTAAATGTTTTGTGGAGAAACCACAATATTGAGGAAATGACCTGGGAGATAGAATCTGAAATGAAATCAAGGTATCCTCACCTCTTCGACATACCGGTACGTACACCAATTTTGAGGACAAAACTTCATAAGAAGTGGAGGTTGTAAGACCCCAACTTTTACGAACAAATATTAATTTATCTCTAAATATCATTTTGAGTAAGAAGGTGTGGATTTGATATAATGTTATAGTTGTGGGTAATATTTACAAATTTTAAAAAGTAAGCAAGTTGTCATAAAATATTCGATTAGTTGGGGAATATTCGTTTTATCAGGAAATATTCGTACGACGACACAATCATTGGTGGACCCCACAACGGAATTACTGTCGGAGTTAGAAAATGATAGAAATAACTTTTTATAAAAATAACGACAAAAGTTTTACCATTAAGTGTTGAAATACCCGGTGAGAGAAGTATAGTAATACGCGTGGTTGCACAGTACGTAGCACACAGTATTGTATAGTATATTTGATTATTGATGCTTACATGAGAATTCACTCAGTTATACTCAATTATTGACACAGTAATTGCTGCATAGTATCTCATATTAATGATTCAATTATTGTCACAATTTCATCTGCACAATATTTTATATTATTAAATCAATAATTGAGACGACAAAGTTATTCATATTATTATTTGCATTATTGACAATGTCTAGAAAGTTCTGTCGAGAAAATGGGGTTGGTCACCTAATTGCGCGCTAATATGGAGAATTCCTTATCGGAAATCCCCCTCTTTCCTGAGAATGATTTGGTTGTTAATATTGTGAATTGTAATATTAATGATGAATAAATGTTATTAAAAATGTGTTTAGTGAAGCCAAGTGAATTGAGATAAATAGAAGGGTTTTTTTATGAAGTATTTGTTGTAAATTTTGCTTTTTGTATGGACCCCCACCTACTCATTTTTCAAAATAGTGTGTGTTATTAGTGTGATAATATATATATATATATATATATATATATATAAGTTTTTGTTTTTTATGTAAAATAGAATAGAATATATTTTATTTGATTGCATAGTACTGCATAGTATTGCATAGTACTGCATAGTGTTTCATAGTACTTGTTAGTTTCCAGTAGGCACAATATAGATCTAGAAGGGGGGTTGAATAGATCCTTTTTAATTTCAAATATTTTTCTCTTTTATTTTGTTTAGCTAATGTTTTAGCATATGACAAACATAAGAATCTTTTCAAGCACAGCGGAATAAGTAAAAGATCCTCTTCATTGATATATTCATAAATGCACATACATTGTTCTTAGAGTTAGTTCAGTTGTGAGCAGTTAAAACATACATAGCAGTTATAGCAGTTAATATACATAATGTAAATGACATAAGCTAAAAGACACAAGGGGTTTTAAGTGGTTCAGAGACACAAGCTCCTAGTCCACTCTTCTGATTTCAACTAGTAGGATTTCCAAGAGACTTTGGACTTGTCTATGTGGATTGCCCAATGACTAGTTATTAGATTATATTGTGTAGAGACAAGAAGAGAAGAATATAAACTGTATAATATGTGTGCCTCCTCTGAAGAACTGAAGCAGTATTTATATAAGATGATAATGAGTGTTGCAAACAACGGGAAAAATAACGTTAGAAGGGAAATAAAGAACGTTAACGTTGGAAGTAAATACTGTTTACGCTACCGAACGTTGGGAAAAAATTAACGTAAAAAGGAACGTTGGGGAATAACTGCGGCTAGGGCTTATAAAAAGAAATTAGTGATTTAAGCAAAACAGTGGGCTACCTGGGTGCACCCGCAAGGCATATCCGACCGGATTGGCACCCCCCCTGCACGGGCGTATCGCGCACATACACGCACTAAAGTTTTCTGACCAAAATTCCAAGAACTAAGCTTAGCCTAGCCCAATTCCTTAGTCATCCTCATGTGCGCGAGCCCATCCCTATTTCCTCAACCATGTTACTATACCTAAGCCAACATGTGCTAATATACCCATAAAAGGTTTTCAAAATAGATAATATGGGACTATGTCAAAACTATCAATTTTGGAGCATAACCAACAATCCCCCACAAGATCCAAAATTATCAAAGATAGAAAAATTAAAAAGAAGTAAGAAGGGTAATGGATTTTAGATACATAACGTCGATACCTTTTGGGTTTGAATCGACACTTAGTGGAACAAGCTCATGATTGTAGATTATAGGTGAACTATATTCTTGAACCCATTATCTATGATACAATCAATTGAACTTGCACACATATCTAAAAATCCTGAATCCACACAAGTCTGCGGTTGGGCGCGTTCTAGGCCATGCGACATATCCCAGATTTTCATAAAGGCTCTAGAGAGTTTGCCAAACTCTCATAGGAAGCGGCCTACACTTTCACCTTTATATAGGTGAACCCATCAAGTGTATACTGGCATACACCACCCTATAGGGCTATGAGTTTCATTAAGAATCTAAATGATTCATCCTATCACAATTTATCAGTAAGCACCACATACACACAGAGAGAAATATAAATAATTGTAGTGCTTTAATTAAATAATTACATGACTTGTTGTTACCTATTGAACCCAATTTATTGGATCTCCAATCACATGAGTTGGGTTTCCATCACATATTATTTACTCAAAATATTGACAATAGTCTCATCCCTCTGGATGCTTCTTGGATTACCTTTTTACTCAATCCCTTAGTAAGCGGATCTACTAGGTTCTTTTCAGACCTCACAAATTCCATGGAAATAACCTCGTTAATGATCAGTCCTCGTACAATATTGTGCCTCAAGTGAATATGTCTCTATTTTCCATTATAAACATGGTTCATTACCCTGCCAATAGCTGCTTGAGAATCACAATGCAAAGAAATAGAAGGAATTGGCTTATACCACAAAGGTATATAAGCCAATAAATTCCTTATCAACTCTGCTTCTGTACCTTCCAATTCTAAAGCAATAAATTCAGATATCCTAGTAGATCTAACAGTACAAGTTTGTTTAGCAGATTTCCAAGAAACAACTCCTCCACCTAAAGTAAACACATAACCACTAGTGGAGTTTGTTTCATCATTATTAGATACCCAATTAACATCACAATATCCTTCTAAAACACTAGGATGACCAGTAAAATGTACACCTACATCGACACGACGCCCCCAAAATTAGGTATACATCACCCATCTTCTAGTCGATACATGGTACGTAATTTAAATACAACTTACTAATATAACTGCAAATTTAAATACAACTTACAATATAATATAAATACGACATAGTTTGAATACAAATATTGTCTACTAGAGATCATACAAACTCAAAAGGAGTCCTCATTACAATTATTATCACACTATTTCACGTAATAGTGAGGACTACTAATGCTATCCTCTCGACCATTACTCCGCTCCCCGACTCGTCCCAAATATATTTTCATTTCCTCAAGAGAACAAGTGAAAGAAAGGGTGAGCTCAACTAGCTCAAGAAGAAATATTATGACTAAGATAATGCGTAATAAATTATCATTAGCCTACAACAAAGTTAAACTAATAAAATATAATGAACATCAAGTTTAACTACAAATGAACCAAAGAATCCATTAAAAGAGTCAAGTAGAAAATAAAATCTACTATCTTTTATGATTTAAAAGGTTTTTCATCATCATTATAGCCGAGACTCACTTTTAATAAATATTCCACATCATCGAATCACCCCGCACTACTACCCAGGATATTCTTTAGTATCACGACCACAATTATTCATGCACTACGGCCAAGAATATTTGTGTATTCATTAATGGTCATGATCATGCCAACAACTATCCATCAATGCACTACGGCCACTGAGGATTTTTACCACATCATTTGTAACATTACTAATATGATTACACCGAATAGTCTCTCGGTCATAATCATAAAAGTCCATCTATGCACTACAGCCACGTATGACTTTCAACATAATATAAACATGAGGATGATGACAATGATATTCAATAAAAAACAAGTTCAAGAATTAATTTATCTAGGAACCAATAACATCCAAACCATCAACATGATCTTCGCTTTGTAGAGTAAAATTCAAGAATATCGAGAAGAATATTTCCATGAAAGGATACTCGATGAAGCGCAAATATCAAGGATATTCCACTAATTTCATGGAGTATAGAAGTCAAAGTTTTAACCAACCGGGTATAATAAAGAATGGAATAACAAAAGAAATCACCATGCATGCGATAGATCAGAGCAGACAGCAAAAGTTATTCCAATGTAATAATAAATAACGGAACCAGTCCTAAAAGAAACGCATGCATGTGATATTCCAATGTAATAATAAAGAATGGAACCAGTCCTCCAGAAAAGCACACATGCATGTGATGTTCCAACAATAATAATAATAAAGATTTTAACCAGTCCTGTAAAACACACATGCATGTGATGTTCCAATAGAATAATAATAAAGATTTTAACCAGTCCCGTTTAAAACACACATGATGTGATGTTCCAAATGTAATAATAGAAGAATGTCACCAAGTATAGGGTAAACCACGATACAAAAGTTATTCCAATGTAATAATAAGCAATGGAATAACAACAGCTTCTCTTCATGAATAAGAAAGAATAACACCCCTTACTTTTGGTAGGAGATTGAATATCGCAGAGTGTAGTAACAAAATACTCTTCTTCTTTCTCTCTTATTCTCTCTATACTTTCTCTCTCTATAGCTCAATGAATTCGTGAAAATAATGAAGCACTAGGCCTCTATTTATAGAAGATTTCTAGCTTAAGACCGCCATGTGAAAAGGCAAGTGGCTTGACGAATCGGTGATGTGAAAAGAAAAGTGGTTTGACGCTCAGTAATGTGAAACGACAAGTGGTTCGGACGCCTGTAATGTGAAACGACAAGTGGTTCGACTCAAAGTAATGTGAAACGACAAGTGGTTCGACGCTTTTAATGTGAAACGACAAGTGGTTCGACGTCTGCAAAGGTAATTACTATCGACGGTAAATAATTACTATTCACAAAGGTAATTACTATTGACGAAGGTAATTACTATCGACGAAGAGACTCTTAGATGATGACATATGGGCCCCCATAAAATAATCAAACTTACCACAAACGCCTCATAATGCACTCTTTATATACATCAAGGATCGAATAAATATTACCACAAATCATTTTATTTTTAATCAACACATATTTAATCTTTCAACAATTATTAATCATTTATAACTTGTCGCCTCAATTATTGATTTAATACTATAACATATTATAATGATGATACTTTGTGACAATAATTGAATCAATAATATAAGAGATATGATGCATCAATTATCAGAAGCAATAATTGAGCATAGCCGAGTTGACTTCTCACGTAAGATCAATAATCAATATCGTGTGCTACTATACAACTACGCCAGACATCGTATTTTTACTACCGGGTAGTTCAACAGCTTTTTTAACTAGTAACACCTCCGCCAGTTATTTTATAGAAAGATAATTTTGTCGCTTTTCTAACTACGACAATACTTCCGCCAGGGGTCCACTAATGATTGAGTCATTGCATTTAATATTCCCCGATAAAAAGAATATTCCCCACCAAACGAATATTTTATAACAACTTGCTTACTTTGCAAAATTTATAAATATTACCCACAACTATAACATTATATCAAATTTATTCCATAATATTCAAAAATAATATTTATAAAAAATTAATCTTTATTTATAAAAGTTGGGGTCTTACAACCTCCCTTCTTATGAAATTTCTCCCGAATTAGGGTACGACTGGTATGTCAAGAGGTAAGGATACCTTGATTTCATTTCGATTCTAACTCCCAAGTCATTTCCTCAACATCGTGGTTCCTCCACAAAACTTTGACTTGAGGTATAACCTCGAGCGTAGAATATGTTCCTTCTTATCCAAGATTTGAACAGAACCTCTTCATACGCCAAATCTTCCGCTATTTCGTCCTGCTTCTAACTCAATAATGTGGTTCGGTCTTTCACATATTTACGTAATATGGATATGTGAAAAACGTTATGAACACGAGACATACTTACAAAAAGCGAGTCTATAGGCCACGCTCCTACTCGATCGAGGATTAAAATGGACCGATGAATCGAGGATTGAGTTTTCCTCTCTTTTCAAATCTTGTAACTCCTTTCCATGGAGCAACTCTTAACAACACATGATCTCCTATATCGAATTCCACGTCCTTTCGATGAAGATCAACATAACTCTTTTGTCGATTTTGTGAGGTTTTTATACGTTGTCGGATCGTTTGAATCTTTTCCGTAGTCATACGCATCAACTCCGGCCCCAACAACGTTGCTTCACCCACCTCATCCCAAAGATACCGAGAACGACACTTTCTTCCATACAACGCTCAATGGAGCCATGCCAATACTTGCTTGATAACCGCTGTTGAGGGAAAACTCCACCAATGGTAAGAACTTGTCCCAACTTCCTTGAAATCAAGGACACAGAGTCTTAATAGATCTTCAAGAGTTTGAATAGTCCTCTCCGATCGTCGTCATCCGGCTCTGAGGATGATATGCCGAAGCTAAATCGTAAGTCTGTGCTCATAGCTTTTTGCAAACTAACCCAAAATCGTGAAGTGAATCTTGGGTCTCGATCGAAACTATGGATACCGCATACCATGCAGCCTTTACAATCTCGCTTATGTACATACGAGCAAGACGTTCAAGTGTATAAGTTTCTCGATTTGGTAAAGAAATGAGCAGACTTGATCAATCTATCAACAATGACCCAAATCGCATCTATGCCTTGAGAAACCTTAGGAAGACCCCAGAACGAAATCCATGGTAATGTGCTCCCACTTCCATTCTCGAATTTCAAGTGGTTGCAATGGACCTTTTGTACTTGATGCTCCGCTTAACTCGCTGACAAGTTAGACACCTTGAGATAAACAACGCTATCTCTCTCTTCATATTGCTCCACCAAAATGTACGACGAATATCATGATACATTTTGGTACTCCCAAGATGGATTGCAAATGGTGTGTCAGTGCACCTCCATCATGATATTATACTTTAAATCGTGGTCGTTAGAACACAAAGTCCGGAGTTGACTCAAGTATTCCTTCTTCATCGATTCTTGCTTCCTACATAGCACCTTCTTGCACTTTCTTCCTCATACGCATCGCCTCCGTGTCCGTAGCTTGAGCAACTTTTAACTTTATCGATTAAAGTCGGCTCTACTCAGATACTCGCTATCATCACATGCGTCCTCGAGTCTTTAACTCTATCTCCATCCTTTGCAAGTCACACAAAATGGGCCTTTGCATACGACAATATCGCACTCGCATTTGCATATGATCTTCTACTCAATGCGCCACCACCACGCTCGCTTTTTTCAGATGGTATCGATGGTATGATCATAATCTTTCAACAGCTTCAACGCCAACGTCATTGTCGCATGTTGAGTTCCTTTTGAGTGAAGAAATATTTGAGGCTTTTATGATCCGTAAAGATCTCCACTTTCTCCCCATACAAGTAATGCCTCCAAATTTTAAGTGCAAAGATAACAAATGCCAACTCTAGATCATGAGTAGGATAATTCCTCTCATATTCTTTGAGTTGTCATGAGGCATAGGCTATAACTTTTCCATGTCAGCATGAGAACACATCCCAACCCTTTGCCCAAGCATCATCAGATGACAAATCCTCCGAGCCATATGGTATTGTCGTAACAAAATTTGAAATAAGTCTCCTCTCGAAGTTCTTGAAAACTCTTCTCACATTCTTCGCTTCCAACCAAACTTTGTATCTTTCCGAGTCACCGAAATCAATGGAGTAGCGATTCGAGAAAATCCTTCCACGAATCTCCGATAATAACCAAATAAACCGAGAAAGCTACGTGATTTCCATCATCGATTAGGTTGTTCCCAAATTTTGAATAGCTTCAATCTTCACTGGGTCAATGATATTCCACGACTTGATACCACGTGCCCAAGGAATGCTACTTCTTCAAGCCGTAACTCGCATTTCTTCAACTCGCATAAAGCTTATATTCACGGGCTTTTGGAGTGTCACCTCAAGTGTTGCTCATGATCTTCACGGCTTTTGAATAAATAAGGATGTCATCAATAAAGACGACCACAAAGTGATCCAAATATTCCTCAATACTTTGGCTCATCATATCCATGAAGGCAAAGAGAGCATTAGTCAATCCAAAGGACATGACTAGAAATTCATAATGCCCGCATCGAGTTCCGAAGCCGCTTTTTGAATGTCACGCTCTCTAATCTTCAATTGGTGATATCCTAACGAAGATCAATCTTTGAAAAGAATTTGGCTCCTTGCAATCGGGTCAAACAGTCATCAATACGCGGGAAATGGATACCTATTTTTGATGGTGACATGATTCAACTCCCGATAATCAATACAAAGTCGCATACTCCCATCTTTCTTCTTCACGAATAGAATAGAGCACCCCAAGGAGAAGTACTAGACGAATAAAGCCAATGTCTAACAATTCCTCGCAGCTTGGGTCTTTAACTCCAAGTTCAATAGAGCCATTCGATATGGGGCTTTGAAATAGGTTTTGTACCGGGTTCAAGGTCGATACAAAATTCAATTTCACGCCTGGGTAGGCCAGAAGTTCTTCTGAATACGTCAGAAATTTATTAACAATAGAAATATCGCTCAAAACCGATGTATTTTTGTTTAAATCATGATATGAGCTAAGAAAGCTTGACATCCGCTTTTCAATAAACGAATAGCTTTATGGCTTGAGATGACCGTGATTGATTTTAATGGTTTGGTCGCTTGAATTCGCATAATAGGTTGGTTAGGAATATGAAAGCTAACAACCTTACGAAAAACAATCAATTTTTGCATGATAAGTAGTTAACCAATCAATCCCTATAATCACGCCAAATGCAAGTATTTTTAATGAAATAAGATCGACAGTAATGTGAGGGTACCGATTTGAACCAAACAAGACTTATAAACAAAGGATGTAATGAAGGTTTCTCCCAACGGAGTTTCCACAGATAAGTCAAAGTCTAATTTCTCCTGAGTCAAATTTAATCGATGAGCGCAAGTAGAGAGAAATAAAAGAATGGGTAGAACCCAGATCAAATAAAGTATAGACTTCATTAGAGTTTATGATAAGCTTACCCGTGATGACCTCATTCGGATTCCTTGCTCTCCGGGAGGTCACAACAAACGCCTCCTCAGACTACCGGCTTTTGACTTTTCTCGACTACCTTTGGTGCATCCATCCTAGCTGAATTTGTCTTCTATAAACGACAAAATCCAGCTAAGTGACCTTCTTCCACAATTATAACACGCTTTGACTAAGATGGCGCAGCAGCTTTGATCGATGTGTCCTCTCCTCCGCATTTGAAGCATATGATAGGTGGTCTTTCTCCTTCCTTAACAACGGTGTCAGTGTCGACGCCTTTCCATCATTGTTGAATCTCCTTTTCTTGAAATGTCCATTCTTATTGTTTTGGCCTCGATTACCACCAAGTGGTTACCATATCCGCCCGTTGATTCCTCCACGCTTGTTGTCACCGCTCGATGACTACTCTCACCGTATTATAATTTTGCAATACCGCTTCTTTTTAGTTAAGGCTGACTCATTATCGCTACCACTAATCGAGCCCTATTTACAACATCTCGAATACAAACACGCTTTATGAGAAATAAGATGTCGACGTATCTCCCGCTTCAAACCTCTTAAAACATTCGCGCCATTCTCTTCATTATCCACCAAGTGGGACGAAAACGTGATAACTCCGCAAATTTTGCCTCGTATCATGATTACGGCCATATTGTTTTGTTCCAACTTGATAAACTCCACCTCCTTCATGTGGCGAATACTTTCAGAAAGTATTTGTCGCTTGAATGTACCTCCCCGAACTTCTCCCAAGATATCTTCAAGACAAAGAAGTCGAGTACGCTTTTACCGATTCCCACCAAGAATCAGCCTCTCGCAACATAAAGGCGCAAGCAAGGGAACCTTTTGCTCCTGAGCATCCCAAGACATCAAATATCTTGGTAATCTGCTTTATCCATGCTTCCGCCAAGTGGTTTTGGCTCTCCCTTAAACTCCGGTGGTCCCAGCCTCCTTGAATTGCTTAAGCATGACCGCCAGAGAGTTTTCCGTGTTTCCACCTACGCTTTTGGACAGAGTCGCCTCATCATTGCTTGCATGAATTGCATAAAGCCTCCGAACATTTGATCATTCATCATTTGATCAAGTTGTTGTTTGCATGAGGATTGTCGCCTTCCGATGCACATTATCCCGATTATTGATATGTGGTGAATCAACGATCACCTCAGTGCTCCATTGCTATTCTCAACATTCTCGATGTCATTTTCAGACATCGCCACAAAACAAAAGGTTAATTGACATGTAACATATTATCCCTATATTCTCGACCGACCAATAAAATAAAGCACATAAACTTAGGTAGGTCATACTAGCGGGAAGGTATTCCCTGCCTCTCCCCTCCTAGTACTATTCTCACATCTTAGCCAGGATCATATCCCTAAGCTCGATACTAACCGTGACGCCCCCAAAATTAGGTATACATCACCCATCTTGGGTAGTCAGATACATGGTACAGAATTTAAATACAACTTACTAATATAACTGTAGTGTACAATACGATATAAACTGTGAGTTTGAATACAAATATTGTCTACTAGAGATCATACAAACTCAAAAGGAGTCCTCATTACAATTATTATCACACTATTTCACAGAATAGTGAGGACTACTAATGCTATCCTCCTGGACCATTACTCCGCTCCCCGACTCGTCCCAAACCTATATTCTCATTTCAAGAGAATAAAGAAAGAAAGGGTGAGCTCAACTAGCTCAAGAAGAAATATTATGACTAAGATAATGCGTAATAAATTATCATTAGCCTACAACAAAGTGTTAAACCGATAAAATATAATGAACATCAAGTTTAACTACAATGAACCAAAGAATCCATTAAAAGAGTCAAGTAGAAAATAAAATCTACTATCTTTTATGATTTAAAAGGTTTTTCATCATCATATATCCGAGACTCAAATTTTAATAAATATTCCACATCATCGAATCACCCCTCGCACTACTACCAAGGATATTCTTTAGTATCACGACCACAATTATTCATGCACTACGGGCCAAGAATATTTGTGTATTCATTAATGGTCATGATCATGCCAACAACTATCCATCAATGCACTACGGGCCAATCGAGGATTTTTACCACATCATTTGTAACATTACTACCATGATTACACCGAATAGTCTCTCGTCATAATCATACCAAGTCCATCTACGCACTACAAAGCCACAAATGACTTTCAACATAATATAAACATGAGGATGATGACAATGATATTCAATAAAACAAGTTCAAGAATTAATTTATCTAGAACCAATAACATCCAAACTGTCAACACGATATCGCTTTGTAGAGTAAAATTCAAGAATATCGAGAAGAATATTTCCATGAAAGGATATCGATGAAGCGCAAATATCAAGGATATTCCACTAATTTCATGGAGTATAGAAGTCAAAGTTTTAACCAACCGGGTATAATAAAGAATGGAATAACAAAAGAAATCACCATACACGCGATGATCGCATTGTGCAAAAGTTATTCCAATGTAATAATAAATAACGGAACCAGTCCCACAGAAAAGCGCATTGCATGTGATATTCCAATGAATAATAAAGAATGGAACCAGTCCCAAGGTGAAAACATGCATGTGATGTTCCAATGTAATAATAATAAAGATTTTAACCAGTCCTGTAAAAACACACATGCATGTGATGTTCCAATGTAATAATAATAAAGATTTTAAACAGTCCTGTAAAACACATGCATGTGATGTTCCAATGTAATAATAGAAGAATGTCACCAAGTATAGGTAAAATCACAGATACAAAAGTTATTCCAATGTAATAATAAGCAATGGAATAACAACAGCTTCTTCATGAATAAGAAAGAATAACACCCTTACTTTTGGTAGGAGATTGAATACTCGCAGTGTAAGTAACAAAAATACTCTTCTTCTTTCTCTTATTCTTCTCTCTCTACTTTCTCTCTATAGCTTAAATGAATTCGTGAAAAATAATGAAGCACTAGGCCTCTATTTATAGAAGATTTCTAGCTTAAAGACCGCCATGTGAAAAGGCAAGTGGCTCGACGATTGGTTCGACGATGTGAAAAGAAAAGTGGTTTGACGCCTATAATGTGAAACGACAAGTGGTTCGATCGCCAGAATGTGAAACGACAAGTGGTTCGACGCTCGTAAATGTGAAACGACAAGTGGTTCGACGTCTGGTAAAGGTAATTACTATCGACGAAGGTAATTACTATTCACAAAGGTAATTACTATCGACGAAGGTAATTACTATCGACGAAGAGACTCTTAGATGATGACATATGGGCCCCCATAAAATAATCAAACTTACCACAAACGCCTCATAATGCACTTTTATATACATCAAGGATTGAATAAATATTACCACAAATCATTTTATTTTTAATCAACACATATTTAATCTTTCAACAATTATTAATCATTTATAACTTGTCGCCTCAATTATTGATTTAATACTATAACATATTATACGATGATAATGTGACAATAATTGAATCAATAATATAAGAGATATGATGCAAAGAATTATCGTGAGCAATAATTGAGCATAGTCGAGTGACTTCTCACGTAAAGATCAATAATCAATATCGTGCGCTACTATACAACTACGCCAGACATCGCATTTTTTTACTACCGGGTAGTTCAACAGCTTTTAATTCAGTAACACCTCCGCCGTTATTTTTATAGAAAGATAATTTTGTCGCTTTTCTAACTACGACAATACTTCCGCTAGGGGTCCACTAATGATTGAGCCGTCGCATTTAATATTCCCTAACAAAAGAATATTCCCCACCAAACGAATATTTTATAACAACTTGCTTACTTTGCAAAATTTATAAATATTACCCACAACTATAACATTATATCAAATTTATTCCATAATATTCAAAAATAATATTTATAGAAAATTCATCTTTATTTATAAAAGTTGGGGTCTTACATTATGTGTACATCACGCTAAGTCTACTATCGCATATGATATATCGAAGTAAGTATAGTTCATTAAATACATTACGCTACCAATGATTCTTGACGCCCCCAAAATAGGTATACATCACCTATTCTCGAGTTGTCAATACATGGTACGTAAACAACTACAACTTTATTATTACAACAAGAAACTGTGAGTTTGAATACAAATATTATCTTCTGCATAATATCTATACTCAAATAAATCCTCATCACATTTATCGATACATTATTTTACAAAAATGGTGAGGACTACTAAACAATCCTTTCTAAAACCTTCATTCCATACCCCACTTGCACTCGCTATATTCTCGCCTCCCGAGAAAAAAAATGGAACAAAAGGAAAAGGGTGAGCTCAACTAGCTCAAGAAAAGAATATTACGACTAAGATAATATACAACAAATTATCGTTAGTCTTCAACAGGAAAAATATAATAGAATACAATAGACAACAAATTTTAAATCAATATTCGCAATGAAATAATAATTCATTAGAAGAGTTAAGTAGAGAATGCAAACTACTATCTTCTATGTATGAATTTAAAAGTTCATCGCTCATCTTTTATCCCCTCGTAACATCAATCAATATACATCTCTGAATCAAATATTCATCTTTGCACTACATGTGCCAAAGATATTCATCACTGGGTCATGTTCATTTAAACACTGCTCATCTTTGCACTACGCCAAAGATATTCTTCAGAATCATTCATCTTTGCACTACAAAAGCCAAAGATATTCTTAAGAAATCATTCATCTTTGCACTACAAAGCCAAAGATATTCCATAATATCATCATTTAAGACCGAGGATGATGAAAATATTTTTTTTTTTAAAGAAACGAATCCAAAGGAAACAAAATGACAAGGATTAAGGATTAAGGATTCGTACTTGGTTTTATCCACGCCCAAAAATACCTCAAAAATAATCATAGTGGTGTAAAATTCAAGAATGATCAAAACATGGATACAATCAAAGTTAGTATCCGTATTAGATATTTTGGACTTAAAAGAAAAATTTTATTTTTCTATGAATAAGACCAGATACGTGAATAGTGTCAGATACGTGAATAAAGGCCGATATCGTGAATAGTAGAATCTACACCAAAAGATAGAAATTCCACAAAAACATCTTCACGCTTTCATGAATAGTACTCGTGAATAAGAATCGTGAATAAGAATCTCATGAATAAGAACTCGTGAATAAGAACTCATGAATAAGAACCCATGAATAGTAACCCCGACATGAAAAAGTTCCAAATTTGATAAAAACTTCAGATCAATATTTCAAAGATAATGATATCAAGAAATAATATCATTACTAAAAAAAATAACATCCCTTACCTCAAAGATCAAGATTTCTACTAGAATAACGATATATAAGGTCAAGGAACTTGCAGACCAGCCTAGCAATACTCAAAGTATACTCAAAATACTCACAAGAATACGAGATAATATAGAGAGAAAAACTTCAGCTTCGTGTGATTTTCAATTCTAACCTAAGACCCTATTTATAGAAAATGCTTAGAACACCAAAGCGTAAAATTTAATAAAATATTATATATATATATATAAATTTTCCTTAGCCCACCTTTTGGTCAAAACCTGCATTTCCCACACATGTTAATGATGTAGAAAAAATAACAAAAAACGTTTTTCTTAAAAAATAATTAAAACTTCCAAAATCAATTATTTTGAACTTCGAACTTCAATAATTCATAATAAATAGCCCTTTCATCAGAAAATTCGAATCTCATGAGTTTTTATAGGAAATTCAATTCTCTACAACTTTGCAGAAGAAAGTTTTTCCAAATTCCAAATAGAAATTGACCGAAATCCACAAACGGGCGATTTTTTACAAAGCTATAATCAAATTTCACCAATAAATGGGGTCCACCGACATGTTTAACATGTTTTAAACATTTATTGCAACAAAAAATACTCTTCCTCCTCAGATACTCATATATCCCACATTCGTTGTAAAAATATCACCATTAATATATTATTAAAATAATATATATATTAAATGAATTATTTTATCGTAAAAAGATAAAATATTAATTTTCAACAATTGTCATTTTAAAAATTTTCTCCATCTATATCCACATAAAATCAATATTTTCCTCATCATATAAATCAATAATTAATTATTCACAAATAATATTACGTAATCACAATATCGACAACCAGCAGCTTCCTCAGAAAGAGGGGCTTCCAATAAGAATTTCTTCTTATCATGCGCAAGCAATTAGTGACCAAACCTCTCCTTAGATGTAACTTTCTAGACATTGCCAATAATGTTATCTAATAATATTATTCGAGATAATATGAATTATTGCTTCGATAATGAAAAATACCGTAATGACAATTATCAAAACAACAAAGAATATAAAATATCAACGCAAAGAATTATTAACTCAATAAAATAATCGAATAAAGAATTATCGTAACCATTATCGAGTAGTGCCTTCACGTAAGAATCAATAATTGGTGCAATACCGCAGCAACCGCTCAACAACGCCAGATTATGTGTTTTTAACCAATCGGGTATTCCAACAAAGATAATCTAAATAACTACTACGCCGCTATTTAAAAACAACTTATATTTGTCGCTTTTTCATCCAATCGCTTTCAAGCATGGGGCCCACACATGGTCAAGCTGCCAGCATTTAATATTCCCCGACAAAGATTTAATATTCCACGACCAAACGAATATTCCCCACGATAATGAATATTTTATAACCACTTGCTTATTTTGAAATATTTGCATGATTTAACCCTTAACTATCCACATTAATCAAATCAACCTTTACTATTTCAAAATAATAAATAAAGGAAATTCCTTTTATTTAAAAATTTTGGGTCTTACAACCTCCCTCCTTATGAAATTTCGTCCTCGAAATCGACGACGCACTCGGTGTTTTCAAAAGGTGAGGATACCTCGCTTTCATTTCCGCTTCCAATTCCCGTGTCATTTCCTCTATAGCATGATTCCTCCACAAAACTTTAACTTGTGGTATGACCTTTTGCACGTAGGGACATGCTCCTTCCTATCCAAGATCTTGACAGTACCTCCTCATACGTTAAGTCTTCTACTATCTCGTCCTGCTTTCTAACTCAATAACGTGGTTCGGTCTTTCACATATTTACTTAAGTACGATATGTGAAACACATTATGAACACGAGACATACTTTGAGGTAACGCAAGTCTATAGGCTACATTTCCTACTTACCAAGAGAATTTGAAATGGACCAATAAATCGTGGATCGAGCTTTCCTCTCTTCCCAAATCTTGTAACTCCTTCCATGGAGCAACTCGCAACATACATGATCCCCTACATTAAATTCCACGCCCTTTCGATGAAGATCCGCATAACTCTTTTGTCGATCTTGTGCCGCTTTGTATACGCTTGTCGAATCATTTGATCTTTTCTTTAGTCATACGTATTTCAACTCTGTCCCAAACAATGTTGCTTCACCCACCTCATCCCAACATATCGAGAACGACATTTTCGGCCCATATAATGCTTCAAATGGAGCCACACCTATACTTGCCTCGATAACTGTTGTTGTAGGAGAATTCCACCAATGGTAAATACTTATCCCAACTACCTCTTGAAGTCCAGGACACGTAGTCTTAATAAATCTTCAAGAGTTTGAATAGTCCTCTCTCGATTGTCCGTCTGCTTGGGGATGGTATGCCAACTAAATCGCAAACTGCGCTCATAGCTTTTTGCAAGCTAACCCAAAATCTTGAAGTGAATCTTGGGTCACGATCCAAACTATGGATACAGTGCATGCCATGCAACCTCACAATCTCATTCACGTATATACTAGCAAGAAGACGCTCAAGGAATAAGTCTCCGATTCAAGGCAAGAAATGAGCGGACTTGGTTAATCTATCAACAATAACCCAAATAGCATTGATGCCTTGAGAAACCGTAGGAAGACCCGTGAATCGAAATCCATAGTAATGTGTTCCCACTTCCATTCCTAATCTCAAGTGGTTGCAACGGACCCTTAGGTACAAGATGCTCCGCCTTTACACGCTGGCAAGTTAAACACATCGAGATAAACTTTGCAATCTCTCTCTTCATATTGTTCCACCAAAATGTATGTCAAGATCACGATACATTTTAATACTTCCAGTGATGGATTGCAAATGGCGATTGTGTGCCTCCATCATAATCTTGTACTTCAAATCGAGTCGTTAGGAACACAAAGTCTAGAGTGGACTCAAGTATTCCTTCTTCATCAATTCTCGCCCTAATAGCTCCTTCTTGTACTTTCTTCTTCATACGATCACCTCCGGCCTGCGGGCTCGAGCAACCTTAACTTTTTCTATTAAAGTCGGCTCTACGCGATACTTGACATCATCGCACTCGCTCCCGCATATATGATCTTCTACTCAACGCGCCACCACCACGCTCGCTTTTACCAGATGGTATCAATAGTGTGGTCGTAGTCTTCAATAGCTCGAGCCAACGTCAGCCGCCGCATGTTGAGTTCTTTTTGAGTGAAGAAATATTTAAGGCTTTTATGGTCCGAATATATCTCCACTTTCTCCCATATAGATAGTGCCTCCATATCTTTAGCGCTGAAACGATCACGCTAACTCTAGATCATGAGTAGGATAATTCCTCTCATACTCTTTTGTTGTCGCGAGGCATAGGCTATGACTTTCCCACGCTGCATGAGAACACATCCTAACCCTTTGCCTCGAAGCATCGTCAGAGATAACAAATCCATCCGAACCAGATGGTATTGTTAGAACAAAATAAATAAGTCTCCTCTAAGCTCTTGGAAACTTTTCTCGATTCTTCGCCCCAAACGAATTTTGTATCCTTCCGAAAGTTAGCCGAAGAATGGAGTAGCGATTCGAGAAAACCCTTCCACGAATCTCCGATAATAACCAAATTTAGCCCAAAAGCTACGCATTCACCACCGACTTTCGCTGTTCCTAACTTTGATTGCTTCAATCTTCACGATCAACAGATACTCCATGTTTTCGACACCACGCGCCCAAGGAATGCTACTTCCTCGCTTTAAACTCGCATTTCTTCAATTTGGCATATAGTTGGTTTTCACGGCCTTTTTGAGTACCAAATTTTAAATGGTGCTCATGATCTTCACGACTTTTGAATATATAAGGATGTCATCAATAAAGACAACAACGAATCGATCCAAATATTCCTTGAATACTTGGCTCATCATATCCATGAAAGTCAGCAGGAGCATTAGTTAGTCCGAAAGACATGACTAAGAATTCATAATGCCCATACCGAAGTTCTCAAGGCGCCTTTTGAATATCCTCGCCTAATCTTCAAATTGATGATATCCGTAATCTAAGATCGATTTTTGAAAAGAATTGTGCCCTCAGAATCGGGTCAAACAAGTCATCAATACGAGGTAGAGGATACCTATTCTTGATGGTGACATGGTTCAATTCCCCGATAGTCAATACAAAGTCGCATACTCCCGCCTTTCTTCTTTACAAATAAAACAGAGCACCCCAAGGAGATGTACTAGAGACGAATGAAACCGATGTCCAACAATTCCTCGTAGTTGGACCTTTAACTCCTCAAGTTCAATAGAGCCATTCGATATGGGGTTTTAGAAATGGGCTTTGTACCAGTTCAAGATCAATAAAGAATTCAACTTCACGCTCGGGGTAGACCGGAAGTTCTTCTAGAAATACGCCAGAAAGTCAATAACAACAGAATATTATTCAAATTTGACGTGTCTTTATTCAAATCCATAACATGGGCTAAGAAAGCTTGACATCCGCTTTTTAATAAACGAATAGCTTTATGATTAGATATGATGTTGATTGATTTTAATGGTTTAGTTGCTTGAATTGCATAACAAAGTTGGTTAGAATATGAAAACTAACAACCTTACGAAAAACAATCAATTTTGGCATGATGAGTAGTTAACCAATCAATCCCTAAAATCACATCAAAAGCAAGTATCTTTAAAGAGATAAGGTCAATGTAAGGTAATGGTGCCAACTTGAATCAAACAAGATTTATAAACAAAGGATGTGATGAAAGTTTCTCCTAACTGAGTTTCCACAGACAGTCAAAGTCTAATTTCTCCTGAGTCAAGTTTAAACGCTGAGCACATGCAGAGAGATAAATGAATGGGTAGCACCGATCAAGTAAGGTATAAACTTCGCAAGAATTTATAAATAGCTTACCCGTGATCACCTCGCTTGGGTTCCTCGATTATGACCAAATACAACAAACGCCTTCCCCTAATCGCTGACTTTGACTTTTTCTCGGGATTTTTTGAGTCACCGTCCCCTCACTGAACTAGGTTTCGCCATCGCATAATCTCGAGCGATATGTCCTTCCTTTCCACAATTATAGCATACCTTGAACTGTTGTGGGCGCTTGACCGATATGTCCTCTTTTTTCGTGATTTAGAAGATACGACCGGTGGGTCGTTTCTCTCCCTTAGAACCAGGCTTGTCACGCAAGACCGCCGCCTTCACATGGTCGTTAAAAATCTCCTCTTTTAAAAATCTCCTCCCGACTCGCTTTTTCTATTTTCACGGCTATGATTACCACCGTAGTGGTTACCATTTTTGTCCGGCTCTGCTTTTTTCTCCGCAGTTATCATTATTCTGCTGATCGCTATCTCCGATACGATCCTCGTTGTGGTCCTCAACCGACCGTGCACTCAAGTATCTCGCCTAATAATTGAGCCTCGCTTACAACATCCGAATAAAGAGAAAATTTATGAGAAATGAGATACCGACGACGCCGGGTTTCAAACCTCTAAGAAACATCCGCCACATACGCTCCTCATTCTCCACCAAATGAGGTGCAAACTCGATAACTCGCAAACTTTGCCTCGCATCGAGACACCGCCATGTTGTTTTGTTCTAATCTGATGAACTCCACTTCCTTCATACGACGAACACTTTCGTGAAAGTATTTGTCATTAAATAGTTTCAAAACGCCTCCCAAGACATGCCGAAAAGCGGCCGGATGGGTACGCTTCACGCATTCCCACCAAGAGATCGCCTCGCCACGGAACATAAAGGTGGCGAATGGAACCTTCGTTCTCTCCGCATCCCAAGACATCGAATATCTTGGTAATTTGTTTGACCCATGTTTCCGCCATGATCGGATCTCGCTTTCCTTTAAATTCGTGGTCCCAACTTTTCGAATCGCTTGGGTGTGATAACCCGTGAATTGCTATCATTTCCTCCTCAGATTTTGAACACGAAGTCTCCTCGTCGATTTTTGCATGAACTGCAAAAACTTCTAAACATCCCCTCGCTCATCATCTCGCTTCAATGGTGTTGTTCACAGAGGAACATTGCCACTGCTGCACGCTCTCCCTCGTTGGTGAGTACACATGCATCTCCACTGCCTCATTTCCATTGTTAATATTCTCACGACATTCTCAAATACCGCCATAAAACAAGGGTTAATTAAGGAAATCAATATATCACATAATATCCCTATATACCGACTAACTAACAAATAAGCTTAGGTAGGACACACTAGCGAAGGATTTACTCGCCTCCCTCCTAGTTCTATTCCCCGATCTCGCCAGAGATCATATCCCTAAGCTCGATACTAACCGCGACGCCCCCAAATAGGTATACATCACCTATTCGAGTTGTCAATACATGGTACGTAAACAACTACAACTTTATTATTACAACAAGAAACTGTGAGTTTGAATACAAATATTATCTTCTGCATAATATCTATACTCAAATAAATCCTCATCACATTTATCGATACATTATTTTACAAAATGGTGAGGACTACTAAACAATCCTTTCTAAAACCTTCATTCCATACCCCCGACTGCATTCTCGCTATATTCTCGCCTCCCGAGAAAAATGGAACAAAAGGAAAAGGGTGAGCTCAACTAGCTCAAGAAAGAATATTATGACTAAGATAATATACAACAAATTATCGTTAGTCTTCAACAGGAAAAATATAATAGAATACAATAGACAACAAATTTTAAATCAATATTCGCAATGAAATAATAATTCATTAGAAGAGTTAAGTAGAGAATGCAAACTACTATCTTCTATGTATGAATTTAAAAGTTCATCGCCTATCTTTTATCCCCGTCAGAACATCAATCAATATACATCTAGAATCAAATATTCATCTTTGCACTACAGCCAAAGATATTCATCACTGGGTCATGTTCATTTAAACACTGCTCATCTTTGCACTACACGGCCAAAGATATTCTTCAAATCATTCATCTTTGCACTACAGCCCAAAGATATTCTTAAGAAATCATTCATCTTTGCACTACAGCCAAAAAGATATTCCATAATATCATCATTTAAGACCGAGGATGATGAAAAATATTTTTTTTTAAAGAAACGAATCCAAAGGAAACAAAATGACAAGGATTAAGGATTAAGGATTCGTACTTGGTTTTATCCACGTCCAAAAATACCTCAAAAATAATCATAGTGGTGTAAAATTCAAGAATGATCAAAACATGGATACAATCGAAAGTTAGTATCCGTAATAGATGTTTTGGACGAAAAAGAAGAAATTTTATTTTTCTATGAATAAGTACAGATATCGTGAATAGTGTCAGATACGTGAATAAAGCCGTGAGATTCGTGAATAGTAACTCCGACACCAAAAGATAGAAATTCCACAAAAACATCTTCACGCTTCATGAATAGTACTCGTGAATAGTAACTCGTGAATAAGAACTCATGAATAAGAACTCGTGAATAAGAACTCATGAATAGTAACTCATGAATAGTAACCCATGAATATAACCCCGACATGAAAAGTTCCAAATTTGATAAAAACTTCAGATCAATATTTCAAAGATAATGATATTGAAGAAATAATATCATTACGAAAAAATAATATCCCTTACCTCGAAAAGATCAAGATTTTTAAATTTGAATACCTGATATAGGTCAATGAACTTGCACCGCATATAAATACTCAAAGTATACTCAAAATACTCACAAGAATACGCCGATAATATAGAGAGAGAAAACTTCGCTTCAGCTTCGTGTGATTTTCAATTCTAACCTAAGACCCTATTTATAGAAAATCGCTTAGAACACCAAAGCGTAAAATTTAATAAAATAATAATATAATTAAACAAATTTTCCTTAGCCCACCTTTTGGTCAAAACACCAGCCACACATGTTAATGATGTCCAAAAAAATACAAAAAAAACGTTTTTCTTAAAAAAATAATTTAAAACTTCAAAAATCAATTATTTTGAGCTTCTCGAACTTCAATAATTCATAATAAATAGCCCTTTCATCAGAAAATTCAATCTCGCGTGTTTTTATAGGAAATTCAATTCTCTACAACTTTGCAGAAGAAAGTTTTTCCAAATTCCAAATAGAAATTGACCAAAATCCACAAACGGGCGATTTTACAAAGCTATAATCAAATTTCAAATAATAAATGGGGTCCACCAACACATGTTTAACATGTTTTAAACATTTATTGCAACAAAAATACTCTTCCTCCTCAGATACTCATATATCCCACATTCGTTGTAAAAATATCACCATTATTATATTATTAAAATAATATATTTAAATGAATTATTTTATCGTAAAAGATAAAATATTAATTTTCAACAATTGTCATTTTAAAATTTTCTCCATCTATATCCACATAAAATCAATATTTTCCTCATCATATAAATCAATAATTAATTATTCACAAATAATATTACGTAATCACAATATTGACAACCGTGCAGCCTCCTGAGAAAGAGGGGCTTTCCAATAAGAATTTCTTCATCATGCCGCAATTAGGTGACCAAACCTCTCCTTAGATGTAACTTTCTAGACATCACCAATAATGTTATCTAATAATATTATTCGAGATAATATGAATTATTGCTTCGATAATGAAAAATACCGTAATGACAATTATCAAAACAACAAAGAATATAAAATATCAACGCAAAGAATTATTAACTCAATAAAATATCAATAAGAATTATCGTAATCCATTATCGAGTAGTGCCTTCACGTAAGAATCAATAATTGGTGCAATACCGCAGTAACGCTCAACAACAACGCCAGATTAGTGTTTTTTAACCACCGGGTATTCCAACAAGATATAATCTGTAATAACTACGCCTGCTTATTTAAAAACAACTTATATTTGTCGCTTTTCTTCATCCAATCGCTTTCACATGGGCCCCACACATCATGGTCACTACTGGTCGCATTTAATATATCCCCCGACAAAAGATTTAATATTCCACGACCAAACGAATATTCCCCGACGATAATGAATATTTTATAACCACTTGCTTATTTTGAAATATTTATGATTTAACCCTTAACTATCCACATTAATCAAATCAACCCTTACTATTTCAAAATAATAAATAAAGGAAATTCCTTTTATTTAAAAATTTTGGGGTCTTACAACCTCCCTCCTTATGAAATTTCGTCCTCGAAATTGACGACGATTCTGTGTTTTTGAAAGGTGAGGATACCTCGCTTTCATTTCCGCTTTCCAATTCCCGTGTCATTTCCTCTATAGCATGATTCCTCCACAAAACTTTAACTTGTGGTATGACCTTTCATGCCGTAGGGACATGCTCCTTCCTATCCAAGATCTTGACAGTACCTCATACGTTAAGTCTTCTGGCTATCTCGTCCTGGTTCTAACTCAATAACGTGGTTCGGTCTTTCACATATTTACTGAAGTACGTATATGTGAAACACATTATGAACACAAGACATACTTTCTGAGGTAACGCAAGTCTATAGGCTACATTTCCTACTCGGCCAAGAATTTGAAATGGACCAATAAATCGTGGATTGAGCTTTCTCTCTTCCCAAATCTTGTAACTCCCTTCCATGGAGCAACTCGCAACAATACATGATCCCTACATTAAATTCCACGTCCTTTCGATGAAGATCCGCATAACTCTTTTGTCGATCTTGTGCCGCTTTGTATCGCTTGTCGAATCATTTGGATCTTTTCGGTAGTCATACGTATTAACTCGGGTCCCAACAATGTTGCTTCACCCACCTCATCCCAACATATTGGAGAACGACATTTTCGTCCATATAATGCTTCAATGGAGCCACACCTATACTTGCTTCGATAAATCTGTTGTTGTAGGAGAATTCCACCAATGGTAAATACTTATCCCAACTCGCCTTGAAGTCTAGGACACGAGTCTTAATAAATCTTCAAGAGTTTGAATAGTCCTCTCTCGATTGTCCGTCTGCTTTGGGGATGGTATGCGAACTAAATCGCAAATCCGTGCGCCATAGCTTTTTGCAAGCTAACCCAAAATCTTGAAGTGAATCTTGGGTCACGATCCAAAACTATGGATACAGGCATGCCATGCAACCTCACAATCTCATTCACGTACATACTAAGAAGACGCTCAAGGAATAAGTCTCCAGATCGGCAAGAAAAATGAGCGGACTTGGTTAATCTATCAACAATAACCCAAATAGCATTGATGCCTTGAGAAACCGTAGGAAGATCCGTAACAAAATCCATAGTAATGTGTTCCCACTTCCATTCCTAATCTCAAGTGGTTGCAACGGACCCTTAGGTACAAGATGCTCGCCTTTACACGCTGGCAAGTTAAACACATCGAGATAAACTTTGCAATCTCTCTCTTCATATTGTTCCACCAAAATGTATGTCCAAGATCACGATACATTTTAGTACTTCCAGGATGGATTGCAAATGGCGTATTGTGTGCCTCCATCATAATCTTGTACTTCAAATCGAGTCGTTAGGAACACAAAGTCTAGAGTGGACTCAAGTATTCCTTCTTCATCAATTCTCGCCTTAATAGCTCCTTCTTGTACTTTCTTCTTCATTCATGCGCGCCTCCAAGCCTGGTGGCTTGAGCAACCTTAACTTTTTCTATTAAAGTTGGCTCTGCGATACTTGACATCATCGCACTCATTCCCGCATATGATCTTCTACTCAATGCGTCACTACTACGTTAAACTTTACCGTGATGGTATTGAATAGTGTGGTCGTAGTCTTTCAATAGCTCGAGCCAACGTCATTTGCCGCATGTTGAGTTCTTTTTGAGTGAAGAAATATTTAAGGCTTTTATGGTCCAATATATCTCCACTTTCTCCCCATATAGATAGTGCCTCCATATCTTTAAGCTGAAAACGATCATGCTAACTCTAGATCATGAGTAGGATAATTCCTCTCATACTCTTTTAAGTTGTCGCGAGGCATAGGCTATGACTTTCCCACGCTGCATGAGAACACATCCTAACCCTTTGCCTCAAGCATCATCAGAGATAACAAATCCATCCGAACCGGATGGTATTGTTAGAACAGTCTTAAAATAAGTCTCTCTTAAGCTCTTGGAAACTTTTCTCGCATTCTTCGCTCCAAACGAATTTTGTATCCTTCCGAGTTAGCCGAGTTAATGGAGTAGAGATTCGAGAAAACCCTTCCACGAATCTCCGATAATAACCACTAAGCCCAAAAGCTACGTATTTTGATCCACCGACTTGGTTGCTCCCACTTTGTATTGCTTCAATCTTCACGGGATCAACAGATACTCCATGTTTCGACACCACGTGCCCAAGGAATGCTACTTCCTCGAGCCGAAACTCGCATTTCTTTAATTTGGCATATAGTTGGTTTTCACGGCCTTTGGAGTACCAAATTTCAAATGGTGCTCATGATCTTCACGACTTTTGGAATATATAAGGATGTCATCAATAAAGACAACAACAAATCGATCCAAATATTCCTTGAATACTTTGTTCATCATATCCATGAAAGTCAGCAGAGCATTAGTTAGTCCGAAAGACATGACTAAGAATTCATAATGCCCATACCGAAGTTCTCAAGGCGCTTTGAATATCCTCGGTTCTAATCTTCAAATTGATGATATCCGAATCTAAGATCGATTTTGAAAAGAATTGTGCCCTTGCAATCGGTCAAACAAGTCATCAATACGAGGTAGAGGATACCTATTCTTGATGGTGACATGGTTCAATTCCCGATAGTCAATACAAAGTCGCATACTCCCATCTTTTTCTTCTTTACAAATAAAACAGAGCACCCCAAGGAGATGTACTAGGGCCGAATGAAACCGATGTCCAACAATTCCTCAGAGTTGGACCTTTAACTCCGAAGTTCAATAGGAGCCATTCGATATGGGGTTTTAGAAATGGGCTTTGTACTGTGTTCAAGATCAATAAAGAATTCAACTTCACGTTACGGGGTGGAATTCTGAAGTTCTTCTGAAATACGTCGGAAAAGTCAATAACAACAGAATATTATTCAAATTTGACGTGTCTTTATTCAAATCCATAACATGGGCTAGGAAAAGCTTGACATCCGCTTTTTAATAAACGAATAGCTTTATGATTAGATATGATGCGGATTGATTTTAATGGTTTAGTTGCTTGAATTCGCATAACAGTCAAGTTAGGAATATGAAAACTAACAACCTTACGAAAACAATCAATTTTGGCATGATGAGTAGTTAACCAATCAATCCCTAAAATCACATCAAAAGCAAGTATCTTTAAAGAGATAAGGTCAATGGTAAGGTAATGGTGCCAACTTGAATCAAACAAGATTTATAAATAGTGGATGTGATGAAAGTTTCTCCTAACGGAGTTTCCACAGATAGGTCAAAGTCTAATTTCTTCCTGAGTCAAGTTTAAACGTTGAGCACATGCAGAGAGATAAATGAATGGGTAGCACCCAGGTATCAAGTAAGGTATAAACTTCGCAAGAATTTATAAATAGCTTACTCGTGATCACCTCGCTTTGGGTTCCTCGATTATGACCAAATACAACAAACGCTCTTCCGGAATCGTTGACTTTGACTTTTCTCGGGACGATCTTTTGAGTCACCGTCCCTCATTGAACTAGGTTTTCACCATCTTGTACAATCTCGAGCGATATGTCCTTCCTTTCCACAATTATAGCATACCTTGAATCGTTGTGGGCGCTTTGACCGATATGTCCCTCTTTTCCGCATTTGTAGCATATAATGGGTGGTCGTTCTCTCCCTTAGAACCGGATTCTTGTCACGAGATCGCCGTCCTTCATATGGTCGTTGTTAAATCTCCTCTTTTAAAATCTCCTCCCGACTCGCTTCTTCTATTTTCATGGCCATGATTACCACCGAGTGGTTACCATTTCTGTCCGCCTGCTTTTCTTTCTCCGCAGTTATCATTATTCTGCTGACCGCTATCTCTCGATCACGATCCCGGTTGTGGTCCTCAAATGACCGTACTCGTTATCTCGCTCTAATAATTGAGCCCCATTTACAACATCCGAATAAAGAGAAAATTTATGAGAAATGAGATACTCGACGTATCTTGGGTTTCAAACCTCTAAGAAACATCCGCGTCATACGCTCCTCATTCTCCACCAAATGAGGTGCAAACTCGGATAACTCTGCAAACTTTGCCTCGTCATCGAGACACCGTCCATGTTGTTTTGCTCTAATCGATGAACTCCACTTCCTTCATATGATGAACACTTTCGGAAAGTATTTGTCATTAAATAGTTTCAAACGCTTCCGTGACATCTTTGAAAAGCGGTGGATGGGTACGCTTCACGATCTCCACCGATGATCCGCCTGCATCCACGGAACATAAAGGTGGCGAATGGAACCTTCTGTTCCTCCGTGCATCCCAAGACATCGAATATCTTGGTAATTTGTTTGATCCATGTTTCCGCCATGATCGGATCTCGCTTTCCTTTAAATTCGGTGGTCCCAACTCTTTGAATCGCTTGGGCATGTGACAACCCGTGAATTGCTATCATTTCCTCCTCGTATTTTGAACACGAGTCTCCTCGTCGATTTTGCATGAATCGCAAAAACTTCTAAACATCCCCTCGCTCATCATCTCGCTTTCAATGGTGTTGTTCACAGGGAGGAACATTGCCACTGTTGCACGTTCTCCTCGTTGGTGAGTACTGAGGCATCTCCACGGTCTCATTTCCATTGTTAATATTCTCGATCGACATTCTCAAATCACCGCCATAAAAAAAGGTTAATTAAGGAAATCAATATATCACATAATATCCCTATATCTTGACCAACTAACAAATAAGCTTAGGTAGGACACACTAGCGAAGGATTTACTCGCCTCTCCCTCCTAGTTCTATTCCCGATCTCCGCCGAGAGATCATATCCCTAAGCTTTGATACCAACCTGTGGCGCGCCCCCAAAATAGGTATACATCACCTATTCTCGAGTTGTCAATACATGGCATGTAAAACAACTACAACTTTATTATTACAACAATGAAAAAGCGTGAGTTTGAATACAAATATTATCTTCTGACAATATCTATACTCAAATAAATCCTCATCACATTTATTGATACATTAATTTACAAAAATGGTGAGGACTACTAAACAATCCTTTCTAAAACTTTCATTCCATACCCCAGACTCAAATGCTTGCTATATTCTCGCCTCCCGAGAAAAATGGAACAAAAAGGAAAAGGGTGAGCTCAACTAGCTCAAGAAGAATATTATGACTAAGATAATATACAACAAATTATCGTTAGTCTTCAACAGGAAAAATATAATAGAATACAATAGACAACAAATTTTAAATCAATATTCGCAATGAAATAATAATTCATTAGAAGAGTTAAGTAGAGAATGCAAACTACTATCTTCTATGTATGAATTTAAAAGTTCATCGCCTATCTTTTATCCCTATAACATCAATCAATATTCATCTAGAATCAAATATTCATCTTTGCACTCACAGGCCAAAGATATTCATCATTAATCATGTTCATTTAAACACTGCTCATCTTTGCACTACGGGCCAAAGATATTCTTCAGAAATCATTCATCTTTGCACTACGGGCCAAAGATATTCTTAAGAAATCATTCATCTTTGCACTACTGAGCCAAAGATATTCCATAATATCATCATTTAAGACCGAGGATGATGAAAAATATTTTTTTTTAAAAACGAATCCAAAGTGAAACAAAATGACAAGGATCAAGGATTAAGGATTCGTACTTGGTTTTATCCACGTCCAAAATACCTCAAAAATAATCATAGTGGTGTAAAATTCAAGAATGATCAAAACATGGATACAATCGAGTTAGTATCCGTAATAGATGTTTTAGACGAAAAGAAGAAATTTTATTTTTTCGGTGAATAGTACCGTATCGTGAATAGTCTGCAGATACGTGAATAGTCTTAGATATCGTGAATAGTAACTCAGACACCAAAAGATAGAAATTCCACAAAAACATCTTCACGCTTCATGAATAGTACTGCGTGAATAGTAACTCGTGAATAAGAATTTCTTGATGAATAGTAACTCGTGAATAGTAACTCATGAATAGTAACCCATGAATAGTAACCCCAGATATGAAAAAGTTCCAAATTTGATAAAAACTTCAGATCAACATTTGACAAAGATAATGATATTGAAGAAATAATATCATTACGAAAAAAAATAATATCCCTTACCTCGAAAAGATTACAAGATTACTACATTATAATATATAGGCTTGAATGAACTTGCACCGTATATCAATACTCAAAGTATACTCAAAATACTCACAAGAATACGCTCAAAATATCGAGAGAGAAATAGAGAGAAAACATCAGTTTCTGGTGTGATTTTCAATTCTAACCTAAGCACCCTATTTATAGGAAATTGCTTAGAACACCAAAGCAGAAAATTTAATATAATATTAATATAATTATACAAATTTTCCTTAGCCCACCTTTTGGTCAAAACACCAGCCACACATGTTAATGATGTCCAAAAAATAAAAACAAAAACGTTTTTCTTAACAAAAATAATTTAAACTCCCAAAAATCAATTATTTGAAGCTTCTTGAACTTCAATAATTCATAATAAATAGCCCTTTCATCAGAAAATTCAATCTCATGAGTTTTTATAGGAATTTCAATTCTCTACAACTTTGCAGAAGAAAGTTTTTTCAAATTCCAAATAGAAATTGACCAAAATCCACAAACGGAGGCGATTTTACAAAGCTATAATCAAATTTCGATCGATAAATGGGGTCCACCGAGCATGTTTAACATGTTTTAAACATTTATTGCAACAAAATACTCTTCCTCCTCGTATACTCATATATCCCACATTCGTTGTAAAAATATCACCATTAATATATTATTAAAATAATATATTTAAATGAATTATTTTATCGAGAAAAAGATAAAATATTAACAATTGTCATTTTAAAATTTTCTCCATCTATATCCACATAAAATCAATATTTTCCTCATCATATAAATCAATAATTAATTATTCACAAATAATATTACGAAATCACAATATTGACAACCAAAGCGGTTCCTGGAAAGAGGGGCTTTCCAATAAGAATTTCTTCTTCTTGGCGCGCAATTAGGTGACCAAACCTCTCCTTGTATGCGAACTTTCTAGACATTGTCAATAATGTTATCTAATAATATTATTCAGATAATATGAATTATTGCTTCGATAATGAAAAATACCGTAAATGACAATTATTGAAACAACAACAATATAAAATATCAACGCAGCAATTATTAACTCAATAAAATCTTTGAGCAGTAATTATTAATCATTATTGAGTAGTGCCTTCTTCACGTAAGAATCAATAATGGTGCAATCTGGTATCTGCAACTTTCAACAACGCCAGTATTAGTGTATTTTAACCACCGGGTATTCAAACAAGATAATTAACAATAACTACGCCGTTATTTAAAAACAACTTATATTTGTCGTTTTCTTCATCCAATCGCTTTCAGTTATGGGGCCCACACATGGTTACCTGTGCGTCGTTTAATATTCCCTAGACAAGATCTAATATTCCACGACCAAACGAATATTCAAGCGATAATGAATATTTTATAACCACTTGCTTATTTTGAAATATTTGCGTATTTAACCCTTAACTATCCACATTAATCAAATCAACCCTTACTATTTCAAAATAATAAATAAAGGAAATTCCTTTTTATTTAAAAATTTTGGGGTCTTACAAGTAACATCATTAATAGAAGCAACAATAACAGGAGCATCCATATATAACACATATTCCAAATTCATGGTTTCCAAATAAAACAATATATCTTCAAACTATCTCTTAAAATTAGAGCCATCAAAACATTCAATTTTAGATAGGTCTAAGGCAGATTTCATCATCTTGTTAATAACCGAATCACTTTTTAGATTGTTGGAAAATAGTGAAAGTAGGATGCACACAAGCCAATCATGTTTGATAATAAAGCATATACTTTGTAACAATCTTATTCATTTATTAATAAAAAGTATTATTTTATTAAAGGCTTTTAATTATCTACATGATGCTGTTTTATAATATGTGATAAACTCATAGTTTTAAGCAATGCTTTTAGAATAATGATGATGATCATTCTAATGAGATCTAAATTCTTAGAAAGCTTAAAACTAAAATAGTTCTCAATCGTTCGATTACTAAATTGGGGATTAGTGAATCTGGATAGATTAGTACATACGTTACTTGCTCATTGGATGAGGATGATTGATCTCATGATCATTTGTGTGGAGACACTAAAGCAAGTATGTAAGTGCTTATTAGAGAATAAGTTCACTGAACGCGGCTCGCTAAGGAATACCTACTGGAGTTTTACTTGCCTGTCAATAGGAATTCATGTAGTGATAATAGTACAACTGATCCTTGGACTTGAGATCATCATAGTATCTTGTGTATGATGAATTATACTTTGACTTATTCCTTAAGACCCTTAGGGTATATTAAAAGGTATTCTTGGGTATAATAAGTCGTACATGGAGATAATATTTGATCAATAAAGAATCTACTACTTCTAGTAAAAGAAGAGAAATGTCCTATGTGATTCGACAAATGACAACCCAGTAGTCCTTGGCCAAGAAAAAATGAAATTAGAAAGGAGTTTCTAATTTGCATTATTTGGAGTTGTGCATTTAAGAATCGAAATACATATAATTAAATAAAATAAGACTTGACAGTAATTCCATGTCTTATATTTAATTGGGACATTGTATGGTGGAAGGATTAAATTGTACGATAACTATTAACTCAAAGGTTCTTTTATGATTAATGTTGAAATATATATTATCAGAAAAGTCGTTGATCGCTAGGAAGGCTTATCCCTATTGTAGAATAAATATTATTTATTGAAATAAATTAATCGTTTAATTTATTTATTTAAATAAGATTAGAATTGTTCTAATTGATTTATTCATAACCGATTTAATATGGAGAACCTAAAGGGTCACACCATAAAAGGAAGAATAATTATTTAAGAAGTTAATGGCATAATCGTAATAATATGTTAAGTATATTTAATTTAATCTATGGTGATAGAATAAATTAAATAGCTTAATATTTATTGTTTAATATTTTATAAATATTACATATAAATTAATAAGAGGAGTCTTATTAATATTATTACAATTAATATTATTTTAATTTCTAAAGAGTTTAGGAATTAATTTAATATTAGTACTCTCATTTATTCCTAATAGGATTAGGAGGAAAATTAGTTAAAAGAGTTTAATTAATTATCCCTAATAAGATTAGGTAGTCCATTTAATTGAAAGAGTTTAATTAAATAAATAATACCTTATTTTAATTTAATAGGGTTGTGAGACCCCAGATTTTATAAATAAAGATTTAAATTTCTCAAAATATTTTTTTTTTGAATATTAAGGTGTGGATTTGAGATAATGTTATAGTTGGGGTAGTATTTGAAAATTTTGCAAAAGTATGCAAGTTGTTATATAATATTCGATTGGTGGGGGAATATTCTTTTTTTTGTCGGGGAATATTCGTATGCGGCGACCACAATCATTGGTGGACCCACAAAAAGAACGTAGTAGTTAGAAAGCGACAAAATATTTTATGAAAATAACTACGGAGGTTTTTTTACGTTGATCTTTATTGAACTACCCTTAGTAAAAGTACGATGTAATGGCGTGGTTGCATAGTAGCTTACCACCTGTATTGATTATTGATGCTTACGTAAGAAGTCACTCGCTTATACCGCATTATTACTTCTGAGAATTGCTTTGCATCATATCTCTCATATTATTGATTCAATTATTGTCACAGTATCATGTGCATAATATGTTATTTTATTAAATCAATAATTGAGACGACAAAGTTATTCACATTATTAAATTGCAATATTTACAATGTCTAGAAGTTCTGTCAAGGAGAGGTTTGGTCACCTAATTGCGCGCCAATGAGGAGAAATCCTTATTGGAAAGCCCTTTCACGGGAAACGACTGGTTGTTAAATATTGTGAGTTATGATATTAATAATGGATAAGTTCGTGTTGATTAAAGATGAATTTGATAGTTCCATTGTGTTGAAATTATTTGTGTTAAACATTTATTTCGATGGTAATTGATGTCTGGAGGTTATATTGTTCAATCGGGTATTCGGGCGCTTTTTAAATTACTATTCACGAAGTTACTATTCAAGTTACTATTCACCAAAATTACTATTCACTCTAGTATTATTCACTCGAGTATTTGGGATACTTTTTGTGTCGAGTTACTATTCATGAGTTACTATTCACGAAGTTACTATTCATGAGTTACTATTCACGAGCTACTATTCATGTGCTAATTTTTCATCTAGTTGGATGAAATTATAATAGTAAAATCAATAAGGATCGTTGATTTAAGATTTTAATAATAACTTGTCCCTTGAATAGATACGAGAGTTACCCTTCACAAATAGTAGTTGTCTCTTTGATATTACCAAGAGTCATTTTGACCCTTCATTAAGACCAAGAGCCACTTTCAATAAATAAAGCTCATTCTTCTTCATTTCTCACCAATTCACCAAAGCTTTAGAGCCATTATTATAGAGAGAATTATAGAGAGAAGCTATAGAGAAAATCTATAGAGAGAAAGAAGAAGAAAGTCCGCTTCCCTACTCCTATATCCGGTTTCTTTTCAAAGGTAAGGGATATTATTTGTTGTACCCGTAAGGGGTGTTATTCTTTCTTATTCACGAAGAGAACTTCATTATTCCATTCTTTATTATTGATTTGAATAACTCGTCTGCTGCATACCCTATACTTGGTGAAATCCTTATGTTATTCCATTCTTATTTATTACATTGGAATAACTCGTATACTGCTAACTCCCTATACTTGGTGAAATCCTTATATTATTACTCTCTTTATTATTACATTGGAATATCACATCATGCATGTGTTTTACACCCCACTGGTTCCGTCTTTATTATTCTCGTTGGAACATCACATGCATGTGTTTTACACCGACTGGTTCCGCTTCTTTATCATTCTCATTGGAATATCCTATTTGTGTGTTTACACAGGATCCGGTTCCGCTCTTTATTATTCTCATTGGAACATCCTGTCATTGTGAATTTCACCTCGACCGTTCCGTTATTATTATTCTCATTGGAATAACCTCGCTATGCTAAGTACCGCATGCATGGTGATTTCTTTTGTTATTCTATTCTTTATTATACTCGGTTGGTTAAAGTTTTGACTTATACTCCATGAAATTAGTAGAATATCTTTGATATTTGCGCTTCATCCAAAGATCTCTTTCATGGAAATATTCTTCCGAGCATTCTTAAATTTTACTCTACGTAAGTATCATGTTGACAATTTGGACGTTATTGGTTCTGAGACAAATTAATTCTTGAACTTGTTTTATTGAATTATTATGTCATTGTCATCATCCTCATGTTATATTATGTTATCTTTGGCTTACGTTGCATAGATGAACTTAGTATGATTATGACCATGGATCATTCGGTATAATCATGGCTTGTTATAAATGATGTGATAAAAGTCCTCGAAGTGGCACATGTAATGCGATGATGGATAGTTTTGGTATGATTATGACCAGGGGTGATTCGGTATAGTCATGACCATTGATAATTTGATGAAAATCCTTGACCGTGGTACGTGGATGGATAGATATTGTGGTTTATTCATTAAACCGAGTCTTAGTGATAAAATTGATTAAAACCTTTTAAAACCTAAAAGATAGTAGACTTGATTTTCTACTTGACTCTTTTAATGGATTGCATATTCCACCGCAGTTAAACCGGTTGTCTATTGTATTTTTTTATCGGTTTAACATTATTGAAGACTATTGATAATTTATTCTCGCATTATCTTAGTTATAATATTTCTTCTTTGGGCTAGTTGAGCTCACCCTTTCTTTCACCGTTTCTTCTTGAAATGAGAATATAAATCGGGACGAGTCGGGGAACGGAGTAATGGTCCGAAGGATAGCATTAGTAGTCCTCACTATTCCGTGAAATAGTGTGATAATAATTGTAATGAGGACTCCTTTTGAGTTTGTATAATATCTAGTAGACAATATTTGTATTCAAACTCACGCTTTATGTCGTATTGTGTACACGACAGTTATATTAGTAAGTTGTATTTAAATTACGTACCATGTAAGTGGCGACCCAAGATGGGTGACGATATAGGTAATTTTAGGGGCGTCCACGGTTGGTATCGAGCTTAGGGATATGATCCCCAGGTGAGATGTGAGATAAGAACTAGGAGGGAGAGAAGGGGAATTCATTCGCTAGTATGACCTACCTAAATTTATTTGGTATTTAATTGGTCGATTCAAAGTATAGGGATAATATGTGATATGTTAATTAACCCTTGTTTTGTGATGGTGTTTGAGAATGGCATCCGAAAAATCTTTGAGATAAGCAATGAAACACATGAGAGTGTTGATTCAAAGAAAACAAAAGGTAACGACCAACAACACGATAATAATCATATTTGTTGGCAATTAACGGCTATCGTAATAATGATAACCATCATGGGGAAATTATCATGCCAAGAATGGTAACCACTTCCTTGGTGGTAATCATGGCAAAGATAATAGAAGTGGAAATTGCAAGAAGAGAAGGTCATTTAGCCCAATTTTGTTGTGCACCAAAGTCAAGTTTAGGCGACTTGATGGCACCAAAGGTGGATGTGGACAAAACAAAGTCGTTGGTTTTAGAAAGTGCATTTTCATGACTTCTCAAAAGCGAGTAAATCGAACGGGTTAGCACGGGTTAGTTAATTATAAATTGCGTAAGTCTATACCTTATAAGATACCTTTTCTACCCATTATTTTATCTCTCTTGCTTTTGCGTTCAACGTTTAAATTTGACTCCTAGGAGAAGTTAGACGTTGACTTATTGGTTGAAACTTCGTTAGTAGGAGCCTTCGTTATCGCTACTATTTTTAAATCTTGTTTGATTCAAATAAACACTTTCACGTTACCTGTCGATCTTATCTTTTTGAAAATACTTGCCTTTGATGTGATTTTAGGAATTAATTGGTTAATTACTCATCATGCTTTTCGTAAGGTTGTTAGCTTTTATATTCATAACCAACTTGTTGTGCGAATTCAAGTAACCAAACTACTAAAGTCAATTATTGTCATATCAAGCCATAAGTAAATAGCCCTGAACCTTTTCGTTGTTGACTTCCTTGTGTGGAATGCACCGAAGCTAGACTTTCTGTAGGCGACATCGTGAATGAAGATGGCAAGTTTATAGGTATCATTGTGAGGTGCTATCTAGGTTAAGGGATAGAAGTCACAGTTGGTATCAATGTGACGTACTATCCAAGTCTTGGATGAGAGTCACAGTTTTGAATGATATTTCTATTATTAATAAATTTCCTGGCGTATTCTTGAAGACTTCTTAGCCTACTTAAAGTGTGAAATCGAATTTAAGATTGACCCCCAAAGACAAAACCCATTTCTTAAACCCTCAAATATTTCTTCAACTAAAATGAATAGGTTTACGTGGTTTATGATGAAAGTCATAATAAAAGCATTGGACTAATGAAAATCATGGGTATACGTGGTATTAGTAAGTGTTATGATGAGTTATGTTGGTTAGTATGTGAAAACATGAAAGTTTCTTAAAAATCACAAGGAGTTAAAAACCAGATTTTGGTGAAAAACGTAACATGAAATTCAATTGACCAAATCTCCTATTATATTTTGAATTTTTGAGTGTGGTTAAGTCCTAGAATTAGATCTATGAGTTACCTAACTAATCCAAGTGGAATCAATGAAAAAGGTGTTGTAGATTTTCGTGTGAACTGATTTTAGCAAAGGAGTCAAAACTTTAAAATGTCCAAAAAGTTGCTGCCACGTTTTTGTAAGGGCTGTTTCGGCCACTTAATTAGTGAGAAAAATTCAGGCCTTTTGGGACATAAAAGTATATGGTATAAAGAACATCGTGTCCAAAAATGAGCTCATTCCGACTTAAAATGAGCAAGTTATGACCATTTCAATATTTAGGATTTTCTGACGAAAAATGCTATAATCGGAGTTCTACAACTCCGATGACCATGAAATTTAAACTAGAGGCTCACATTAACATGTGTAAGGTCCTGCCAAGATTTGGGAATTTCTGGAGTTAAACTTGAGGTAGCAAATTTCTTAAGGAATTAATTAGAAATTGATTTTTAAAAAATAGTAATTAAATTTTAAAATTTCGAGAAAATATATATTTTCATTATGGGACTATATTATGCTAAATCCCAGAAAAGAAATATTTTTGGAACTGATTTGATATTTTCATAAAAATAGTTTGGTTACTGAATATATGAGTTAAATATGTTATGTGAAGTAACAAAATTGGAAAATAGGATTTTATGGCTAGAGAATCCTATATAGAGTATATGCATATTTTTTGATGAGGATTTGATCATTGGTGATGATATCTTATGAGTATGGCATTTTGAATGATTAAATGCATTATATAGTAAAGCGTAAACAATTGAAATAAATTGTTTATAAATTTAAGAAGTGATTAAAATATTGTTATAATATTAATAATATTAGATTATGAGATTATTAAGTGAGTGATTGATAACATGGGAATATTCTTGAATCCTGGATAAATTATATTATAAATGTTTAATATTTATCCTTTATCTCATTTAATTGATTCTTTATATCATTATCCTCATGCTTATATTATGTTGAAAGTCATTTGTGGCTCAGTAGTGCATAGATGGACTTGGTATGATTATGACCGTGATTGTTCGGTATAATCATAACCGTAAATTGAAAACACGATTATCTTTGGCAGTAGTGCATGGATAATTTGTGGTCGTGGATACTAATGAATACACGATTATCTTTGGTAGTAGTGCATGGATAATTTGTGGTCGTGATACTAATGAATACACGATTATCTTTGGCCATAGTGCATGGATAATTTGTGGTCGTGATACTAATGAATACACGATTATCTTTGGTAGTAGTGCATGGATAATTTGTGGTCGTGATAATAATGAATACACGATTATCTTTGGTAGTAGTGCATGGATAATTTGTGGTCGTGATACTAATGAATACACGATTATCTTTGGTAGTAGTGCATGGATAATTTGTGGTCGGGATACTAATGAATACACAATTATCTTTGGTAGTAGTGCATGGATAATTTTGTGGTCGTGATACTAATGAATACACGATTATCTTTGCACGTAGTGCATGGATAATTTGTGGTCGTGATACTAAAGAATATCCTTGGCCTGTAGTGCAGGGATGATTCGATGATGTGGACTAATTATTGAGCTGAGTCTCAGCAATGAAATATTAATTCATGGATGTGGTAAAAGTCTTCCTTGGCCGTAGTGCATTGATGGACTTGGTATGATTATGACCGAGGATTATTCGGTATAATCATGATCAGTATTGAAAACACGAATATCCTTCGCCAGAAGGTGCATGGATAATTCGTGGTTGTGATACTATTGTCGAGTCTCGAGATTATTGGTTTTACTGATTATATATCTTTGGCTCATAGTGTAGTGCAAGATGAATTGTTAATGAATATCTTTGGCCGGATTGCAAAGATGAATTTAATGTTTTCAACGATAAAGGTATTCAAGGTATCCTCACCTCTTTAACATACCAGGTACGTACGTAAATTTTGAGGGCAAAATTCCATAAGAAGGGGAGACTGTGAGATCCCAGATTTTATAAATAAAGATTTAAATTTCTCGAAATATTTTTTTTTTGAATATTAAGGTGTGGATTTGAGATAATGTTATAGTTGGGGGTAGTATTTAAAAATTTTGCAAAGTATGCAAGTTGTTATATAATATTCGATTGGTCGGGGAATATTCTTTTTGTCGGGGAATATTAAATGCGACGACACAATCATTATCGTGGACCCACAACGGTAAGAACGCCGTAGTTAAAAGCGACAAAAATATTTTATGAAAATAACGGCGGAGGTTTTACTGGTTGATCTTCATGTTGAACTACCCGTAGTAAAAAAATACGATGTATATGTGGTTTGCGTAGTAGCACCTGTATTGATTATTGATGCTTACGTAAAAGTCACTCGGTATATCTGACATTATTGCTACGATAATTCTTGCATCATATCTCTCATATTATTGATTCAATTATTGTCACAAAGATTATCATGTGCATAATATGTTATTTTATTAAATCAATAATTGAGACGACAAAGTTATTCACATTATTAAATTGCAATATTTACAATGTCTAGAAGTTACATCGAGGAGAGGTTTGGTCACCTAATTATACGCGCCAATAGGGAGAAATCCTTATTATGGAAAGCCCCCTCTTTCCGGAAACGGCACGGTTATTAAATATTGTGAGTTATGATATTAATGATGGATAAGTTCGTGTTGATTAAAGATGAATTTGATAGTTCCATTGTGTTGAAATTATTTGTGTTAAACATTTATTTCGATGGTAATTGATGTCCGGAGGTTATATTGTTCAATCGAATTATTAGGCGGTTTTGTCGAAATTACTATTCACGAAGTTACTATTCACGGGTTACTATTCACCGAAATTACTATTCACTCTAGTATTGTTCACTCGAGTATTTGGGACACTTTTTTGTGTCTGAGTTACTATTCATGAGTTACTATTCACGAAGTTACTATTCATGAGTTACTATTCACGAGCTACTATTCATGTGCTAATTTTTCAAAATTCAGTTGGATGAAATTATAATAGTAAAATCAATAAGGATCGTTGATTTAAGATTTTAATAGTAATTTGTCCCTTGATAGATTACCAAGAGTTACCCTTCAAAATAGTAGTTGTCTCTTCGATATTACCAAGAGTCATTTTGACCCTTCATTAAGACCAAGAGCCACTTTCGGCTTTCTATAAATAAAGCTCATTCTTCTTCATTTCTCACCAATTCACCAAAGCTTTAGAGCCATTATTATAGAGAGAAATTATAGAGAGAAGCTATAGAGAAAATCTATAGAGAGAAAGAAGAAGAAAGTCCGCTTCCCTACTACTCCTATATCCAGCTTTCTTTCAAATGTAAGGGATATTATTTGTTGCACCTAAGTAAGGGTTGTTATTCTTTCTTATTCACGAAGAGAACTTCATTATTCCATTCTTTATTATTCGGTTGAATAACTTTTGTGATACGCCAGCATACCCTATACTTGGTGAAATCCTTATGTTATTCCATTCTTATTTATTCTCATTGGAATAACTCAGTATCGCTGACTCTCCTATACTTGGTGAAATCCTTATATTATTCCGCCTTTATTATTACATTTGGAATATCTTGTCATGTGTTTTACATTCGACCGGTTCCGCTTTATTATTACATTGCTGAACATCCTGTCGCGTGTGTTTTTACATCGGACTCGGTTCCGCCTTTATCATTCTCATTTGGAATATCCTATCTGTGTGTTTTACACCGGATCACGGTTCCGCTCTTTATTATTACTGTTGGAACATCCTCTTGCTGTGTGAATTTCACCCCGACTGGTTCCGTTATTATTATTCCATTGGAATAACTTTGTTTATGCAAAGTAATCGCATTTGCATGGTGATTTCTTTTGTTATTCTATTCTTTATTATACTCAGTTGGTTAAAGTTTTGACTTCTATACTCCATGAAATTAGTAAAATATCTTTGATATTTGCGCTTCATCCAGTATCTTTTCATGGAAATATTCTTCTGAGCATTCTTAAATTTTACTCTACACAGAAGTATCATGTTGACAATTTGGACGTTATTGGTTCCTAGACAAATTAATTCTTGAACTTGTTTTATTGAATTATTATGTCATTGTCATCATCCTCATGTTATATTATGTTATCTTTGGCTTACGTGCATAGATGAACTTAGTATGATTATGATCAGGGATCATTCGGTATAATCATGGCTTGTTATAAATAATGTGATAAAAGTCCTCAGTGGCCTGTAATGCAGTGATGGATAGTTTTTGGTATGATTATGACCAGGGGTGATTCGGTATAGTCATGACCATTGATAATTTGATGAAAATCCTTGACCGTGGTACAAGGATGGATAGATATTGTGGTTTATTCATTAAACTGAGTCTTAGTGATAAAAATTGATTAAAACCTTTTAAAACCTAAAAGATAGTAGACTTGATTTTCTACTTGACTCTTTTAATGGATTGCATATTCCGCTGCAGTTAAACTTGTTGTCTATTGTATTTTATCAGTTTAACATTGTTGAAGACTATTGATAATTTATTCTCGCATTATCTTAGTTATAATATTTCTTCTTTGGGCTAGTTGAGCTCACCCTTTCTTTCACCGTTTCTCTTGAAATGAGAATATAGTCGGGACGAGTGGGAGAAGCGGAGTAATGGTCCAGAGGATAGCATTAGTAGTCCTCACTATTCTCGTGAAATAGTGTGATAATAATTGTAATGAGGACTCCTTTTGAGTTTGTATAATATCTAGTAGACAATATTTGTATTCAAACTCACGGTTTATGTCGTATTGTACACAGCACGCTTATATTAGTAAGTTGTATTTAAATTACATTACCATGTAAATGGCGACCCAAGATGGGTGACGATAGGTAATTTTGGGGGCGCCACAATTGGTATCGAGCTTAGGGATATGATCCTGGCCGAGATGTGAGATAAGAACTAGGAGGGAGAGCGGAAATTCCTTCGCTAGTATGACCTACCTAAATTTATTTGGTATTTAATTGGTCGATCAGAGTATAGGGATAATATGTGATATGTTAATTAACCCTTGTTTTGAGACAGTGTTTGAGAATGGCATCTGAAAATGCTGAGATAAGTAATGAAACACATGAGAGTGTTGATTCAGCTCAAACAAAAGGTAACGATCAACAACACGATAATAATCATACTGTTGGCAACGGCTATCAGAATAATGATAACCATCGTGGGGGAAATTATCATGCCAAGAATTGTAACCACTTCGGTGGTAATCATGGCAAAGATAATAGAAGTGGAAATTGCAAGAAGAGAATGTCATTTAGCCCAATTTTGTTGTGCACCAAAGTCAAGTTTAGCTGGGACGGTGGCACCAAAGGTGGATGTGGACAAAACAAAGTCGTTGGTTTTAGGAAGTGCATTTTTCATGACTTCTCAAAAAGCGAGTAAACCGAACGAAGTTAGCACGGGTTACTTAATTATAAATTACGAAGTCTATACCTTATAAGATACCGGTTCTACCCATTATTTTATCTCTCTTGCTTGCGTTCAACGTTTAAATTTGACTTTGGAGAAGTTAGACTTTGACTTATTGGTTGAAACTTCGTTAGTAGGAGCCTTCGTTACCGCTACTATTTTTAAATCTTGTTTGATTCAAATAAACACTTTCACGTTACCTGTCGATCTTATCTTTTTGAAAATACTTGCCTTTGATGTGATTTTAGGAATTAATTGGTTAATTACTCATCATGCTTTTCGTAAGGATGTTAGCTTTTTTATTCATAACCAACTTGTTGTGCGAATTCAAGTAACCAAACTACTAAAGTCAATTATTGTCATATCAAGCCATAAGTAAATAGCCCCGAACCTTTCGTTGTTGACTTCCTTGTGTGGAATGCACCGAAGCCAGACTTTCTGTAGGCGACATCGTGAATGAAGATGGCAAGTTTATAGGTATCATTGTGAGGTGCTATCTAGGTTAAGGGATAGAAGTCACAGTTGGTATCAATGTGACGTACTATCCAAGTCTTGGATGAGAGTCACAGTTTTGAATGATATTTCAATTATTAATAAATTTCCTGGCGTATTCTTGAAGACTTCTTAGCCTACTTAGAGTGTGAAATCGAATTTCGTATTGACCCCAGTACAAAACCCATTTCTTAAACCCTCAAATATTTCTTCAACTAAAATGAATAGTTTACGTGGTTTATGATGAAAGTCATAATAAAAGCATTGGACTAATGAAAATCATGGGTATACGTGGTATTAGTAAGTGTTATGATGAGTTATGTTGGTTAGTATGTGAAAACATGAAAGTTTCTTAAAAATCACAAGGAGTTAAAAACCAGATTTTGGTGAAAAACGTAACATGAAATTCAATTGACCAAATCTCCTATTATATTTTGAATTTTTGAGTGTGGTTAAGTCCTAGAGTTAGATCTATGAGTTACCTAACTAATCCAAGTGGAATCAATGAAAAAGGTGTTGTAGATTTTCGTGTGGACTGATTTTAGCAAAGGAGTCAAAACTTTAAAATGTCCAAAAAGCTGCTGCCACGTTTTTGTAAGGGCTGTTTCGGCCACTTAATTAGTGAGAAAAATTCAGGCCTTTTGGGACATAAAAGTATATGGTATAGAGAACATCGTGTCCAAAAATGAGCTCATTCCGACTTAAAATGAGCAAGTTATGACCATTTCAATATTTAGGATTTTCTAACGAAAAATGCTATAATTGGAGTTCTACAACTCTGATGACCATAAAATTTAAACTGGAGGCTCACATTAACATGTGTAAGGTCCTACCAAGATTTGGAAATTTCTGGAGTTAAACTTGAGGTAGCAAATTTCTTAAGGAATTAATTAGAAATTGATTTTTGAAAAATAGTAATTAAATTTTAAAAATTTCGAGAAAAATATATTTTCATTATGAGACTATATTATGCTAAATCCTTAAAAAGAAATATTTTTGGAACTGATTTGATATTTTTCATAAAATAGTTTGATTCTGAACATATGAGTTAAATATGTTATGTGAAGTAACAAAATTGGAAAATAGGATTTTATGGCTAAAGAATCCTATATAGAGTATATGCATATTTTTTTGATGAGGATTTGATCATTGGTGATGATATCTTATGAGTATGGCATTTTGAATGATTAAATGCATTATATGGTAAAGTGTAAACAATGGAAATAAATTGTTTATAAATTTAAGAAGTGATTAAAATATTGTTATAATATTAATGATATTAGATTATGAGATTATTAAGTGATTGATAACATGGGGATATTCTTGAATCCTAGATAAATTATATTATAAATGTTTAATATTTATCCTTTATCTCATTTGATTGATTCTTTATATCATTATCCTCATGCTTATATTATGTTGAAAGTCATCCGCATGTATCAGTGGTGCATAGATGGACTTGGTATGATTATGACCGAGGATTGTTGGTATAATCATAACCGTAATTGAAAACACGATTATCTTTGGTAGTAGTGCATGTGATAATTTGTGGTCGTGATAATAATGAATACACGATTATCTTTGGTCGTAGTGCATGGATAATTTGTGGTCGTGATACTAATGAATACACAATTATCTTTGGCCATAGTGCATGGATAATTTGTGGTCGTGATACTAATGAATACACGATTATCTTTGGCCGTAGTGCATGGATAATTTGTGGTCGTGATACTAATGAATACACGATTATCTTTGGCACGTAGTGCATGGATAATTTGTGGTCGTGATACTAAAGAATATCCTTGGCCTGTAGTGCAGGAATGATTCGATGATGTGGATTAATTATTGAGCTGAGTCTCAGCAATGAAATATTAATTCATGGATGTGGTAAAAGTCATCTTTGGCCGTAGTGCATTGATGGACTTGGTATGATTATGACCAGGGATTATTCGGTATAATCATGACCGTAATTGAAAACACGAATATCCTTCGCCAGTAGTGAATGGATAATTCGTGGTTGTGATACTATCCTTGGCCAGTAGTGCATGGATATATATGTATTACACTTACCAGGAAACTATATTAACGAAATATATATATGTCTTTCACGGAAATCAAGGGATTCAAACGAGTTAGGATTCATGTAAATGTTACATGGTTCATTTTGTTTCCTGCAGTATATTATATATATGATATATTAAAAGTTATTATATATATATATATATATATTTTAATAATTTTATAATTAAAATAAAAAGTTTATTTTAATCTTAAAATAAAAGGTTTATTTTAATATTAAAATAAAAGAGTTTATTTTTAATCTTAAAATTGGATTTCATGCGAACTAGTTAGAGTTGAAATTGGATTCCATGATAACTAATTGGAGTTGAAATTGGATTCCATGTTTTCTTAAATAAAGGAGTTTATTTATCTATGAAATTAGATTTCATATTATTCAAAATAAAAGAGTTTATTTGTGAATAGGGAAGAGAATCGGTGTTTCCTTAAATAAAGGAGTTTATTTAGATATGAAATAAGATTTCATATTATTCAAAATAAAAGAGTTTATTTGTGAATAGGAAAGAGAATCCGTGTTTCCTTTAATAAATGAGTTTTTTAACTTAGAATTGGATTCCATAATTAATTAAAATAAAGGAGATAATTTTGATTAATGATTTTGATTAAAATAAAATAGTTTATTTTATTCAAAATTGGATAAATTAAAATAAAATAGTTTATTTTGATTTAAATTTGGATTAAAATAAAAGAGTTTATTTTGATTCAAAATTAAATTTTATACTAACTAAATTTGCCCATTAAATGATATCAATATATATATTGAATGTTTATTATTCATGAGATGAATGTTATTTATTGATGCAAATGATGATGTGTATGATAATAAATGGGATTGATTATGGACTATTGACCAATGTGATTGGATTTTATTTTAGTTGGATGCATGAATGTATGAGTTTTATTAAATGGGGTCTGCATACCTCGTCTTCTCTATTTTTTTCTTAATATAAATTCTAACTCCCTCCTATGTATTTCCCCTTGACTGCTGATCAAGGTTTCTATTTATTTTAAATAGTTTGGTAATAGGAATAAGTAGAATTAATTTTGAAGAATTGGAGATCAAGGAGCAAGGAGCGCTTGAAGACCCGTTTATAATGGAGCCCGAGTTTAAATGTAATAGTTATATTTAAATTTAATTCTTACACCCCTATGGTTTGACCTTTTTAGTTCACTTGGTGGCTCTAGTGAATCAAACTAGAATAAAAGCCCATAATCAATCCGGGTAGAATATAATATTCTATATATATATATATATATATATATATTACGCAAACATACTTCGCATGTTAATTAATATGACGCGTATTTTATATATATGTGCATGCGCGCTCAACAAGATGAGACAAATTAATAACAAACCCCTCAAATTTTTTATATTAAGTCCTAAGCGTTTAAAGATATTTGGAATATCGAACGTCGCCTTCTAGCATGATAAAATAATAGAGTATCAATTAATTATTATAAGTTTGTTGTGTCACCACAAGGCTTATCTTAATTCTTTGAGATGTTAATTTTATCACATTTTATGCTTATAAAGAAAATTGAACAATATTGTTTTGTTGTGTCACAACAAGGACAATATTTTTCTTTTTTGAATATATGGAGTGCTAGGTTGGACTTAACTTATATCATTTTAGTTCGGATGTGCACACACTTGACCATTATGATCTAAGAGGCAAAATACAAGGAGTTACATAGTTGATGTAATTGACAAGAGTTGTCTACCTATTTATTTATATATAGTTTGTTGTGTCACCACAAGGCTATATACATTTGAAACGGGATCCTTATTCTCACTAGCATATCTTTAATTAGATATTGCCGAACTATATATATTGAGGGTAATATAGTTTGAAGAAAATAGTGGGAGATACCAATTTAAAACAAGACCTAATTTATTTTGGTAATTAATAAAAGAATGTATGCTAAAATGTTGTTAATTACAAATTCATTTACATAATTTTACAATGTCTAAATTACTATCACTGTGAAGCATATTAGATGTTAAATTAATCTGACCGAATTAAATGGATTGGTTAAGAAATTTGAGAATAGTTCTCATGGCTGAAAAGCTATCTTATTTCCTTAATACGTCTATCCCTACAATGGTTACAGACAATGCCTCAGAGGAAGAGATTGTTACTTTTAGAAAGTGGCAAGATGATGCACAGTTGTCTCAATACATTAGGCTCGCATCCAGGGGTAACGAGTTTCAGCGTCAGCATGAAACTATGGATGCTCCTACTATATTCCTGCACATCAAGTAGTTGATGGTGAGGAAAGTAGGACTGATAGATATCAGATATCTAAAGAGATCTTCCGATCTAGAATGACTGATGACACTACAGTACAGATAAAAGTCCTTAACATTATTAATTTGATTGATCAATTAGGACAACAAATTTTATCATGGATGGAGAGTTGAGCTAAGATTTGATCTTGCACTCACTCCCAGACTCCTTTCACAATGGTTGTGAATTTTTTTCATATGAACAAGCTAGATATCAACCTCGCTGATTTGCTTAACATGTTGAAAAATGTTGAGAGTCACTTTCCAACCAAGAAAGACCATGTCTTACTGGTAGGGGCCAAAGGATCTTCTGAAAAGAAGAACGATTCAAAGAAGGTAAATAGAAAGGAAAAAACAAAGAATAATAAAAATAAAACTGATACGGATAGGAAAGGAGTTTGCTTCCACTACAATAAGCCAGGACACTGGAAAGAAACTGCGAGAAGCATCTTGCAGAGGCTAACCAAAGAAGCTTAGTGAAATTTCGGTTACAAATACAATTTTGTTCATGATTTAAAATAAATATTTCTTTAAGTCAAGGTTCTATTTGTGTATTGGATACCGGCTTTTGTTATCATAAATATAGATTTATGAAGGGACCAAACCGAAGTAGAAAGCTAAACAAAGATAAGTAATCCTATGTGTGGGAAATGAAGCAAAGATTGCTGCATTAGCCATAGAAACTTATAGTTTAGCATTGCCTACGGGCAAATCTATTAAGTCAATAAGTTGTTATTGTATTCCAGTTCTCGTTAGAAACATTATTTCCATTTTGTTGTTGGACAATGAAATCTTTGGTATTATATTTAAGAACAATTTTGTTCTATATATAATAATAATATTTTGTATAGAACTGGAATATTATTTAATGGATTTTACATACTTGACTTACGCGAAAATAATTTTGCATATTGAACAAATTAGTATAAGAAAAAGGAGATGATTATTCAAAAGGTTGAATGTGTGTATTTGCTGAAATACAAGTGTGAATTATTTGAAAGGTTCAAAGAATTCAGAAATGAAACAAATTGGCAAAGTATTAGGATTCTTTGATCGGATCAAGGAAGGAATAATTGTGCAATGAGTTTCTAGATCATCTCAAATGGTTTTCTCACAATAGATGCCTCCTGATACGCAATAATTGATTGATGTATCTGAAAGAAAAAATTGTACCTTGTTGGACATGGTGCGGTCCATAATGATTTTACCGACATTCCAGTATCCTTCTAGGATAATGTCCTAGAAATGGCTGCATATCTACGAAAAGGTAACCTCAAAATCCAGCCCCAAGACTCCATTAAAGTTATGGATAGGGAGAATTCCTAATCTTAAGTATGTTAAGATAAAGGGTTGTCCAACTTATGTGAAAAGGTTTCAAAGGATAAGCTTGGGAAAAGATTTGACAAGTACAGATTTGTGGGACATCCTAAAGTAAGTTTAGGATATATGTTCTATAATCCTACTTAGAAAAATATGTTTGTTACGAAACACGCTACCTTCTAAGATAAAGGTGTTTATCATTAAAAGGGGCTAGTGGGAGGATAATAGATCTTGAAGAGTTTAAGAACCACAAAATACTATAAGTTAAATAAGAGGAACCTATAGATAAACCTATTGTACCACAACCGAATCGTAAATCTAGAATAGTACCGAAGATACCTAGGAGGTATGGATTCATCATGAATAATGATTGTGACGCCCCCAAAATAGGTCCAATCCATCCAACCTATTCTGAGTCACCAAATACATGGTACAGAAAATAACTACAACTTTATTACTACAATTGTCGTGCAAAATATAACAACACATATACTGTGAGTTTTAATACCAACTATGACTCATGTCCCAACTATGGACAACACCTCACAGTGATACCTTACATAAAGTACAGTCTAGAACTGTTTTAGAAATTAAAATCTTTGGAAAGTGCTCAAGGAAACCTTCGTACATGGGAGGCCATGCGTCTAGGTTATGATAGATATCATATGCCCACAGAATTATCCTTGGTTGACAAAATAGACCCCAAAGAAAAATGAGAAGATTACTATCATCTTTTTTCCAATGGTGAGTCTTCTCTTGACATATAACTATCTCCACCGTCTGCAATTGAACATTATGTTTCAAATAAACTCCAAGATCATATAGGTAGTGCTCGTAGATATACTCAGTGAGTGGTTTTGTACAACCCTGTCTTATGATAACGCAAGGTTGTATGTCATTAGACATCTTGTATGATAGTGATAAAACACCCTTCCAAAGTTGGGTTCGCCTCACCCTATTGTTGTTCACCAAAATCAATTATTAAGTGACGTATAATATACGACACACACATCTTAGGTCCTCAATACAATTATATATTGTATGTCATGCCGTTTTATAATGTGTTGATAAACTTTGACAGACCCGAACCATCACACTATTCCCCTGTTATTCTCGCTCGACCCAGCTACACTCTTATTACCTGAAAGGAATTGTGAAGCAAAAGGGTGACACAACTAGCTTAGTAAAGAATATTATGACTAAAGATAATTATATTATCAATAGACTTCATCAGTAATAAATCAGAGATTTAGAACATATAGTAGATAATAAAACTTTTCAACCATAGTTACAGTGGAACGAGCAATCCATTAGAAGAGGCAAATAGACTATAAAGTCTATTATCTTCTCCACGTTAAAAGTCTACCAACAATGTTTTATCCCTGTAACATCAATTAACAGTTCATTTCTACAATCATATGAATAACTCATAATCATAATTGTGATTCTAAATTCCTCTTCGCATCCAAGACGAAGATAATTTTCATCACCTGTCTTTACCTGAAACATCAAAGATTATGGTTATACCAAATCACAGTTCCTGTTCATAATCATACTAATAAATTCATCTTTGCATCACGGGCCAAAGATATTCATCAACAGTTCATCTTTGCACTACATGCCAAAGATATTCAACAACAAGTCATCTTTGCACTACATGCCAAAGATTTCAACAACGGGTCATCTTTACACTACGGACCAAAGATATTCATCAATAATTGATCTTTGCACTACAGGCCAAAGATATTCATATCTCAAAGAAATACATAATCATTTTAGAATTTATATAAACCATAATTATAACCATATATGTTGATCAATTCACCTTTGCACTTAAGCTAAAAATATTTAATTATAAATTCAATGGTCATGATCATATCAGTCAACAATTCAACTTTGCACTACTGGCCAAAGAGAACCTATAGTCACGATCATACCAATAATTTACCCATCTTTACACTCAAGTCAAAGAGAAATATCATCATTAGGGTTATAAGAATGTTATATATGATAATAAAAATAATATATTCAACATATAGATTTAATCTCAAGAGTAATATTCATAAATCAATGATTTCATAACACCTTAATCCAAATATTATAAATCACTTAATAATATCAAAATCTTAATATTATTAATATTACAATAATATTTTAATCATTTCTTAAACTTATAAACAATTAATTCCGATTGTTTACACTTTACTTATTAATCCATTTAATCATCTTAAATGCAAAACTCATAAAATTTCATCACCAATAACCAAAATCCTCATAAAAATATGCATATATCTCATATATGATTCTCCAAACCATAAAATCATATTTTCAAATTTTCTTACTTCATATAACATATTTAATTCATTTACTCATAACTAGAACATTTTCATGAAAAATACCAAATCAGTTCCAAAAATATTTCTTTTGTGGGATTTAACATACTAAAGTCCCATATTGAACATATATTTTTCTCGGAATTTTTAAAATTCATTTACTATTTTTCAAATGGCCAAAATCACCGAATATTTAGACATTTATCATAAATTATACTTTTATCCAAAAATTCCGAAATTTACAGAGTATACTGATATTATATAGATGTACTCCCAATAAATATTTTATCAATTTTAGAATTAATCACAAGGAGTTATAAGCGGTTACTTTTAAAATAGTCTTTTCTCATTAAATCCATAACTCCTAATCTATACAACCAAAAATCGCCATTTTTGGACACAATCTACAAAACTCATCAAAATATTATTTCAAATTTTTCCAGAATTTTTGAAGGTTCAAAAAATTAAAAATTTGAAAAATATAATAACCCTTACATACTAACGACAATATCCCTTACCTCAATATCACAAGGCCAAAACCACCGAATATTTAGACATTTATCATAAATTGTACTTTTATCCAAAAATTCCGAAATTTACAGAGTATACTGATATTATATAGATGTACTCCCAATAAATATTTCATCAATTTTGGAGTTAATCACAAGGAGTTATAAGCGGTTACTTTTAAAATAGTCTTTTCTCATAAAATCCATAACTCCTAATCTATACATCCAAAAATCGCAATTTTTGGACACAATCTACAAAACTCATCAAAATATCATTTTAATTTTTTCCAGAATTTTTAAGGTTCAGAAAAATTTCAAAATTGAAAAACATAATAACCCTTACATACTAACGATAAATATCCCTTACCTCAAAAAGAGCAACTTTCGATCGAATAACGTTGAAACGAACTTGCACCGTATAGCAACACTCAAGATATCAAAATACTCACAAGAATACACTCGATAATATAGAGAGAGAAATAGAGAGAAAACTTCAGTTTTTGTTGTGAATTTCAATTCTAACCTAAGCACCTATTTATAGGAAATTGCTTAGAATACCAAAGCAGAAAATTTATTAAAATAATATTATTTATAATAAAATTTCTTTAGCACACCTTTGAATCTGAATTCAGCAATTTAACACATGCAAGTGGGGCCCACCAAAGTGTAAAAAACGTTTTTCTTAAATAAAACAATTAAAACTTCCAAAAATCAATTATTTTGGAATTTCGGAACTTCAATAATTCATAATAAATAGCCATTTTATCAGAAATATTCGAACCACATGTCCTTTCCATAGGAAATTCCATTCTCTACAACTTTGCAGAAGAAAGTTTTTCTAAATTCCAAACAGAAATTGATCGAAATTCACAAACGGACTGTTTTACAGGCTATAATAAGATTTCAGTCAAAATTTGTGTAGAACATCATGTTTATCATGTGTTAAATATTTTTTGTAACACACAAAACATGTGTTTAGCATTTAATGCAACAAAACTACTCTTCCTCCTCATTTATTCATATATCACACATTCATTGTAAAAATATCACCATTATTATATTATCAGAATATAATAATATATTTTATCGAAAAAGATAAAATATCAATTTTCAACAATTGTCACATTAAAAATTTTCTCCATCTATAACCACATAAAATGAATATTTTCCTTATCACATAAATCAATAATTAATTATTCACAAATAATATTACAGAATCATAATCTCGACAACCGCAGCGGTTCCTTGAAAGAGGGGCTTTCGATAAGGATTTCTCTTCTCGGCGCCAAGCAATTAGATGACCAAACCTCTCCTCGATGTAACTTTCTAGACATTGCCAATAATGTTATCTAATAATATTATCAAAATAATATGAATTATTGATCCGATAATCGAAAATACTGTGCCGTGACAATTATTGAAACAACAATAATATAAAATATCAACGTAGCAATTATTGAATCAATAAAATAAAATATTAAACAGTAATTACTGTAACAATTATTGAGTAATGCCTTCTTACGAAAAAAATTTATCATGCTTCATGAATAGTAACTCATGAATAGTAACTCGTGAATAGTAACTCATGAATAGAAACTCTTGAATAGTAACTCATGAATAGTAACTCGTGAATAGTAACTCATGAATAGTAACTCATGAATGGTAATTATAAAAAATTGAATACTTTTATTTCATAAAATTCGGGGTCTTACAATCTCCCCTCCTTATGAAATTTCGTCCCCGAAATTTACGTACTTGGTATTTCAAAGAGTTGAGAATACCTTGCTTTTATTTCAGATTCCATCTTCCATGTCATCATGATTTCTCCATTGCTCATCTCCTGTATTTCAGATATCATTCTAGAATACAGCTTCAAAACAAAGGTTAATTGACATATCACAATTTGTCAACTTAAGTAAGAAAATTCAGCTTAAGTAGGACACACTAGCGAAGGATTTACTCGTCTCTCCCCTTCTATTTCTATTCCCCGATCTCCGCCAGAGATCATATCCCTAAGCTCTGATACAAACTGTGACGCCCCGAAAATAGGTGAAATCCATCCAACCTATTATGAGTCACTAAATACATGGTACAGAAAATAACTACAACTTTATTACTACAATTGTCGTGCAAAATACAACAACACATATACTGTGAGTTTTAATACCAACTATGACTAATGTCCCAACTATGGACAGCACCTCACAGTGATACCTTACATAAAGGTACAATCTAGAACTATTTTAGAAATTAAAATCTTTGGAAAGTGCTCAAGGAAACCTTCGTACATGGGAGGCCATGCGTCTAGGTTATGATAGATATCATATGCCCACAGAATTATCATTGGTTGACCCAATAGACCCCAAAGAAAACCGAGAAGATTACTATCATCTTCTTTCCAATGGTGAGTCTTCTCTTGACATATAACTATCTCCACCATCTGCAATTGAACATTATGTTTCAAATAAACTCCAAGATCATATAGGTAGTGCTCGTAGATATACTCGGAGTGGATTTACACAACCCCGCCTTATGATAACGCGAGGTTGTATGTCATTAGACATCTTGTATGATAGTGATAAAACACCCTTCCAAAGTTGGGTTCGCCTCACCCTATTGTTGTTCACCAAAATCAATTATTAAGTGACGTATAATATACGACACACACATCTTAGGTCCTCAATACAATTATATATTGTATGTTATGCCTTTTATAATGTGTTGATAAACTTTGATGCACTTAACCATCACACTTATTCCCTATTATTCTCGCTTTCGACCCAACTACGCCTTTATTACCTAAAAGGAATTGTGAAGCAAAAGGGTGAGCACAACTAGCTTTCAAGAAAGAATATTATGATTAAAGATAATTAAATTATCAATAGACTTTATCAAGAATAAATCGATATTTAGAAATATATGGTAGATAATAAAACTTTTCAACCATAGTTGCAATGAACGAGAAATCCATTAGAAGAGTCAAATAGACTATAAAGTCTATTATCTTCTCCACGTTAAAAATCTACCAACAATGTTTTATCCTCAGAACATCAATTAACAGCCTCCTTTCTACAATCATATGAATAACTCATAATCATAATTGTAATTCTAAATTCCTCTTCGCATCCAAGACGAAGATAATTTTCATCACATATCTTTACCTGAAACATCAAAGATCATGGTTATACCAAATCACAGTTCCTGTTCATAATCATACTAATAAATTCATCTTTGCACCACGGGCCAAAGATATTCATCAACAGTTCATCTTTGCACTACATGCCAAAGATATTCAACAACAAGTCATCTTTGCACGACATGCCAAAGATATTCAACAACGGGACATCTTTACACTACTGGACCAAAGATATTCATCAATAATTGATCTTTGCACTACAGGCCAAAGATATTCATATCTCAAAGAAATACATAATCATTTTAGAATTTATATAAACCATAATTATAACCATATATGTTGATCAATTCACCTTTGCACTTAAGCTTAAGATATTTAATTATAAATTCAATGGTCATGATCATATCAGTCAACAATTCAACTTTGCACTACTGGCCAAAGAGAACCTATAGTCACGATCATACCAATAATCTACCCATCTTTACACTCAAGTCAAATGTGACGCCCCCAAAATTAGGTATACGTCAACCATCTTGGGTCGCCACTTACATGGTACATAAATTCAAATAAAACTTACTAATATAACTGTCGTGTACAATACGACATAAACTGTGAGTTTGAATACAAATATTGTCTACTAGATATTATACAAACTCAAAAGGAGTCCTCATTACTACTATTATCACACTATTTCACAGAATAGTGAGGACTACTAATGCTATCCTCTGGACCATTACTCCGTTCCCCGACTCGTCCCAAATTATGTTCTCATTTCAAGAGAATAAAGGAAAGAAAGGGTGAGCTCAACTAGCCCAAGAAGAAATATTATGACTAAGATAATGCGTAATAATTTATCATTAGCCTTCAACGATTGTTAAACCGATAAAATACAATAGACAACAAGTTTAATCTGCAGCATGAATAAGCAATCCATTAAAAGAGATAAGTAGAGAATAAAGTCTACTTTCTTTTAGGTTTTAAAAGGTTTTTCATCATTTGTTATAATGTTGAGACTCACCTTTAATAAATAATCCACATCATCGAATCACCCCCGCACTTTCTGACCAAGGATATTCATCAAATTATCAATGGTCATGACTATACCGAATCACCCCGGTCATAATCATACCAAAAACTATCCATCAACGCATTACAAACCCACCGAGGACTTTTATCACATCATTTATAACAAGCCATGATTATACCGAATGATCCTCGGTCATAATCATACTAAGTTCATCTATACACGTAGTCAAGATAACATAATATAACATGAGGATGATGATAATGACATAATAATTCAATAAAACAAGTTCAAGAATTATTTTATCCGAGAATTATTAACGCTCAAATTGTCAAAATGATCTTGTTTTTGTAGAGTAAAATTCAAGAATGATCGTAAGAATATTTCCATGAAAAGATATCTTTGGATGAAACGCAAATATCAAGGATATTCTACTAATTTCATGGAGTATAAAGTCAAAGTTTTAACCAACCGGGTATAATAAAGAATGGAATAACAAAAGAAATCACCACGCATGCGGTTTCGCATGTATGCAGTTATTCCAAAGAAATAATAATAAAGACGAAACCAGTCGGATGAAATTCACAATCAAGCGGGATGTTCCAACAGAATAATAAAGTTGGAACCCGATCCGGCAAAAACACATAGATAGGATATTCCAACGTAATGATAAAGATTTAACCAGTCCCGTGTAAAACACGACATGTGATGTTCCAACAGAATAATAAAGATTTTAACCAGTCCGGTGTAAAACACACGCATGTGATGTTCCAAATGTAATAATAATAAAGATTTTAACCGGTCCCTGTAAAACACACGCATGTGGATGTTCCAACAAGATTTTAACCAGTCCTGTAAAACACACGATGTGATGTTCTAAATGAAATAATAGAAGAATGTCACCAAGTATAGGGTAAACCACGATATACGATTATTATTCAAATGTAATAATAAGCAATGGAATAACAACAGTTCTCTTCATGAGTAAGAAGAATAACACCCCTTACGGGTACACCAAATAATATTCCCTACCTTAGAAGAACCGAATATCGGCAAGGTGAAGTAGCGTAATACTTTTCTTCTTTCTCTATAGTTTCTCTCTCTAGAGTTTCAAAGAATTAAAAAAAATAATGAAGCACTAGGCCTATATTTATAGAAGATTTCAAGCTTAAGACCGCCATGTGAAAAGGCAAGTGGCTTGACGATCGTAGTGATGTGAAAAGAAAAGTTGTTTGGCCTTTGTAATGTGAAAAGAAAAGTGGTTTGACGCTTTTGTAATGTAAAACGACAAGTGGTTCGGCCTTTGTAATGTGAAACGACAAGTGGTTCGGCCTTTGTAATGTGAAACGACAAGTGGTTCGACGCTTTGGTAAAGGTAATTACTATTGATTTAAGGTAATTACTATTCACAAAGGTAATTACTATCGACGAAGGTAATTACTATTGACGAAGATAATTACTATTCACAAAGGTAATTACTATTCGATAAGGTAATTACTATCGACGAAGATAATTACTATTGATTCGAATTACTATTCACAAAGGTAATTACTATTGATGAAGGTAATTACTATCGATTTAAGAGACTCTTAGATGATGACATATGGGCCCCCATAAAATAATCAAACTTACCACAAATGTCTCATAATGCACTCTTTATATACATCAAGATTGAATAAATATTACCACAAATCATTTTATTTTAATCAACACATATTTAATCTTTCAACAATTATTAATTATTTATAACTTGTCGTCTCAATTATTGATTTAATACTATAACATATTATACGATGATACTTGTGACAATAATTGAATCAATAATATAAGAGATATGATGCAAAGAATTATCGTAGCAATAATTGAGCATAATGAGTGACTTCTCACGTAAACATTAATAATCAATATCGTGTGCTACTATACAACTACGCCGTGATATCGTATTTCTTTTACTACCGGGTAGTTCAATAGTTTTAATTCGGTAACACCTCTGCCGTTATTTTTATAGAAGATAATTTTGTCGCTTTTCTAACTATGATAATACTTCCGTTGTGGGGTCCACTAATGATTGAGCCATCGTCATTTAATATTCCCCACAAAAAGAATATTCCCCACCAAACGAATATTTTATAACAACTTGCATACTTTGCAAAATTTATAAATACTACCCACAACTATAATATTATCTTAAATTCACACCATAATATTAAAAATTATTTCAACAAAATTTAAATCTTTATTGATAAAATCTGGGGTCTCACAATCTCCCTCCTTATGGAATTTAAGCCCTCGAAATTAGGGTACGTACTTGGTATGATAAAGAGGTAAGGATACCTTGAATACCTTTTTCGTTGAAAACATTAAATTCATCTTCTTGATCCTACCAAAGATATTTATTCACAATTCATCTTTGCACTACTGCCCAAAGATATACAATCAGAAACCAATAATGCCGAGGACGCAGCTTAATAGTATCACGACCACGAATTATCCATGCACCAATCGCCAGGATATTCGTGTTTTCATTTACTGGTCATGATTATACCGAATAATCCTTGAGTCATAATCATACCAAGTCTATCAATGCACTACGGCCAAAGATGACTTTTACCACATCCATGAATTAATATTTCATTGCTGAGACTCAGCTCAATAATTAATCCATATCATCGAATCATCCCTGCACTACAGGCCAATGATATTCATTAGTATCACGACCATGAATTATCCATCATTAAAGATAATCGTGTATTCATTAGTATCACGACCACAAATTATCCATGCACTATGGCCAAAGATAATCGTGTATTCATTAGTATCACGACCACAAATTATCCATGCACTACGGCCAAAGATAATCGTGTATTCATTAGTATCACGACCACAAATTATCCATGCACTACGTACCAAAGATAATCGTGTATTCATTAAGATCACGACCACAAATTATCCATGCACTACTACCAAAGATAATCGTGTATTCATTAGTATCACGACCACAAATTATCCATGCACTACTACCAAAGATAATTGTGTATTCAATTACTGTTATGATTATACCCGAATAATCCTCAGGTCATAATCATACCAAGTCCATCTATGCACTACAAAAGCCGAGATGACTTTCAACATAATATAAACATGAGGATTATGATATAAAGAATCAATCAAATGAGATAAAGGATAAATATTAAACATTTATAATATAATTTATCCAGGATTCAAGAATATCCCCATGTTATCAATCACTTAATAATCTCATAATCTAATATCATTAATATTATAACAATATTTTAATCACTTCTTAAATTTATAAACAATTTATCTCAATTGTTTACGCTTTTACCATATAATGCATTTAATCATTCAAAATGCCATACTCATAAGATATCATCACAAATTATCAAATCTCTCATCAAAAAATATGCATATATTCTATATAGGATTCTCTAGCCATAAAATCATATTTTCAACTTTGTTACTTCACATAACATATTTAACTCATATGTTCAGTAATTAAACTATTTGCATGAAAAATACCAAATCAGTCCCAAAAATATTTCTTTTCTGGATTTTAGCATAATATAGTCCCATAATGAAAATATATTTTTCTCGGAATTTTTAAAATTCATTTACTATTTTTCACAAATCAATTTCTAATTAATTCCTTAAGAAATTAGCTACCTCAAGTTTAACTCCAAAACTTCCCAAATCTTGGCAGGACCTTACACATGTTAATGTGAGCTTCCAGTTTAAATTTCATGGTCATCGAGAGTTATAGAACTCCTAGGTTATAAGCGCATTTTCGTCGGAAAAACCTAAATATTGAAATAGTCATAACTTGCTCATTTTATGTCATAATGAGCTCATTTTTGGACAGGAGGTACTTTATACCATATACCTTCATGTCCCAAAAGGCCAGAATTATTCTCATAATTTAAGTTGCCGAAACAGCCCCTCTAAAATCATGGCAGCAGCTTTTTCAGTTTTTTTTGCAGCTTTGCCCTCCTTTGCTAAAATTAGCCCACACAAAAATCTACAACATCTTTTCCAGTAATTCCACTTGTATTAGTTAGGTAACTCATAGATCTATCTCTAGGACTTGACCACACTCAAAAATTCAAAATATAATAGGAGATATGGTCAATTGAATTTCATGTTACGTTTTTTACCAAAATCTGATTTTCAACTCTTTGTGATTTCTAAGAAACTTTCATGTTTTCACATACTAACCAACATAACTCATCTTAAAACTTACTAATACTTCATATACCCATGATTTTCATCAGTTCTATACTTTTATTATGACTTTCATCATAATCCACGTAAATGATCCTTTTAGTTGAAGAAATATTTGAGGGTTTAAGAAATGGGTTTTTGTCTTCAATTGATACAAAATTCGATTTCACGCTCTAGGGTAGGCTAGGAAGTCTTCAAGAATACGCCAAGAAATTTATTAATGATAGAAATATCATTCAAAATCATTACTCTCGTCCAAGACTTGGATAGTACGTCACATTAATACCAACTGTGACTTCTATCCCTTAACCTAGATAAAGCACCTCACAATGATACCTATCAACTTGCCATCTTCATCCTACAACGCCGCTCGTAAAGTCCGCTTCGGTGCATTTCACACAAGGAAGTCAACAACGAAAGGATCGGGGCTCTTTACTTATGGCTTGATATGACAATGATTGACTTTAGTGGTTTGGTTACTTTAAATTCGCACAACAAGTTGGTTATGAATATAAAAGCTAACAACCTTACGAAAAGCATGATTAGTAGTTAACTAATTGATTCCTAAAATCACATCAAAGGCAAATATTTTCAAAAAGATAAGATCGACAGGTAACGTGAAAATGTTTATTTGAATCAAACAAGATTTAAAAATAGTAGCGGTAACGAAGGCTCCTACTAACGAAGTTTCAACCAATTAGTTCCTCGTCACGAGAAAAAAAACGCTCTCTCTTAAACTACCGGCTTTGGTTTGTCTGGGACAGCCTTTGGTGCCTCCATCCTAGTTGAATTTGTCTTCAGTAAACGACAAAATTAGAGCTAAGTGACCTTCTCTTCCACAATTATAACATGCTTTGGAAGGCATGGCGCGAGATTCGGATGATGTGTCCTCTCCTCCGCATTTGAAGCATATGATAGGTGGTCTTTCTCCTTCCTTAACAACGCGGTCTTTGGTCTTGACGCGTCTTTCCATCATTGTTGAATCTCCTTTTCTTGAAATGTCCATTCTTATTGTTTTGGCCTCGATTACCACCGAAGTGGTTACCATATTTGGCCCGCTTGATTCCCTCCACGCTTGTTGTCACCGCTTGATGACTACTCTCATTGGTATTATAATTTTCTTAATTTTGCTTTCTGCGTTGACTCGTTATCGCGCTCCACTAATCGAGCCCTATTTACAACATCCGAATAAAACGCAGCTTTTATGAGAAATAAGATGTTGACGTATCTCCGCTTCAAACCTCTTAAAAACATTCGCGCCATTCTCTTCATTATCCACCAAGTGGGACGAAAACCGTGATAACTCATAAAATTTTACCTCGTATTGCGACACGGTCATATTTGTTTTGTTCCAACTTGATAAACTCCACCTCCTTCATGTGGCGAATACTTTCGTGAAAGTATTTATTGTTGAATGACTCTCGGAACTTCTCCCAAGATATCTTGATCAAAGAAGTTGAGTACGTTTTACCAATTCCCACCAAGAATCGCCTCTCCAAGAAGAACATAAAGGCGGCAAAAAGGAACCTTTGCTCCTCGAGCATCCCAAGACATCAAATATCTTGGTAATCATGTTATCCATGCTTCCGCCGTAAGTGGTTTTGGCTCTCCTTAAACTCCGGTGGTCCCAGCTCCTTGAATTGTTTAGCGGTGACCGCCGAGAGTTTTCCGTGTTTCCACCTACGTTTTGGACAAAGAATGCTTTCGCTTTGATGTTGCATGAATTCTAAAACTTCTTAAACGCATCGTCGTTAAATCAATTGATCGGTGTTGTTGTTTGGAGGATTATCGCCATCCCGTTGCACATTGTCCTCGATTATTGATCCGTGGAGAATCAATGCCTCCCTGTGCTCCATCTTTATTCTCAACATTCTCTGATGCTATTTTCAAACACCGCCACAAAATAAGGGTTAATTGACATGCAACATATTATCACTATACTCGGGCCGACCAATCAAATACCAAATAAACTTAGGTAGGTCATACTAGCGAAGGTATTCCCGCCTCTCCCCTCCTAGTACTATTCTCACATCTTAGCCGTGGATCATATCCTAAGCTCGATACCAACCGTGACGCCCCAAAATTAGGTATACGTCCACCCATCTTGGGTCACCACTTACATGGTACATAAATTCAAAAAAACTTACTAATATAACTGTAAGTATACAATACGACATAAACTGTGAGTTTGAATACAAATATTGTCTACTAGATATTATACAAACTCAAAAGGAGTCTTCATTACTACTATTATCACACTATTTCACGAAATAGTGAGGACTACTAATCTATCCTCTCGACCATTACTCCGCTCCCCAACTCGTCCCAATTTATGTTCTCATTTCAAGAGAAACGGTGAAAGAAAGGTGAGCTCAACTAGCCCAATGAAGAAATATTATGACTAAGATAATGCAAAATAATTTATCATTAGCCTTCACGATTGTTAAACCGATAAAATACAATAGACAACAAGTTTAATCACAGTGGAATAAGCAATCCATTAAAAGAGATAAGTAGAGAATAAAGTCTACTTTCTTTTAGGTTTTAAAAGGTTTTTCATCACTGTTATAGCTGAGACTCAGCTTTAATAAATAATCCACATCATCGAATCACCCCTGCATTACTACGGCCAAGGATATTCATCAAATTATCAATGGTCATGACTATACCGAATCACCCTTGGTCATAATCATACCAAAAACTATCCATCAATGCATTACAGGCCACTGAGGACTTTTATCATATCATTTATAACAAGCCATGATTATTCCGAATGATCCTCGGTCATAATCATACTAAGTTCATCTATACACGTAAGCCAAAGATAACATAATATAACATGAGGATGATGACAATGACATAATAATTCAATAAAACAAGTTCAAGAATTATTTTATCCAAGAATTATTAACGTCCAAATTGTCAAAATGATAATTGTTTGTAGAGTAAAATTCAAGAATGATCGGAAGAATATTTCCATGAAAAGATCTTTGGATGAAACGCAAATATCAAGGATATTCTACTAATTTCATGGAGTATAGAAGTCAAAGTTTTAACCAACCGGGTATAATAAAGAATGGAATAACAAAAGAAATCACCACGCATGCGGATTGCCATGATAGCGAGTTATTCCAATGTAATAATAATAAAAAGCGGAACCAGTCGTGTGAAATTTACAATCGACGGATGTTCCAACAGAATAATAAAGATGGAACCGGATCCGGTAAAAAACACGATATGATATATTCCAATGTAATGATAAAGATTTTAACCAGTCCGTGTAAAACACATGCATGTGATGTTCCAACGAGAATAATAAAGACGGAACCAAGTCCGGTGTAAAACACACAAATGTGGATGTTCCAATGTATAATAATAAAGATTTTAACCAGTCCTGGTGTAAAACACACGCATGTGATGTTCCAATGAATAATAATAATAAAGATTTTAACCAGTCCTGTAAAACACACAGATAGGATGTTCCAATGTAATAATAGAAAAATGTCACCAAGTATAGGGTAAACCACGATACAAAGTTATTCCAATGTAATAATAAGCAATGGAATAACAACAGTTCTCTTCATGAATAAGAAAGAATAACACCCCTTTACGGCACATCAAATAATATTCCCTACCTTAGAAGAACCGAATATTGGCAAGGTGAAGTAGCGAATACTTTTTCTTCTTTCTCTCTATAGTTTCTCTCTAGAGTTTCAAAGAATTCGTGAAAAATAATGAAGCACTAGGCCTCTATTTATAGAAGATTTCTAGCTTAGCACCGCCCGTGTGAAAAAAAGCAAGTGGCTCGACGACCGGTGATGTGAAAAGAAAAGTGGTTTGGCCGCTCAGTAATGTGAAAACGACAAGTGGTTCGGCCTTTTAGAATGTGAAACGACAAGTGGTTCGACACCAGTAATGTGAAACGATAAGTGGTTCGACGCTTTGGTAAAAGTAATTACTATTGACGAAGGTAATTACTATTTACAAAGGTAATTACTATTGATGAAGGTAATTACTATCGACGAAGATAATTACTATTCACAAAGGTAATTACTATTCGATTTGAAGGTAATTACTATTGACGAAGATAATTACTATTGGCGAAGGTAATTACTATTCACAAAGGTAATTACTATTGACGAAGGTAATTACTATTACGAAGAGACTCTTAGATGATGACATATATGGGCCCCCATAAAATAATCAAACTTACCACAAATGTCTCATAATGAGACTTTTATATATATCAAGGATTGAATAAATATTACCACAAATCATTTTATTTTAATCAACACATATTTAATCTTTCAACAATTATTAATTATTTATAACTTGTCGTCTCTCAATTATTGATTTAATACTATAACATATTATACGAGATGATACTGTGACAATAATTGAATCAATAATATAAGAGATATGATGCAAAGAATTACTTTAGCAATAATTGAGCATAATGAGTGACTTCTCACGTAAGCATTAATAATCAATATCGTGTGCTACTATACAACTGCCTCTATCGTATTTCTACTTTTACTAGGGTAGTTCAACAGCTTTTAACGGTAACACCTCTCTCTGTAGTTATTTTTATAGAAAGATAATTTTGTCATTTTTAACTACGACAATACTTCCGTTGTGGGGTCCACTAATGATTGAGCTCATCGCATTTAATATTCTCCCACAAAAAAAGAATATTCCCACCAAATGAATATTTTATAACAAATTGCATACTTTGTAAAATTTATAAATACTACCTACAACTATAATATTATCTTAAATTCACACCATAATATTAAAAATTATTTCGACAAAATTTAAATCTTTATTGAGAAAAAAATCAGGGTCTCACATCAAAGAGAAATATCATCATTAGGGTTATAAGAATGTTATATATGATAATAAAAACAATATATTCAACATATAGATTTAATCTCAAGAGTAAGATTCATTAATCAATGATTTCATAACACCTTAATCCTAATATTATAAATCACTTAATAATATCAAAATCTTAATATTATTAATATTACAATAATATTTTAATCATTTTTAAACTTATAAACAATTAATTCCGATTGTTTACACTTTACATATTATTGCATTTAATCATCTTAAAATGGCAAACTCATAAAATTTCATCACCAAAACCAAAATCCTCATAAAATCAAGATATACCTCATATATATGATTCTCCAAATACATAAATCATATTTTCAAATTTTCTTACTTCATATAACATATTTAATTCATTTAATCATAACTAGAACATTTTCATGAAAAATATCAAATCGGTTCCAAAAATATTTCTTTTCCGGGATTTAGCATAATATAGTCCCATATTGAACATATATTTTTTTCGAATTTTAAAATTCATTTACTATTTTTCATATGGCCAAAACCAATTTAATATTTAGACATTTATCATAAATTGTACTTTTATCCAAAATTCCGAAATTTACAGAGTATACTGACATTATATAGATGTACTCCCAATAAATATTTTATCAATTTTGGAGTTAATCACAAGGAGTTATAAGCGGTTACTTTTAAAATAGTCTTTTCTCATAAAATCCATAACTCCTAATCTATACATCCAAAAATCGCAATTTTTGGACACAATCTACAAAACTCATCAAAATATCATTTTAATATTTTCCAGAATTTTTTAAGGTTCAAAAAAATTTCGAAATTGAAAAACATAATAACCCTTACATACTAACGACAATATCCCTTACCTCAAAAGAGCAAGATTACATTGGAATAACGAACAAACTTGCACCGATAGAAACACTCAAGATATCAAAATACTCACAAGAATACACTCGATAATATAGAGAGAGAAAGAGAGAAAACTTCGGGCTTTAAATGTGATTTTCAATTCTAACCTAAGCACTCTATTTATAGAAATTGCTTAGAATACTAAAAGCAAAAATTTATTAAAATAATATTATTTATAATAAAATTTCTTTAGCACACCTATGAATCTGAATTCAGCAATTTAACACATGCAAGTGGGGCCCACCAAAGTGTAAAAAACGTTTTTCTTAAATAAAACAATTAAAACTTCCAAAAATCAATTATTCTGGAACTTCGGAACTTCAATAATTCATAATAATTAGCCATTTTATCAGAAATATTCGAACCATATGTCTTTCCCATAGGAAATTCCATTCTCTACAACTTTGCAGAAGAAAGTTTTTCTAAATTCCAAACAGAAATTGATCGAAATTCACAAACGGACGATTTTACAGGCTATAATAAGATTTTAGTCAAAATTTGTGTACAACATCATGTTTACCATGTGTTAAACATTTTTTGTAACACACAAAACATGTGTTTAGCATTTAATGCAACAAAACTACTCTTCCTCCTCATTTATTCATATATCACACATTCATTGTAAAAATATCACCATTATTATATTATCAGAATATAATAATATATTTTATCGAAAAAGATAAAATATCAATTTTCAACAATTGTCACATTAAAAATTTTCTCCATCTATAACCACATAAAATGAATATTTTCTTATCATATAAATCAATAATTAATTATTCACAAATAATATTACAGTAATCATAATATCGACAACCGTGCGCTTCGGGGAAAGAGGGGGCTTTCCAATAAGGATTTCTCCTTACTAGCGCGCAATTAGATGACCAAACCTCTCCTCGACAGAACTTTCTAGACATTGCCAATAATGTTATCTAATAATATTATCAAAATAATATGAATTATTGATCCGATAATCGGAAATACTGTGTCGTGATAATTATTGAAACAACAATAATATAAAATATCAACGTAGCAATTATTGAATCAATAAAATAAAATATTAAATAGTAATTACTGTAACAATTATTGAGTAATGCCTTCTTACGAAAAAAATTTATCATGCTTCATGAATAGTAACTCATGAATAGTAACTCGTGAATAGTAACTCATGAATAGAAACGCTTGAATAGTAACTCATGAATAGTAACTCATGAATAGTAACTCATGAATGGTAATTATAAAAAATTGAATACTTTTATTTCATAAAATTCGGTCTTACAATCTCCCCTCCTTATGAAATTTCGTCCCCGAAATTTACGTACCTGGTATTTCAAAGAGTTGAGAATACCTTGCTTTCATTTCAGATTCCATCTTCCATGTCATCATGATTTCTCCATTGCTCATCTCCTGTATTTCAGATATCATTCTAGAATACAGGTTCAAAACAAAGGTTAATTGACATATCACAATTTGTCAACTTAAGTAAGAAAATTCAGCTTAGGTAGGACACACTAGCGAAGGATTTACTCGTCTCTCCCCTCCTATTTCTATTCCCCGATCTCAGCCAGAGATCATATCCCTAAGCTCTGATACCAATTGTGACTCCCCCAAAATAGGTCCAATCCATCCAACCTATTCTGAGTCACCAAATACATGGTACAGAAAATAACTAGAACTTTATTACTATAATTGTCGTGCAAAATACAACAACACATATACAGTGAGTTTTAATACCAACTATGACTCATGTCCCAACTATGACAAAGACCTCACAAATGATACCTTACATCAAGGTACAATCTAGAACTGTTTTAGAAATTAAAATCTTTGGAAAGTGCTCAAGGAAACCTTCGTACATGGGAGGCCATGTGTCTAGGTTATGATAGATATCATATGCCCACAGAATTATCCTTGGTTGACCCAATAGACCCCAAAGAAAACTGAGAAGATTACTATCATCTTCTTTCCAATGGTGAGTCTTCTCTTGACATATAACTATCTCCACCATCTGCAATTGAACATTATGTTTCAAATAAACTCCAAGATCATATAGGTAGTGCTCGTAGATATACTCAATGAGTGGATTTGCACAACCTTGTCTTATGATAACGCGAGGTTGTATGTCATTAGACATCTTGTATGATAGTGATAAAACACCCTTCCAAAGTTTGGTTCGCCTCACCCTATTGTTGTTCACCAAAATCAATTATTAAGTGACGTATAATATACGACACACACACATCTTAGGTCCTCAATACAATTATATATCAGATGTCATGCCTTTTATAATGTGTTGATAAACTTTGATGCATCTTAACCATCACACTATTCCCCTCGTTATTCTCGCTCGACCCAAATTACACTCTTATTACATTCTAAAGGAATTGTGAAGCAAAAGGGTGAGCACAACTAGCTCAGTAAAGAATATTATGATTAAAGATAATTACATTATCAATAGACTTTATCAATAATAAATCAGATATTTAGAACATATGGTAGATAATAAAACTTTTCAACCATAGTTGCAGCGGAATGAGCAATCCATTAGAAGAGTCAAATAGACTATAAAGTCTATTATCTTCTCCACGTTAAAAGTCTACCAACAATGTTTTATCCCAATAACATCAATTAACAGTTCCTTTCTACAATAATATAAATAACTCATAATCATAATTGTGATTCTAAATTCCTCTTCGCATCCAAGACGAAGATAATTTTCATCACCTGTCTTTACCTGAACATCAAAGATCATGGTTATACCAAATCACAATTCCTGTTCATAATCATACTAATAAATTCATCCTTGAACCACGGGCCAAAGATATTCATCAACAGTTCATCTTTGCACTACATGCCAAAGATATTCAACAACGGGTCATCTTTACACTACAGACCAAAGATATTCATCAATAATTGATCTTTTACTCTACAAAGCCAAAGATATTCATATCTCAAAGAAATACATAATCATTTCGAAATTTATATAAACCATAATTATAACCATATGTGTTGATCAATTCACCTTTGCACTTAAGCTAAAGATATTTAATTATAAATTCAATGGTCATGATCATATCAGTCAACAATTCAACTTTGCACTACTGGCCAAAGAGAACCTATAGTCACGATCATACCAATAATCTACCCATCTTTACACTCAAGTCAAAGAGAAATATCATCATTAGGGTTATAAGAATGTTATATATGATAATAAAAATAATATATTCAACATATAGATTTAATCTCAAGAATAAGATTCATAAATCAATGATTTCATAACACCTTAATCCAAATATTATAAATCACTTAATAATATCAAAATCTTAATATTATTAATATTACAATAATATTTTAATCATTTCTTAAACTTATAAACAATTAATTCTGATTGTTTACACTTTACTTATTAATGCATTTAATCATCTTAAAATGACAAACTCATAAAATTTCATCACCAATAACCAAAATCCTCATAAAAATCAGCATATACCTCATATATATAGAGCCATAAAATCATATTTTCAAATTTTCTTACTTCATATAACATATTTAATTCATTTAATCATAACTAGAATATTTTCATGAAAAATACCAAATCAGCTTTCAAAATATTTCTTTTCTGGGATTTAGCATAATATAGTCTCATATTGAACATATATTTTTCTCGAATTTTTAAAATTCATTTACTATTTTCACATGGCCAAAACCACCTTAATATTTAGACATTTATCATAAATTGTACTTTTATCCAAAAATTTGAAATTTATAAATGATATCTTGATATTATATGAGATGTACTCCCAATAAATATTTCATCAATTTTGGAGTTAATTACAAGGAGTTATAAGCAGTTACTTTTAAAATAGTCTTTTCTCATAAAATCCATAACTCCTAATCTATACATCCAAAAATCGCCATTTTTGGACACAATCTACAAAACTCATCAAAATATCATTTTAATTTTTTCCAGAATTTTTTAAGGTTCAGAAAAATTTTGAAATTGAAAAACATAATAACCCTTACATACTAACGACAATATCCCTTACCTCAAAGAGCGGCAGATTTCTTATTTGGAATATTTGAAATAACTTGCAACAAAACTCAAGATATCAAAATACTCACAAGAAACACTCATAATATAGATATCAAGAATACTTCACAATTCTAATACACTCGATAGAAATTGCTATAACAGAGAGAAAATTTAGAGAAAATTATTTTAATAAAATTTCTTTAGCACACCTTGAATCTGAATTCAACCTTAACACATGCAAGTTATAGGAAGTGAAAAAACATTTTCTTAAATAAAACAATTAAAACTTCCAAAATTTTCGGATTAAAATAATAATTAGCCATTTATAAAATATTCGAACGATTTCTTTTCCATGGGAAATTCCATAATCAGATTTTTCCAAATTCAAACAAAAATTGTGTAAATTCAACATCATATAATCAGATTTATCAAATTTGTTAAACATTTTTATCATGTGTTAAACATTTTTGTTGTAACACAAAAACATGTGTTTAGCATTTAATGCAACAAAACTACTCTTCCTCCTCATTTATTCATATATCACACATTCATTGTAAAATATCACCATTATTATATTATCAGTAATATAATAATATATTTTATCGAAAAGATAAAATATTAATTTTCAACAATTGTCACATTAAAATTTTTTTCCATCTATAACCACATAAAATGAATATTTTCCTTATCACATAAATCAATAATTAATTATTCACAAATAATATTACAGAATCATAATCTCGACAACCAGTGCGCTTCCGAAAAGAGGGGCTTTCAATAAGGATTTCTCCTCATCTTGCGCAGCAATTAGATGACCAAACCTCTCATTGACAGAACTTTCTAGACATTGCCAATAATGTTATCTAATAATATTATCCAAATAATATGAATTATTGATCCGATAATCGAAATACTGTGCCGTGATAATTATTGAAACAACAATAATATAAAATATCAACGTAGCAATTATTGAATCAATAAAATAAAATATTGAACAGTAATTACTGTAACAATTATTGAGTAATGCCTTCTTACAAAAAATATTTATCATGCTTCATGAATAGTAACTCATAAATAGTAACTCGTGAATAGGAACTCATGAATAGTAACTCTTGAATAGTAACTCATGAATAGTAACTCGTGAATAGTAACTCGTGCATAGTAACTCATGAATAGTAATTATAAAAAATTGAATACTTTTATTTCATAAAATTCGGGGTCTTACAATCTCCCTTCCTTATGAAATTTCGTCCCCGAAATTTACGTACTTGGTATTTCAAAGAGTTGAGAATACCTTGCTTTCATTTCAGATTCCATCTTCCTTGTCATCATGATTTCTCCATTGCTCATCTCCAGTATTTCAGATATCATTCTAGAATACAGCTTCAAAACAAAGGTTAATTGACATATCACAATTTGTCAACTTAAGTAAGAAAATTCAGCTTAGGTAGGACACACTAGCGAAGGATTTACTCGTCTCTCCCCTCCTATTTCTATTCCCCGATCTCAGCCAGAGATCATATCCCTAAGCTCTGATACCAACTGTGACGCCCCCAAAATAGGTCCAATCCATCCAACCTATTATGAGTCACTAAATACATGGTACAGAAAATAACTACAACTTTATTACTACAATTGTCGTGCAAAATACAACAACACATATACTGTGAGTTTTAATACCAACTATGACTCATGTCCCAATTATGGACAGCACCTCACAGCGATACCTCTCCTTGACAGAACTTTCTAGACATTGCCAATAATGTTATCTAATAATATTATCCAAATAATATGAATTATTAATCTGATAATCGAAAATACTGTGCCGTGACAATTATTGAAACAACAATAATATAAAATATCAACGTAGCAATTATTGAATCAATAAAATAAAATATTGAATAGTAATTACTGTAACAATTATTGAGTAATGCCTTTTTACGAAAAAAAATTATCATGCTTCATGAATAGTACTCGTGAATAGTAACTCATGAATAGTAATTCGTAAATAATAACTCGTGAATAGTAACTCATAAATAGTAACTCGTGAATAGTAACTCCTGAATAATAACTCGTGAATAGTAACTCGTGAATAGTAACTCATAAATAGTAACTCGTGAATAGTAACTCATGAATAGTAACTCGTGAATAGTAATTATAAAAAATTGAATACTTTTATTTTATAAAATCCGGGGTCTTACAATGATGATGAGGTACGCATCATAGAAGATGATGATCCGGTTACATACGATGAGGTAAGAGTTCTAGTGTGTACAAAAGGGTCAGTGGGAGCGCCGTGACATTCCTAATATTATATGTTGATATACTATGGATAAGGAATGACATACTAATGCTACAATCAGTAAAGATAAAGTTGTCTAAATATTACTACATGAATGATTTGGGAAGAGTATCTTAATTGGGGATACCAATCTATATAGATAGATTTAAGAGGATGCTTGACTTAACCCAAGGAACGTATATTCATTTGATGCTAAAGTCGTTTAGTGTGATGCCCCCAAAATAGGCCAATTCCATCCAACTCCATTCTAAGTCGCCAAATACATGGTACAGAAAACAACTACAACTTTATTACAACAATTGTCGTGCAAAATACAACAACATAAATGCTGTGAGTTTTGATACAAATATATACCAACTGTGACTCATGTCTCAACCTTGGATAGCACGTCACAATGACACCTGACATAAAGTTATAGTCAAAAACTATTTTAGAAATTAAAATCTTTGGGAAGTGCTCAAGAAAACCTTTGTACATGGGAGGCCATGCGTCTAGGTTATGATAGATATCATATGGCCACAGAATTATCCTTGGTTGACCCAATAGACCCCAAAGAAAAACGAGAAGATTACTATCATATTCTTCCCAATGGCGAGTCTTCTCTTCACATATCATTATCTCCACTGTCTCTAAATGAGAATTATACTTCAAACAAACACCAAGATTATATAGGTAGTGCTCATAAATATACTCAGTAAGTGGATGTGCACAACCCTGTCTTATGATGATACGAGGTTGTATGTCTTTAGACATCTTGTATGATAGTGGCAAAACACCCTTCCAACGTTGGGTTTGCCTCACCCTCAACAACTATAGACCACCGTTCTATTCCCCTGTTATCCCCCACTCGACCCAGCTACACTTTTATTACCTGAAAGGAATTGTGAAGCAAAAGGGTGAGCACAACTAGCTCAGTAAAGAATATCATGACTAAAGATAATTAAATTATCAATAGCCTTCATCAGTAATAAATTAGAGATTAAGAACATATGTTAGATGATAAAACTTTTCAACCATAGTTGCAGCGGAACGAGCAATCCATTAGAAGAGTCAAATAGACCATAAAGTCTATTATCTTCTCCATGTTAAAAGTACACCAACAATGTTTTATCCCTGTAATATAAATCAACAGTTCCTTTCCACAATCATATGAATAACTCATAATCATAATTGTGATTCTAAATTCCTCTTCTCATCCAGACGCGAAGATAATTTTCATCACCGCCTTTACCTAAAACATCAAAGATCATGGTTATACCAAATCACAGTTCTTGTTCATAATCATACTAATAAATTCATCTTTGCACTACGGGCCAAAGATATTCATTAACAGTTCATCTTTGCACTACAGGCCAAAGATATTCAACAACAGGTCATCTTTGCACTACGGGCCAAAGATATTCAATAACATGTAATCTTTGCACTACGGGCCAAATATATTCAACAACAGGTCATCTTTGCACTACGGGCCAAAGATATTCAACAACAGTTCATCTTTGCACTACAGGCCAAAGATATTCATCAACAGTTCATCTTTGCAATACATGCCAAAGATATTCATCAACAGTTCATATTTGCACTACATGCTAAATATATTAATATCTCAAAGAAATATATAATCGTTTCAAAAATCTATATAAACCATAATTATAACCATGTTGATCAATTCACCTTTGCACTTAAGCTAAAAATATTCAATTGTAAATTCAATGGTCATGATCATACCAGTCAACGATTCAACTTTGCACTACTGGCCAAAGAGAACCCATAGTCATGATCATACCAATAATCTACCCATCTTTATACTCAAGTCAAAGAGAAATTTCTTCACCATGGTTATAAAAATGTTATATATGATAATAAAAACAATATGATCAACAACTGTATTTAATTTCAAGAGTAATATTCATAAATCAACTATAATTAGGTCAGAAAAAGAAACCAATTTTTGTCGTGAATAGTACCCATAAATAGTAACTCGTGAATAGTAACTCATGAATAGTAACTCATGAATAGTAACTCGTGAATAGTACTCCGTATTCGTACATAGTATCGTATACGTAAATAATGTCATATACATAAATAGTGCCATATACATGAATAGTGTCGTATACGTGAATAGTAACCCTGACTCAAAAAGGTAGAAATTCCACAATAAAATCCATACCAATATTTCAGTATAATGATATTGAAAGAATAACATCATTATAAAGAAAATAACATCCCTTACAATCCCTTACTATCCCTTACTATCCCTTACCTCAAAAGAGCACCACTTCTGACTGGATATCGGATATGACGCTGAAGGAAATTTGTACTGAAGAATAGCAACTCACCAAGTATCTAAATACTCAAAAAATACACTCGATAATCTAGAGAGAGAAAGAGAGAAAACTTGTTTCTGGTGTGATTTTCAATTCTAACTTAGTCCTCTATTTATAGGAAAATGTTAAGCACGTCAAGCGCACTTAACTCGCAACTTTGATTGCTTTACCTGCTACTATTCCCACCCACCACATTTGAAAATTCAATTGAGCACATTTCTCACCAACCAAAAGTGGGTCCCACCAATTCTAGAATTTTCCACCAAAATCATTTATAACCTAATTTCCGAATCAGTCACCTCTTAAAATTCATAACAAATTATATGCTCATTTTTAACTGTTCAAAATTTGTGGACATATACTCAACTTATATATGTATAACATATCCAAAAATTACATCGATCCAACTATTTGGATTAAATATTATAACTCACACAATAAAGCTGTAATAACACCGATTTGATCTTTTAATACCTCCAATCCGGCAAAATACTGATAAAACACCTCAACATTAACTCCTTCATTTATAACCACATAAATAAACCCATCATTTATATCCACATCAAATAAATATTTCCTTATCATATAAATCAATAATTAATTATTCACAAATAATATTACAGAATCACAATAATGACAACCAAGCAGTTCCCAGGAAAGAGGGGGCTTTCCGATAAGGATTTCTCCTTACTGGCGCGCAATTAGGTGACCAAACCTCTCCTTGATAGAACTTTCTAGACATTGCCAATAATGCTATCTAATAATATTATTCTAAATAATATGAATTATTGATCTGATAATGGAGATGTTGTGCAGTGACAATTATTGAAACAACAATAATATAAAATATCAACGCAGCAATTATTGAATCAATAAAATAAAATATTGAACAGTAACTACTGTAACAATTATTGAGTAGTGCCTTCTTACGTAAAGATACCTCGCTTTCATTTTCGTTTCCAACTCCCAGGTCATTTCCTCAATAGCATGGTTTCTCCACAAAACTTCTTGTGGTTTGACCTTCGTGCGTAGGACATGCTCCTTCCTATCCAAGATCTTGACAGGTACCTCTTCGTACGTTAAGTCTTCAGCTATCTCATCCGATTCTAACTCAATAACGTGGTTTGGGTCTTTCACATATTTACGTAGCACAGATATATGAAAAACATTATGAACACGAGACATACTTGGAGGTAACGCGAGTCTATAGGCCACATTTCCTACTCGGTCAAGAATCTGGAATGGACCAATAAATCATGGGTTGAGCTTTCCTCTCTTCCCAAATCTTGTAACTCCCTTCTTTAGAGCCACACGCAACAATACATGATCCCCAATACTAAATTCCACGTCCTTTTGATGAAGATCCGCATAACTCTTTTGTCGATCCTGTGCCATTTGTATACGTTGTCGAATCATTTGGATCTTCTCTGTAGTCATTCGTGCCAACTCTGGTCCCAACAACGTTGCTTCTCCCACCTCATCCCAATATACTGGAGAGCGACACTTTCGTCCATACAATGCTTCAAATGGAGCCACACCTATACTTGCCTAATAACTGTTGTTGTAGGAGAATTCCACCAATGGTAGGTACTTATCCCAACTCCCTTTGAAATTGAGGACACAAAGTCTTAATAGATCTTTAAGAGTTTGAATAGTCCTCTCTGATTGTCCGTCCGTTTGAGGATGGTATCTTAGAAGAATCAACAAGTAAATCCGCGCCCATAGCTTTTGCAAGCTAACCCAAAATCTTGAAGTAAATCTTGGGTCACGATCCGAAACTATGGATACAGGCATGCCATGCAACCTCACAATCTCATTCACGTACATACTAGCAAGACGTTCAAGGGAATAAGTCTCCCATATCGGTAAGAAATGGGCAGACTTGGTTAATATATCAACAATAACCCAAATCGCATTTATGCCTTGAGAAACCATGGGAAGACCCGTAACGAAATCCATGGTAATGTGTTCCCACTTCCATTTCGGAATCTCAAGTGGTTGCAATGGACCTTTTGGCACTTGATGTTCCACCTTTACACGTTGACAAGTTAAACACCTCGATATAAACTTCGCTATCTCTCTCTTCATATTGTTCCACCAAAATGTATGTCGAAGATCATGATACATTTTGGTACTTCCAGGATAGATTGCAAACGGTGTGTTGTGTGCCTCCATCATGATTCTATGCTTCAAGTCAAAATCGTTAGGAACACAAAGTCTGGAGTGTACTCGAAGTATTCCTTCTTCATCGATTCTTGCTTCTAGAATAGCACCTTATTGCACCTTCTTCTTCATATGCATCAGCTCTGGGTCTGTGGCTTGAGCAACTTTAACTTTATCGATTAAAGTTGGTTCTATGCATATACTTAACATCATCGTACTCGTTCCTGCATATGATCTTCTACTCAACGCGTCAGCTACCACGTTCATTTTTTTCAGGATGGTATGGTCAGAACATGTGCCGAAATGAGTCTCCTCTTGAGTTCTTCGAAGCTCTTCCCACATTCTTTGCTCCATTCGAATTTTGTATCTCTCTGAGTCACCATGTTAATGGAATAGCGATTCGAGAATATCCTTCAACGAATCTCCGATAATAACCAACTAAGCCTGAAAGCTACATATTTCGATTATCGACTTAGATTGCTCTCAACCGTGACTCATATCCCAACCTTGGATAGCACGTCACAATGACACCTATCGCTTTACTATCGCATCGAATATGGCGCCCCCACGGAGAGTCCGGCTTGGGTGCATTCCACAAAAGAAGTCACCAAATAGAGGCTCTGCTATCAACTTCTATAGTTGGGTTTTAACTCCTCGAAGTTCAATAGGAGCCATTCGATATGAGATTTTAGAAATGGGTTTTGTACCGGGGTTCAAAGTCGATACAAAATTCAATATCACGCCTCGAGGAGTAGGCCAGAAATTTTTCAGAAATACGTCAGAAATTTACTAACAACGTAAATATCATTCAAATCGACGATTTTTGTTCAAGTCCATAACATGGCTAAGAAAGCTTGACATCCGTTTTTCAATAAACGAATGACTTTACGGCTTGATATAAAAGAGTTTGACTTCAATGGTTTGGTTGGTTAAATTCGAATAACAGGTTGCTTAGGAATATGAAAACTAACAACCTTACAAAAGCAATCAATTTTAACATGATGAGTGGTTAACCAATCAATTCCTAAAATCACATCAAATGCAAGTATCTTTAAAGAGATAAGGTCAACAGGTAATGTGATGGTGCCAACTTGGATCAAACAAGATTTATAAACAGTGGATGTGATGAAAGTTTCTCCTAACGGAGTTTCTACAGATAAATCAAAGTCTAATTTCTACGGAGTCAAGTTTAAACGTTGAACACAAGCAGGAGAGATAAATGAATGGGTAGAACCGGTATCTTATAAGGTATAGACTTCGCAAGAATTTATAATTAACTAACCCGTGATACCTTCGTTCAAGTTCCTCGCGTTTTGGGCAGTCACGACAAACGCTCTTCCAAGAACCATTGACTTTGACTTGTTCGTATCCGCCTCTGGTGCCACCGTCTCAACTGGACTTAACTTTGCTATAAAGTACATTCCACCCGTCATTGCTTCGTCGAATTCCTGATCCATGATTTCAATCATTACTCTCCGATCCATATCGAATTGGGGTTGACCGCTCTGCATAGGATAATTCCGAACTCGATGTTGGACTATCCCAATTGCTGTCCAAAAAGAGAAATCCATTTCATCTATTTTGGCATTATTGGATCGGACGTCTTTTTCTACAATATCAACGTGTCGTGTAGCTTTTACCCATGTATCCTCCATTCTCATTCGTTTGGTTGCTTCTTCTTTCATCAGAACTTTGATCATAGCATTCTCTGATTCCAGCTCTAATATCTTATACTCTGCCAAAGAGTGCTTTTGTTCAAGCATCGCACATCGGGTAACACAATTTAGAATTGTTGCATCTCTTTGCTCCACGCATCACCGCCGCTTCTTCAAATCTTGACTTTCTTCTAACTCATGAATACGATTTTGTAATTCTAAATTTCGATCATAAAATTCTTCTAATAAATTCTCCTCAGGTTCCTCTTCTTCCTCCTCTTTTTCTTCGACAAAATATAAGTTATGAGTTTTAATACAAATATTATCTTGTAGACAATATCCAAACTCAAATAAAGTCCTCATTATAATTATTGTCACATTATTTTACAAAATAGTGAGGACTACTATAATAACCATCTTGGACCATTACTCCACTCCCCCGACTAGTCACAGCTACATTCTCGCCTCTTGAGAAGAACAATGGAACTAAAAGGAAAAGGGTGAGCTCAACTAGCCCATTAAAAAATATTATGACTAAGATAATGTAGAACAAATTATCCTTAGTCCTCAATAGGGAAAAGTCTGATAGGATGCAATAGACAATAAGTTTTAGATCAACAACTGCAGCGGAAATAGCAATCCATTAGAAGGGTCAAGTAGAGCATGATGTCTACTATCTTCTATGATTTAAAAGTCCATCATCAATATTTTATCCCTATAACACCAATCAATAATTATTTTTAATCAACGAATTATCTATGCACTACGTGCCAAAGATAATCGTTAATATCACCAGTGGTTATGATCATGCCAAACACCTGTCCATCTATACACTAAGGGCCAAAGAGGACTTTCACCACAAACCTTATATATAACATTAAAGGTTATGATTATAACAATACACAATTCCTGGTCATAATCATACCAATTAACAGTCCATATTTGCACTACGGGTCAAAGATGACTTTCAGCACAATATAAGCATGAGGATGATGACAATGATATAAAGAATCAATCAAGTGAGATCAAGAATAAATATTAGAGATTTATAATTCAATTTATTCAAAGTTCAAAAATGTCCTAATATAATTAATAAATATTAGGTTTTTTCATCACTTTTATCGTTGAGACTCAGCTTAATAAATAATCCACATCATCGAATCACCCCTGCACTACGGCCAATGATATTCTTTAGTATCACAACCACAAATTATCCATGCACTACGGACCAAAGATATTCGTGTATTCATCAATGGTCATAATCATGCCAACAACTGTCCATCAATGCACTACAAAGCCAATGAGGACTTTTACCACATCATTTGTAACATTACGGTACTATGATTATACTTGAATAATCCTCGTCATAATCATACCAAGTCCATCTATGCACTACAAAGCCACAAATGACTTTCACATTAATATAAACATGAGGATGATGACAATGATATAAGAATTCAATAAAACAAGTTCAAGAATTAATTTATCCAGGAACTAATAACATCCAAATTGTCAACATGATACTTCTTTGTAGTGTAAAATTCAAGAATGCTAAGAAGAATAGTTCCATGAAAAGATACTGGATGAAGCATAAATATCAAGGATATTCCACTAATTTCATGGAGTACAAAAGCCAAAACTTTAACCAACTGAGTATAATAAAGAATGGAATAACAAAAGAAATCAACAGGCATGCGATAGACCACACGCATAAGTTATTCCAATAGAATAAAAAAAATCTTAACGGTCAGTCACGCGTAAACGCATGTATGTGATATTCCAACAAAATAATAAATAATGGAACCAATTAAATGTCATGCGTAAAGCACGGACATGATGTTCCAAATGTAATGATAAATAATGGAACCGTGTCATGCGTAAAGCACGTATACGATGTTGTTGCAATGAATGATAAAGAATGGAATAATGTAAGAATTTCACCATGTATGCGATACTTGATGATATGTTATTCCAACATAATGATAAAGAATAGAATAATGTAAGAATTTCACAAAGTATAGGGTAGCTCACAGATATCAAAGTTATTCCAATGTAATAATAAAGAATGGAATAACATAAGTTCTCTTCATGAATACAAAAGAAATAATACCCTTTACCTTAGAATAAAGTTTGGATCGGAATAGAGAGGTAGCGGACTTTCTTCTTCTTTCTCTCTATAATTTCTCTCTACAATAAATGCTCTATAGCTTTAGTGAATTGGTGAGAAATGAAGGAAGAATGAGCTTCTATTTATAGGAAAATATAGTTTCGATAATTGCACGTTTTGGGCTCAAAATATTACAGTACAATACCTCCAACTTTTCTTTCATTTTTAATTTAGTCCTGCAAGTATTATCAAACTTGCACCACCTCCCCTAATAGTAAATAATGTGAATCAATAGTTCAATCATGTGAATCAATAGTATAATCATGTGAAAAATAATAATTACAAAGATAGTACCTCCATCTATACCTCCATTTTTAACTTAGTCATGCAAGTATTATCAATCTTGCACCAACTCTCCTAATAGTACATGAATGTAATTCAATAGTACACATGTGATCAAATAGTTATATAAGCATGTGAATTAGTAGAAATTAATTGCTCATTTATCCGATAAATTACCCGATTTATCAATATAACCCCCAGGCATCAATTATCATCGGAATAGATGTCGTTTTCCACTAACACTAATAATCCCAACACAATGGAACTATCAAATTTATCTTTAATCAACACGAACTTATTCATCATTAATATTATAACTCATAATATTTAACAACCAGGTCGTTCCCAGGAAAGAGGGGGCTTTCCGATAAGGATTTCTCCTTATTGGCGCGCAATTAGGTGACCAAACCTCTCCTTGACAGAACTTCTAGACATTATAAATATTGTAATTTAATAATATGAATAACTTTGTCGTCTTAATTATTGATTTAATAATATATCATATAATGCAGATGATACTGTGACAATAATCGAATCAAGAATATGAGAGATATGATGCATCAATTACTATAGCAATAATTGAGTATAACTGAGTGACTTCTCACGTAAGCATCAATAACCAATATCGCGTGCTACTATGCAACCACGCATATTACTGTAATTTTACTACCGGGTAGTTCAACAGTTTTAACAGTAACACTTTCGCCGTTATTTTTATAAAAAGGTAATTATGTCGTTTTCTTACTACTACAATACTTTCGTTGTGGGGTCCACCAATGATTGTGTCGTCGTATACGAATATTCCCTGTTAAAATGAATATTCCCCACCAATCGAATATTATATAACCACTTGCTTACTTTGCAAAATTTGTAAATATTACCCATTAACTATAACATTATATCATATCCACACCATAATATTCAAAAATATATTACGAGAAAATTAATCTTTATTCATAAAATTTGGGGTCTTATAATAATATTGCCAAATCATCCTATGTTATAAATAATTATTCCTTTATTTATATATTGCATATGATTTATATTTTCTGTGTATAACATTTATTTATACTATAAAACCCCAACTTTTATGAATAAAGATTAATTTTTCTCTAAATATCATTTTGAGTAATAAAGTGTGGATTTGATATAATATTATTGTTGTGGGTAATATTTACAAATGGAAGAACCATCTCATCAGCAGATCATCAGGATTGTAGAGGATAGTTGTGCAGTCTAGCTCCGTGTTGTTCCAGTTTTTGAACACATCATGTGCAATCTGAAAGTAGTATGCACACAAGCCAATCATGTTTGATGATAAAGCATATACTTTGTAACAATCTTATTCATTTATTAATAAAAAGTATTAATTTATTAAAGGCTTTTAATTATCTACATGATGCTGTTTTATAATATGTGATAAACCCATAGTTTTAAGCAATGCTTTTAGAATAATGATGATGATCATTCTAATGAGATCTAAATTCTTAGAAAGCTTAAAACTAAAATAGTTCCCAATCGTTGGATTACTAAATTGGGGATTAGTAAATCCGGATAGATTGGTACATACGTTGCTTGCTCATTGGATGAGGATGATTGATCTCATGATCATTTGTGTAGAGACACTAAAGCAAGTATGTAGGTGCTTATTAGAGAATAAGTTCATTGAACGTGGCTCGCTAAGGAATACCTAATGGAGTTTTACTTGCCTGTCAATAGGAATTCCTGTAGTGATAGTAGTACAAGTGATCCTTGGACTTGAGATCATCATAGTATCTTGTGTATGATGAGTTATACTTTGACTTATTCCTTAAGACCCTTAGGGTATATCAAAGGGTATGCTTGGGTATAATAAGTTATACATGGAGATAATGTATGATCAATAAAGAATCTACCACTTCTATTAAAGGAAGAGAAATGTCCTATGTGATTCGATAAATGACAACCCAGTAGTCCTTGGCCAAGGCAGAATGAAATTAGAAAGGAGTTTCTAATTTGCATTATTTGGAGTTGTGCATTTAAGAGTCGAAATACATATAATTAAATAAAATAAGACTTGACAAGAATTCCATGTCTTATATTTAATTGGGACATCAGATGGTGGAAGGATTGAATTGTCACGAAACTATTTACTCAAAGGTTCTTTTATGATTAATGTTGAAATCTATATTATCTGGAAAGTCGTTGATCGCTAGGGAGGCTTATCCCTATTGTAGAATAAACAAATTTTAATTTATTGAAAGTAGTATGCACACAAGCCAATCAGGTTTAATGATAAAGCATATACTTTGTAACAATCTTATTTTATTTAATTATATGTATTTCGACTCTTAAATGCACAACTCCAAATAATGCAAATTAGAAACTCTTTTCTAATTTCATTCTGCCTTGGCCAAGGACTACTGGGTTGTCATTTATCGAATCACATAGGACATTTCTCTTCCTTTAATAGAAGTGGTAGATTCTTTATTGATCATACATTATCTCCATGTACAACTTATTATACCCAAGCATACCCTTTGATATACCCTAAGGGTCTTAAGGAATAAGTCAAAGTATAACTCATCATACACAAGATGCTATGATGATCTCAAGTCCAAGGATCACTTGTACTACTATCACTACAGAAATTCCTATCGATGACAAGTAAAACTCCATTAGGTATTCCTTAGCGAGTCACGCTCAAAGTGAACTTATTCTCTAATAAGCACCTACATACTTGCTTTAGTGTTCCACACAAATGATCATGAGATCGATCATCCTCATCCAATGAGCAAGCAACGATGTACCAATCTATCCGGATTTACTAATCCCCAATTTAGTAATCCAACGATTGGGAACTATTTTAGTTTTAAGCTTTCTAAGAATTTAGATCTCATTAGAATGATCATCATCATTATTCTAAAAGCATTGCTTAAAACTACGGGTTTATCACATATTATAAAACAAAGATCGTGTAGATAATTAAAAGCCTTTAATAAATTAATACTTTTTATTAATAAATGAATAAGATTGTTACAAAGTATATGCTTTATCATCAAACATGATTGGCTTCAGGTGCATACTACTTTCAATCCTCAGAGTGATAGTAAAGACAAGTGATCCTTGGACTTGAGATCATCATAGTATCTTGTGTATGATGAGTTATACTTTGACTTATTCCTTAAGACCCTTAGGGTATATCAAAGGGTATGCTTGGGTATAATAAGTTGTATATGGAGATAATGTATGATCAATAAAGAATCTACCACTTCTATTAAAGGAAGAGAAATGTCCTATGTGATTCGATAAATGACAACCCAAAGAGTCTTGGCGAAGGCATAATGAAATTAGAAAGGAGTTTCTAATTTGCATTATTTGAGTTGTGCATTTAAGAGTCAAAATACATATAATTAAATAAAATAAGATTTGACAAGAATTCCATGTCTTATATTTAATTGAGACATTGTATGGTGGAATGATTGAATTATGCGGTAACTATTTACTCAAAGGTTCTTTTATGATTAATGTTGAAATCTATATTATCCTAAAAGTCGCTTGATCGCTAGGAGGCTTATCCCTATTGTAGAATAAATATTATTTATTTAAATAAATTAATTATTTAATTTATTTATTTAAATAGATTAGAATTGTTCTAATTGATTTATTCACAACCGGTTTAATATGGAGAACCTAAAGGGTCACACCATAAAAGGAAGAATAATTATTTAAGAAATTAATGGCATAATCGTAATAATATAAAGTTATGTATATTTAATTTAATCTATGGTGATAGAATAAATTAAATAGCTTAATATTTATTATTTATTATTTTAGAAATATTAAATATAAATTAATAAGAGGAGTCTTATTAATATTATTACAATTATTATTATTTTAATTTCTAAAAGAGTTTAGGAATTAATTTAATATAAGTACTCTCATTTTTTCCTAATAGGATTAGGAGGAAAATTAGTTAAAGGAGTTTAATTAATTATCCCTAATAAGATTAGGGAGCCCATTTAATTAAAAGATTTTAATTAAATAAATAATACCTTATGTTAATAGGGTTACTTGATATCTTTATAAGAGGAGTCTTATATCAGATATCAATAATACGTAATTCCAATAGTTGGAGAGTAAGCTCTTTTTCTATAGAGATAGAAAAACTAGGGTTTAGCCAACCACCCATCTTCTTAAATCCTTCTTCTTCTTCCTTGGTGGATCACCTCTGGCGAGGCCAAACACTTGGGTGGCTAACGTTGATCAAAGGAAGGAACAAAACCCGGTGGATTCAAGTTGAACGCGAAAAGGATTGGAGGTGAACTTGTACTGAGGAAGCTTTGGATCTTCAAGGTATGTTTCTTATTCATCTTTTTTTGTTTAATTAATAATTGTGCATAAAGGGTGATCCGGGTATATGGTTTGTAAAATTTTTAAACTCTGATTTTCCACGTTTCCGCTTATTTATGCAATTTGATTGCGTTCTTGAATATTACAAACCTAACAGTGGTATCAGAGCCAAACTTTATGCGAATTATTAATTATTTTAATTTGATATTATATTGATATGTGTTTAGAACAATTTAATTGGGCATAATTTTATTGTATAAAATTATTTTTAAAAAAAAATGTAAATTCGTGATTTCTGATTTGTATAACTGTAAGCTGCTGATTCGTGGTTTGTAAGGGTCCTGGATTCACGATTTTTTTTCTTGGTCAACGGTATGCTTTAATTATTGGATGTGTTCCGTTGGTACTTCCGTTTTTATACTTCCGCTGGTATGCTTTATTAAGTAATCATTAGATTATATATATATATATATATATATATCTATCGCTGCATACCAAAATCAAGGGCAACGTTAGCGATTTGTTTTGTCTTTTGCAAAAAGGAAGGATTGTATATATATATATATATATATATATATATATATATATATATATATATAAATAACCTATAATATTTATATATTATATATAAAACATTCGATATATATATATATATATATTATAATATTCTTTATTATTATTATATATATATATTTTTTCATTTATTTTATAATTAAAATAAAAAGTTTATTTTTATTTTAAAATAAAAGATTTATTTTAATATTAAAATAAAAGAGTTTATTTTAATTTTAAAATTAAATTTCATGCTAACTAATTAGAGTTGGAATTGAATTCCATGATAACTAATTGGAGTTGAAATTGGATTATTTTATTCCTTAAATAAAGGAGTTTATTTTGATATGAAATTAGATTTCATATTATTCAAAAATAAAAGGTTTATTTGTGAATAGGAAAAAAATCGATCTTTTCTTAAATAAAGGAGTTTATTTAGATATGAAATAAGATTTCATATTATTCAAATTAAAGGAGTTTATTTGTGAATAGGAAAGATAATCCGTTTCCTTTAATAATTTTTTTTTTTTTACATGGAATTGGATTCCATAATTAATTAAAATAAATGAGTTTATTTTGATTAAAATTTTTGATTAAAATAAAATAGTTTATTTTATTCAAAATTAGATAAATTAAAATAAAATAGTTTTATTTTGATTTAAATTTGGATTAAAATAAAGGAGTTTATTTTGATTCAAAATTAGATTTTATACTAACTAAATTTGCCCATTAAATGATATCAATATATATATTAAATGTTTATTATTCATCCGATGAATGTTATTTATTGATGCATATGATGATGTATATGATAATAAATGGGATTGATTATGGACTATCACCAAATGTGATTGGATTTTATTTTAGTTGGATGCATGAATGTATGGGTTTTATTAAATGGGTCTCACAGCGTATTCGCCTTCTCTAATTTTTCTTAATGTAAATTCTATCTCCTCCTATGTACTTCCCCTCGATCACGATCAAGGCTTTTATTTATTTTAAAATAGTTTTGTAATAGGAATATTTAGAATTAATTTTGAAGAATTAGAGATCAAAGGAAAGCAAGGAAGCGTGAAAGACCCGTTTGTAATGGAGCCCGGTTTAAATGTAATTGTTATATTTAAATATTAATTCTTGCACCTGGGCTTGACCTTTTTGGTTCACTTGGTGGCTCTAGTGAACCAAACTAGAATAAAAGTTCATAATCAATCCGGGTAGAATATAGTATTCTATATGTGTATGCTTATACTATATATATATATATATATATATATATATATATATATATATATATATTATGCAAACATGCTTCACATGTTCATTAATATGGACGCGTATTTTATATATATATGTAAATGCGCACGCTAAACAAGATGAGACAAATTAATAACAAAACCCTTAAAAAAAAATTTTATATTAAGTCCTAAGCGTTCAAAGATATTTGGAATATCGAACGTCGCCTTCTAGCATGATAAAATTAATAGAGTATTAAATATTTAATATGAGTTTGTTGTGTCACCACAAGGCAAGTATTAAGTATTTAAGATGTTAATTTATCACATTTGATGCTTATAAAGAAAATTGAACAATATTGTTTTGTTGTGTCACCACAAGGATGATATTTTTCTTTTTTGAATATATGGAGTGCTAGGTCGACTTAACTTGGATAATTTTGATTCGGATGTGCCACCACTGATCAAAATAATCTAAGAGGCAAAAGAAAAGGAGTTGCATAGTTGATGTAATTGACAAAAGTTGTCTACCTATTTATTTATATATAGTTTGTTGTGTCACCACAAGGCTATATACATTTGAAATGGGATCCTTATTCTCACTAACAAATCTTTAATTAGATTTTGCTTAACTATATAAATGAGGGTAATATAGTTTGATGAAAATAGTGGGAGATACCAATTTAAAACAAGACCTAAATTATTTTGGTAATTAATAAAAGAATGTATGTTAAAATGTTGTTAATTACAAATTCATTTACAGATTTTTACAATGTCTAAACTATCATCAACGCAAAACATATTAGATGTTATTTAACCTAACCGTATTAAACGGATTGGTTAAGGAATTTGAGAATAGTTCTCACGGCTAAAAAGCTATCTTATGTCCTTAATACGCCTATCCCTGCAATGGTTGCAGACAATGCCTCTGAGGAAGAGATTGCTACTTTAAGAAAGTGGCAAGATGATGCACAGATTATTTCGATGCATCATGCTGCATCTATGAGTAACGAGCTTCAACGTCAAAGATGAAACTATGGATGCTTCTACTATATTCCTGCACATCAAGTAGTTGATGGTGAGAAAAGTAGGACTAATAGATATCGATATCTAAGGAGCTCTTCCGATCTAGAATGACCGATGACACTACAAAGATGATAAAAGTCCTTAACATTATCAATTTGATTAATCAATTAGGACAACGAGTTTTGTCATGGATGGAGAGTTGAGCCAAGATTTGATCTTGCACTCACTCCTGGACTCCTTTCACAATTGTTGTGAATTTTTCATATAAACAAGCTAGATATCAGCTTCGTTGATTTGCTTAACATGTTGAAAATGATGAGAGTCACTTTCCAACCAAGAAAGACCATATCTTCTTGGTAGGGGCCAAAAGATCTTCCGAAAAGAAGAACGATTCAAAGAAGGTATATAGAAAGGCAAAACAAAGGATAATAAGAACAAAATCGATCACGGATAGCAAAGGAGTTTGCTTCCACTACAATAAGCCTGAACAATGGAAAGAAACTGCAAGAAGCATCTTGCGAAGGCTAACCAAAAAGAAGCTTAGTGAAGTTTGGTTTACAAATACAAATTTGTTCATGATTTAAAATAAATTTTCTTTAAGTCAAGGTTCTACTTGGGTATTGGATACCGACTTTGGTTATCATAAATATAGATTTATGAAGGGACCAAGCGAAGTAAAAGCTAAACAAATATAAGTAATCCTATGTAAGGAAATGTAGCAAAGGTTGCCATATTACCCATAGAAACTTATAGTTTAGCAATGCCTACGAAGGCAAATCTATTAAGTCAATAAGTTGTTATTATATTTCAGTTCTTGTTAAAATATTATTTCCATTTTATTATTGGACAATGAAATCTTTGGTATTATAATTAAGAACAATTGTTGTTCTATTTATAATAATAATGTTGTGTATAGAATCGAATATTACTTAATAAATTTTGTATACTTGACTTACATGAAAATAATTTTGCATATTGAACAAATTAGTATAAGAAAAGGAGATGATCATTCAAAGAGTTGAATGTGTGTATTTGCTAAAATACAAATGTGAATTATTTGAAAGGTTCAAAAATTCGAAGTGAAACAAATTAGCAATGTATTAAGATTCTTTGATTAGATCAAGGAATAAATACTTGTGCAATAAGTTTCTAGATCATCTTAAATGGTTTTCTCATAATGGACACATCCTGATACGCAATAATTGATTGGTGTATCTGAATGAAAAATCATACCTTGTTGGACATGGTGCGGTCCAAAATGATTTTACCGACATTCCAAAGATCCTTCTGGGATAATGTCCTAGAAATGGTCACGACATATCTACGAAAATGGTAACCTCAAAATTCAGCCCCAAGACTCCATAAAAGTTATGGACAGGGAGGATTCCTAATCTTAAGTGTGTTAAGATAAGGGGTTGTCCAACTTATGTGAAAAGGTTTCAAAGGATAAGCTTGGGACAAGATTTGACAAGTACAATTTGTGGGACATCATAAAGTAAGTTTAGGGTATATGTTCTATAATCCTACTTAGCAAAAGGTGTTTGTTGCGAAACACGCTGCCTTCTAAGATAAATGTGTTTATTATCAAGGGGGCTAGTGGGAGGATAATAGATCTTGAAGAGTTCAAGAACCACAAAACACTATAAGTCAAATAAGAGGAACATATAGATGAACTTCTATTGTACCACAAACCGAATCGTAAATCTGGAATAGTACCGAAGATACCTAGGAGGTATGGATTCATCATAGATGATGATGATGAGGTACACATCATAGAAGATGATGATCCAGTTACATACGATGAGGTAAGAATTCTAGTGTGTACAAAAGGGACGATGGAGTAGTGACATTCCTAATATTATATGTTGATATACTACGGATAAGGAATGACATACTAATGCTACAATCAGTAATGATAAAGTTGTCTAAACATTCCTCCATGAATGATTTGGAAGAGTATCTTAATTTGGGATATAAATCTATATAGATAGATTTAAGAGGATGCTCGACTTAACCCAAGGAACGTATATTCATTTGATGCTAAAGTCGTTTAGCATGGCAAACTCCAAGAGATGTCTCATGTTGATGAGCCATGGAGTGTATCTCTTTAATAGTCCCCACAAACTCCACGAAAAGAGAGTCGCATGAGTGACAATCATATACGCAATGAAATATACGAGACCTCGATGTTGATCGACCATATCCCGGAGAAGTTCACTATGAGTCGCTGAAAAACATCTTAAAGTGCTTAACCGCACTAAGGATGTGATCATATTCATGGTGGGTCTAAATTAAAACTAGAGGGCTTAGCGAGACTCAAGTTTTTAGGATGCACCAAGATGATGAAAAATCCACTTTAAGGTAAAGCGTTATCTTGAGCAATTAGGTGCGATTGAATTGAAAGGTTCCAAACAAAGAAAGAGTTCTTTGGTTTAGTGATAAAGACAAAGTATATAGCTATAAATGAAGTCGCAAGTTGATTGTTTGGATTAAAAGTTCATTACGTAACTAGGAATAGTTCTAAGTCTCATCTTGGATCTAAACATGTGTTGTGGCACCTTCATTTGATTATTAGAATCATTTAAAGATGGAAAATCACTATAGAGATAGTAGACTCTCATGAACAACATTACATATCCATTAACTAAAGCTTATCCAACAACGGGATAATCGTCACTTAGAAGAAAAGTATGAGATACCATGACGATTGGCTTTAGTGCAAGTGGAAGATTGAAAGTAGTATGCACACAAGCCAATCATGTTTGATGATAAAGCATATACTTTGTAACAATCTTATTCATTTATTAATAAAAAGTATTAATTTATTAAAGGCTTTTAATTATCTATCTATGATCTTGTCGTTTATAATATGTGATAAACTCATAGTTTTAAGCAATGCTTTTAGAATAATGATGATGATCATTCTAATGAGATCTAAATTCTTAGAAAGCTTAAAACTAAAATAGTTCCCAATCTTTGGATTACTAAATTGGGGATTAGTAAATTGGATAGATTGGTACATACGTTGCTTGCTCATTGGATGAGGATGATTGATCTCATGATCATTTGTGTGGAGACACTAAAGCAAGTATGTAGGTGCTTATTAGAGAATAAGTTCATTTGAACGTTGGCTCGCTAAGGAATACCTAATGGAGTTTTACTTGTGCATCAATAGAAATTCTTGTAGTGATAGTAGTACAAGTGATCCTTGGACTTGAGATCATCATAGTATCTTGTGTATAATGAGTTATACTTTGACTTATTCCTTAAGACCCTTAGGGTATATCAAAGGGTATGCTTCGGTATAATAAGTTGTACATGGAGATAATGTATGATCAATAAAGAATCTACCACTTATTAAAGGAAGAGAAATGTCCTATGTGATTCGATAAATGACAACCCAAAGAGTCCTTGGCAATGAGAATGAAATTAGAAAGGAGTTTCTAATTTGAATTATTTGAGTTGTGCATTTAAGAGTCGAAATACATATAATTAAATAAAATAAGACTTGCGATAATTCCGCATCTTATATTTAATTGGGACATTGTATGGTGGAATGATTGAATTATGCGGTAACTATTTACTCAAAGGTTCTTTTATGATTAATGTTGAAATCTATATTATCCGGAAAGTCGTTGATCGCTAGGGAGGCTTATCCCTATTGTAGAATAAATATTATTTATTTAAATAAATTAATTGTTTAATTTATTTATTTAAATAAGATTAGAATTGTTCTAATTGATTTATTCACAACCTATTTAATATGGAGAACCTAAAGGTCACACCATAAAAGGAAGAATAATTATTTAAGAAGTTAATGGAATAATCGTAATAATATATTATGTATATTTAATTTAATCTATGGTGATAGAATAAATTAAATAGCTTAATATTTATTATTTAATATTTTAGAAATATTAAATATAAATTAATAAGAGGAGTCTTATTAATATTATTACAATTATTATTATATTAATTTCTAAAAGAATTTAGGAATTAATTTAATATAAGTACTCTCATTTATTCCTAATAGGATTAGGAGGAAAATTAGTTAAAGGAGTTTAATTAATTATCCTAATAAGATTAGGGGAGCTCATTTAATTAAAAGATTTTAATTAAATAAATAATACCTTATTTTAATAGGTTACTTGATATCTTTATAAGAGGAGTCTTATATCGGATATCAATAATCGTAATTCCAATAGTTGGAGTAAGCTCTTTTCTATAGAGATAGAAAAACTAGGGTTTAGCCAACCACCCATCTTCTTAAATCCTTCTTCTTCCTTGGTGGATCACCTCAGAGGCCAAACACTTGGGTGGCTAACGTTGATCAAAGGAAGGAACAAAACCCGGTGGATTCAAGTTGAGCGAAAAGGATTGGAGGTGAACTTGTACCGAGGAAGCTTCGGATCTTCAAGGGTATGTTTCTTATTCATCTTTTTCGTTTAATTAATAATTGTGCATAAAGGGTGATCCGGGTATATGGTTTGTAAAATTTTTAAACTCTGATTTTCCACGTTTCCGCTTATTTATGCAATTTGATTGCGTTCTTGAATATTACAAACCTAACACAATCATCCTTACAACCTTGAGTTGTTCATTTCCATATCTTACCCATCTTTCTGCTGGTAGTTCTGTTGGTTCATCAAAAACTTCTACCACTATTCTTCTACTAATTCTTGCTGGAGAGAGGACAAGATAGTCTTTTGGTTCCTCTGATTCATGATGTGCATAATCAAAATCTTTCTCCATTTCTTCTCTTTCGGAGCCTGAAGCATTCTGATCAGATTCATCAGTGAATCCTTCTTATTGATCTTCAGTACTAGACTCTTCTTCAGCAATGTCTTCTTGGATTCATCATCACTTACGTCAATGATTGCATTGGATTGATCACTTTTCTTCTTGGAGGCAAATTGAGCAATTGATCTTTAGCTCTTCCTTCTCCTTGGGGGGTTCAGCTATGGGAGATTCAGATTCTTCTTCCTCTTCAGACTCTGAGGCCTGTGAATCATCAGGCAAGCTTACTTGACTTTCAGTATTGGCAGGGGCATGTTCTTCTTCTTCAGAACCAACATCATTTGACCCATCATCTAGACTTGTTGGATCATTTGCATTTGGAGATGCCGTTGGGTCATCTTGTAGCTTTTCTTCATCATCAGAGTGAATGCTTTGAGAAATAGCCAGTGGGCTTGTGCATTTTTCTTCATTGTCAGATTCTGCATTTTCTTCCATGAATCAAGCTTTAGCTTCATTGCTGGATTCGTTCTTTAGGGGACACATTATTGGGGATTTCAGTTTCCTTCTCTTCCTCTGACTCTACGTTCTCCTTTTCGTCAGATGTACTTTCTTGGGAAACTGGGGCATGCTTGTCTACCACCTTAGCTTTCTTCCTTAATGGCCCTTGAAGCAGTTTGTTACTTCTCCTCTTTGTGCTTTCTTCCATTAAGACTTTTTCTTCTTTATCCTTGTCTTCAGTTGATAGACTTCTTGGTAGAGCCTCAGTTTTCCTCACACCTTTGAATTTCTTTTTCGCTGGTGTGATTGTTGCTGGTACAGAGTCATCATATTGAGAGCTTTCCACCTCCTTTGACTTCCTCTTCTTTGCAGAGACCTTGCTGCTGCATCAAGTTATTGTCAACCTCCTATTTTCCTTTGGGTTCTTCTTCCAGTTCAGAAACAGTTGTAGAGAAATTACTTTGTGAACATTTAAAGACTCTCCTTCATCATTCTTGATTTTGCTTCCCAATTTCTTCTTTAGCAGTATACTCAACAGTCTTCCATGAAACACCTTTGTCAGGGGTTTGTCTGTAGACTTCTTCAACTCAGCCTTTTCTACCCATTTGGAGATCTGATCAAATAGGATAACTCCAAAGTTGATTCGCTTCTTTAGAACTATAGCATACATGATTTTCAATTCTTGATCAAGCACGTTGTCACGTGTGCGGATCCTCAAGATAGTATACACTTGCCCACTATCTCGAAGAAGGAACTCAAATTCCTCCGAAAACTCCTTTTTCTTCATGTCCTTCAGATTAGGGTTTCTTTGGTACCGCATTAGCCTCTTGCCTTCTTCAATGTCGACTTCATCCAAGTTTATCAGACCCTGATTGGGAAACCCTAGACATTGATTGATGTCTGATGCTCTTATCTTCAGACTTGATCCTTTCACCTTAGTGGTTAGAAGCCCAGAATTCGTTGAAGCATTTGAGTAGAACTGCTTCACTAGCTCTGTATAGACTGGAGTGTCGACCTCCAAACACTCAGAGAACCCAACCTTCCTTATGAGCTCAAGTATGTCCTAGAACTTCATTTCTGATTCTTCGATCTTTTTGAAGCCGAGTCGGATTCCTGTTATAACTCGCCATTCTGCCATTTAAAGAGTTTAAAGCATATGGGTATGTGATTCAGAGAGATTTATGAGAGATGACTGATTATGATTTGGGTTCTAGATGTTTACTTGATTTAAGCTTCGAAGAGGATTCTAGGGTTTAAAAATGGGAGGGAGAGAGGTTCGATAGTTTCTAATAACTGTTTGTAGATTTTGCATTTGTCTTTATGGTAGTTTCCTCTGACTCTGCATAAGCAGTTATGTATCAACCAACTGTTGGTTGCACGATGCTCAGTAATGAGCTGTAACTCCCCATAAACTTTTCAGTTAGATATCTCTTTTAGGAGGGTAGACGTTTAATTGACGTGGATTGACCGTTGACCTTTTAGGTTCGTAGAGTAGCATAGTAAGGCAGCTATAGACTCTACATTTTCCTTTGTTGACTCAATGATTAACTTTTGAGAGACGCTGCAGTGGATGGTTTTGACATTTCTCCTTATGTTAAAACTACACAGCTCAACCACTGATGTACTTTATGAAGGCTTGGGCACTTTTCTTCAGCAGGACATCTTTCCAGCCAGCATTAGAACTTATCTCCTCATAATCTGAATGGTTGGGCAATTGTTCAGTTCTTCCAAGATCCTCAAGAGCTAGAGTATCCTTTGGCAAGACTGCGATCGTCGAGTCTACTTCTACGATCGTTGAGTATGCACAACGTTCGTTGAGTTCTCTTCAAACTCTACTCTACGATCGTTGACTGTCTTGGTCCTTGAGATGAACTTGATTAAGCAATCCTTCTGGTTTAAGGTAGCTCAGGAAGGGCCAACCTCTTAGACTGAGCTAAGGGTCAGGTTTGTCCCCGAGGCGCTTTCCAGATGAAGTACTTCATAAGTGATTTGCATGGATATCTCATTTAACCTTTTCTAGTGGGGAGGACCTCTACCAACTTTAGGCAATTGCATTTGTTGTACTCATGGTGTCCTCTTGCTCTTACACTACGATCAGATGTTTGATCGTAGGCACTCCACGATTTTGGGTTGGGTGGCTGAAAGGTTATCAGTAGTACATTTTGAGACGTTCATGCTAACTATAGTTCTTCATTTGGTTCATCAGCCACAAAGTTTTGAGACTTTGTAGCTGGTACACTGCTTCATAGAATATCTCAGCGCTGTTGTTTCTTAATCGATCACTGTTTCCCCATGTTCACACTATCTTCTCAGTGAGGTGTGATTTCCTTTTCTTCATGTGCGTTAGGAGACATCCTTGCATGCTTCTTTCTGACTGGAATCACCACTGACAGTCAAATCTGTTTTCATCGTAGACATGGATATCTCCAGGACTGATCATTCTACGATCATTTTGAAAGTAGTATGCACACAAGCCAATCATGTTTGATGATAAAGCATATACTTTGTAACAATCTTATTCATTTATTAATAAAAAGTATTAATTTATTAAAGGCTTTTAATTATCTACATGATGTTGTTTTATAATATGTGATAAACCCATAGTTTTAAGCAATGCTTTTAGAATAATGATGATGATCATTCTAATGAGATCTAAATTCTTAAAGCTTAAAACTAAAATAGTTCCCAATCATTGGATTACTAAATTGGGGATTAGTGAATCCTGATAGATTGGTACATACGTTGTTTGCTCATTGGATGGGGATGATTGATCTCATGATCATTTGTGTGGAGACACTAAAGCAAGTATGTAGGTGCTTATTAGAGAATAAGTTCATCGAACGTGGCTCGCTAAGGAATACCTAATGGAGTTTTATTTGCCCATCATCAATAGGAATTCTCGTAGTGATAGTAGTACAAGTAATCCTTGGACTTGAAATCATCATAGTATCTTGTGTATGATGAGTTATACTTTGACTTATTCCTTAAGACCCTTAGGGTATATCAAAGGGTATGCTTGGGTATAATAAGTTGTATATGGAGATAATGTATGATCATCAAAGAATCTACCACTTCTATAAAAGAAGAGAAATGTCCTATGTGATTCGATAAATGACAACCCAAAGAGTCCTTGGCGGCAGAATGAAATTAGAAAGGAGTTTCTAATTTGCATTATTTGGAGTTGTGCATTTAAGGATCGAAATACATATAATTAAATAAAATAAGACTTACGTGATAATTTCATGTCTTATATTTAATTGGGACATTGTATGGTGGAAGGATTGAATTGTCATTTTAACTATTTACTCAAAGGTTCTTTAATGATTAATGTTGAAATCTATATTATCCGAAAGTCGTTGATCGCTAGGAGAGGCTTATCCTATTGTAGAATAAATATTATTTAAATAAATTAATTGTTTAATTTATTTATTTAAATAAGATTAGAATTGTTCTAATTGATTTATTCACAACCTGGTTTAATATGGAGAACCTAAAGGGTCACACCATAAAAGGAAGAATAATTATTTAAGAAGTTAATGGCATAATCGTAATAATATGTTATATATATTTAATTTAATCTATGGTGATAGAATAAATTAAATAGCTTAATATTTATTATTTAATATTTTAGAAATATTAAATATAAATTAATAAGAGGAGTCTTATTAATATTATTACAATTATTATTATTTTAATTTCTAAAAGAGTTTAGGAATTAATTTAATATAAGTACTCTCATTTATTCCTAATAAGATTAGGAGGTTAAATTAATTAAAAGAGTTTAATTAATTATCCCTAATAAGATTAGGGAGCTTAATTAATTAAAATAATTTAATTAATTAATTAAAACCCAATTCCTTAATTGTTAAGGTGGGTTGCCTACATCTATAAATAAGAGGAGTCTTATTATGGGTGGTATGGGTTGTTGACTTTAACAAAGTACGTAATAATTCCAAGTTGTTGGGAGTATGCCTTTTTCTATAGAGATAGAAAACTAGGGTTAGCCATAACACCCATCTTCTTGAATTTTATTCTTCCTTGTGGATCACCTCTGAGGCCAAACACATGGGTGGCTAACGTTGATCGAAGGAAGGAACCAAACCGGTGGATTCAAGATTGAGCGAAAAGTTTGGAGGTGAACTTGTACACGAGGAAGCTCGATCTTCAAGGGTATGATTTATTCTTTATCTTTTCGTTTAATTAATAATTGTGCGTAAAGGGTGATCCGGTATATGGTTTGTAAATTTTTAAACTCGATTTTTTACACGCTTAGCACTTTTTATGCAATTTGATTGCATTCTTGAATATTACAAACCTAATAAAGTGGCATCGAGCCAAACTTTTATATGCAAATTATTAATTGTTTTAATTTAATATGTATATTAATATGTGTTTAGAACAATTTTATTGGGCATAATTTTATTGTATAAAATTTAATAAAAAAAAATGCAAATTTTTTTTTTTATATATCTACGAACTTAGCGTGATGCACGAAAGTTAGGAATTATTTTTTTTTTTGCTTGCTCATAAAACCGTGACTTTAATCGCTTCCTTTTGTTACCTTGTAACTCTAGTCACGTATGTAGTATGATTAAGGTTAATGAGATTGGTGTGAATAGAAATAATAGCTGCATATTTCCAAAAAAAAAATAAGAAAAGGAATCGATTTTTTTTTAAAAGCTAGAACGGATGGTTATATATATATATATATATATATATATATATATATAATATTTACGAATATATATATACATATATATATTCTTAATTATTATATAATTAAAATAAAATTTTATTTTAATTTTAATAATTTTATAATTAAAGTAAAAAGTTTATTTTAATTTTAAAATAAAGGTTTATTTTAATATTAAAATAAAGAGAGTTTATTTTAATTTTAAAATTAAATTTCATGCTAACTAATTAGAGTTGGAATTGGATTCCATGATAACTAATTGGAGTTGAAATTGGATTATTTTTTCCTTAAATAAAGGAGTTTATTTAGATATGAAATTAGATTTCATATTATTCAAAATAAAAGAGTTTATTTGTGAATAGGAAAGAGAATCCTAATTTCCTTAAATAAAGGAGTTTATTTAAATATGAAATAAGATTTCATATTATTCAAAATAAAGGAGTTTATTTGTGAATGAAAAAGAATATCCGTATTTCCTTTAATATTTTTTATTTATATGGAATTGGATTCTATAATTAATTAAAATAAAAGAGTTTATTTTAATTAAAGATTTTTTTTATATATGAATTGGTTTCATAATTAATTAAAATAAAGGAGTTTATTTTGATTAAAATTTTGATTGAAATAAAATAGTTTATTTTATTCAAAATTGGATAAATTAAAATAAAATAGTTTTATTTTAATTTAAATTTGGATTAAAATAAAGGAGTTTATTTTGATTCAAAAATAGATTTTATACTAACTAAATTTGCCCATTAAATGATATCAATATATATATTAAATGTTTATTATTCATGAGATGAATGTTATTTATTGATATATATGGTGATGTGTATGATAATAAATGGGATTGATTATGGACTATTGACCAATGTGATTGGATTTTATTTTAGTTGGATGCATGAATGTATGGGTTTTATTAAATGGGGTTCTGCGTACCTCGCCTTCTCTCTAATTTTTCTTAATGTAAATTCTATCTCCTCTCCTATGTACTTCCCTCGATTAGCGATCAAGGTTTCTATTTATTTTAAATAGTTTTGTAATAGGAATAGTTAGAATTATTTTGAAAAATTGGAGATCGAAGGACAAGAAGAAGCGTGAAGACCCGCTTGTAATGGAGCCCCAAGTTTAAAATGTAATAGTTATATTTAAATATTATTTCTTGCACTTTGAGGGTTTGACCTTTTGGTTCACTTGGTGGCTCTAGTGAACCAAACTAGAATAAAAGTCCATAATCAATCCAGGTAGAATATAGTATTCTATATGTGCATGCTTATACTATATATATATTATATATTATGCAAACATGCTTCGCATGTTAATTAATATGACGCGTATTTTATATATATATGTGCATGCGCGCTAAACAAGATGAGACAAATTAATAACAAAACCCTCAAAAAAAATTTATATTAAGTCCTAAGCGTTCAAAGATATTTGGAATATCGAACGTCGCCTTCTAGCATGATAAAATTAATAGAGTATTAAATATTTAATATGAGTTTGTTGTGTCACCACAAGGCAAGTATTAAGTATTTAAGATGTTAATTTATCACATTTGATGCTTATAAAGAAAATTGAACAATATTGTTTTGTTGTGTCACCACAAGGATGATATTTTTCTTTTTTGAATATATGGAGTGCTAGGTCGGACTTAACTTGGATAATTTTGATTCATATGTGCCACCACTTGATCAAAATAATCTAAGAGGCAAAAGAAAAGGAGTTGCATAGTTGATGTAATTGACAAAAGTTGTCTACCTATTTATTTATATATAGTTTGTTGTGTCACCACAAGGCTATATACATTTGAAATGGGATCCTTATTCTCACTAACAAATCTTTAATTAGATTTTGCCGAACTATATAAATGAGGGTAATATAGTTTGATGAAAATAGTGGGAGATACCAATTTAAAACAAGACCTAAATTATTTTGGTAATTAATAATAGAATGTATGTTAAAATGTTGTTAATTACAAATTCATTTACTGATTTTACAATGTCTAAAATTACTATCATCACTGCGAAAACATATTAGATGCTAAATTAATCGACCGTATTAAACGGATTGGTTAAGGAATTTGAGAATAGTTCTCATAGCTTTGAAAAAGCTATCTTATGTCCTTAATCGCCTATCCTCGCAATGGTTGCGCATAATGCCTCCGAGGAAGAGATTGCTACTTTTAGAAAGTGGCAAGATGATGCACAATTGGCTCAATGCATCATGCTCGCATCCATGAAAGTAACGAGCTTCGCCACGGCATGAAACTATGGATGCTTTTACTATATTCCCGCACATCAAGTAGTTGATGGTGAGAAAAAGTAGGACTAATAGATATCGGATATCTAAGGAGCTCTTCCGATCTAGAATGACCAATGACACTACAAAGATGATAAAAGTTCTTAACATTAATCAATTTGATTGATCAATTAGGACAACGAGTTTTGTCATGGATGGAGAGTTGAGCCAAGATTTGATCTTGCACTCACTCTCTTGACTCCTTTCACAATTGTTGTGAATTTTTCATATAAACAAGCTAGATATCACCTTCGTTGATTTGCTTAACATATTGAAAAATGTGAGAGTCACTTTCCAACCAAGAAAGACCATGTCTTCTTTGGTAGGGGCCAAAAGATCTTCCGAAAAGAAGAACGATTCAAAGAAGGTATATAGAAAGGCATAAACAAAGGATAATAAGAACAAAACTGATACGGATAGCAAAGGAGTTTGCTTCCACTACAATAAGCCTGAACAATGGAAAGAAACTACAAGAAGCATCTTGCGAGAGGCTAACCAAAGAAGCTTAGTGAAGTTTCTAAGATAATACAATTTTGTTCAAGATTTGAAATAAATTTTCTTTAAGTCAAGGTTCTACTTGGGTATTGGATACCGACTTTGGTTATCATAAATATAGATTTATGAAGGGACCAAGCGTAGTAGAAAGCTAAACAAATATAAGTAATCCTATGTAATGGAAAATGAAGCAAAGGTTGCCATATTAGCTATAGAAACTTATAGTTTAGCAATGCTACGAGCAAATCTATTAAGTCAATAAGTTGTTATTATATTCCAATTCTTGTTAAAAATATTATTTCCATTTTATTATTGAACAATAAAATCTTTGGTATTATAATTAAGAACAATTGTTGTTCTATTTATAATAATAATGTTTTGTATAGAACTGGAATATTACTTAATAAATTTTGTATACTTGACTTACATGAAAATAATTTTGCATATTGAACAAATTAGTATAAGAAAAGGAGATGATCATTCAAAGAGTTGAATGTGTGTATTTGCTGAAATACAAGTGTGAATTATTTGAAAGGTTCAAAGAATTCAGAAGTGAAACAAATTGGCAAAGTATTAAGATTCTTTGATTAGATCAAGGAATAAATACTTGTGCAATAAGTTTCTAAATCATCTCAAATGGTTTTCTCATAATGGACATATCCCGATACGATAATTGATTGATGTATCCGAATGAAAAATCATACCTTGTTGGACATGGTGCGGTCCAAAATGATTTTACCGACATTCCAAAGATCCTTACAGGATAATGTCCTAGAAATGGTCTGCATATCTACTAAAAATGGTAACCTCAAAAATTCATTTCCAAGACTCCATAAAAGTTATGGACGGGGAGGATTCCTAATCTTAAGTATGTTAAGATAAAGGGTTGTCCAACTTATGTGAAAAGGTTTCAAAGGATAAGCTTGGGACAAGATTTGACAAGTACAATTTGTGGGACATCATAAAGTAAGTTTAGGGTATATGTTCTATAATCCTACTTAGCAAAAGGTGTTTGTTACGAAACACGCTTTTCTAAGATAAATGTGTTTATTATTAAAGGGGCTAGTGGGAGGATAATAGATCTTGAAAGAGTTCAAGAACCACAAAACACTATAAGTCAAATAAGAGGAACCTATAGATAGACCTATTGTACCACAACCAAGATAAATAAATCGAATAATCCAAAGATACCTAGGAGGTATGGATTCATCATAGATGATGATGATGAGGTACACATCATGAAAGATGATGATCCGAGTTACATACGATGAGGTAAGAGTTCTAGTGTGTACAAAAAGGGTCATAACGGGCGCCGTGAAATTTCTAATATTATATGTTGATATACTACGGATAAGGAATGACATACCAATGCTACAATCAAGAATGATAAAGTTGTCTAAACATTCCTCCATGAATGATTTGGAAGAGTATCTTAATTTGGGATATAAATCTATATAGATAGATTTAAGAGGATGCTCGACTTAACCCAAGGAACGATATTCATTTGATGCTAAAGTCGCTTAGCATGGCAAACTCAAGAGATGTCTCATGTCGATGAGCCATGGAGTGTATCTCTCTTAATAGTCCCCATAAACTCCAAAAGAGAGAGGTGGCATGAGTGACAATCATGTATGTAATGAAATATAAGAGACCCGATGTTGATCGGTCATATCCTGGAGAAGTTCACTATGAGTCGGTGAAAAACATCTTAAAGTGCTTAACCAAGCACTAAGGATGTGATCATATTCATGGTGGGTCTAAATTAAAACTAGAGGGCTTAGCGCACTCAAGTTTTTCGACGGACCAAGATGACGAAAAAATCCACTTTAAGGTAAAGCGTTATCTTGAACAATGGTGCGATGAATTGGAAAGGTTCCAAACAACAAAAGAGTTCTTTGGTTTAGTGATAAAGACAAAGTATATAGCTATAAATGAAGTCGCAAGTTGATTGTTTGGATTAAAAGTTCATTACGTAACTAGGAATAGTTCCCAAGTCTCATCTTGGATCTAAACATGTGTTGTGGCACTTTCATTTGATTATTAGAATCATTTAAAGATGGGAAATCACTATAGAGATAGTGGACTCTCATGAACAACATTACATATCCATTAACTAAAGCTTATCCAACGGCGAGGATAATCGTCACTTAGAGAAGAAGAGTATAAGATACCATGACGATTGGCTTTAGTGCAAGTGGGAGATTGAAAGTAGTATGCACACAAGCCAATCATGTTTGATGATAAAGCATATACTTTGTAACAATCTTATTCATTTATTAATAAAAGTATTAATTTATTAAAGGCTTTTAATTATCTACATGATGTTGTTTTTATAATATGTGATAAACCCATAGTTTTAAGCAATGCTTTTAGAATAATGATGATGATCATTCTAATGAGATCTAAATTCTTAGAAAGATTAAAACTAAAATAGTTCCCAATCTTTGGATTACTAAATTGGGGATTAGTGAATTCGGATAGATTGGTACATACGTTGCTTGCTTTCATTGGATGAGGATGATTGATCTCATGATCATTTGTGTGGAGACACTAAAGCAAGTATGTAGGTGCTTATTAGAGAATAAGTTCACTTTGAGCGTGGCTCGCTAAGGAATACCTAATGGAGTTTTATTTGTCATCAATAGAAATTCTTGTAGTGATAGTAAGATAAAGTGATCCTTGGACTTGAGATCATCATAGTATCTTGTGTATGATGAGTTATACTTTGACTTATTCTTTAAGACCCTTAGGGTATATCAAAGGGTATGCTTGGGTATAATAAGTTGTACATGGAGATAATGTATGATCAATAAAGAATCTACCACTTCTAATAAAGGAAGAGAAATGTCCTATGTGATTCGATAAATGACAACCCAAGAGTCCTTGGCGGCGAGAATGAAATTAGAAAGGAGTTTCTAATTTGAATTATTTGAGTTGTGCATTTAAGAGTCGAAATACATATAATTAAATAAAATAAGACTTGTGATAATTAATTCCATGTCTTATATTTAATTGGGACATTGTATAGTGGAATGATTGAATTGTCACGGTAACTATTTACTCAAAGGTTCTTTAATGATTAATGTTGAAATCTATATTATCGGAAAAGTCGTTGATCGCTAGGAGGCTTATCCTATCAGTAGAATAAATATTATTTATTCAAATAAATTAATTGTTTAATTTATTTATTTAAATAAGATTAGAATTGTTCTAATTGATTTATTCACAACCTAGGTTTAATATGGAGAACCTAAAGGGTCACACCATAAAAGGAAGAATAATTATTTAAGAAGTTAATGGAATAATCGTAATAATATGTTATGTATATTTAATTTAATCTATGGTGATAGAATAAATTAAATAGCTTAATATTTATTATTTAATATTTTAGAAATATTAAATATAAATTAATAAGAGGAGTCTTATTAATATTATTACAATTATTATTATATTAATTTCTAAAAGAGTTTAGGAATTAATTTAATATAAGTACTCTCATTTATTCCTAATAGGATTAGGAGGAAAATTAGTTAAAGGAGTTTAATTAATTATCCCTAATAAGATTAGGAGCTTAATTAATTTAATTAAAGAGTTTAATTAAATAAATAATACCTTATTTTAATAGGGTTACTTGATATAAATAAGAGGAGTTTATAAGAGGTCTTATATCGATATCAATAATACGTAATTCCAATAGTTGGAGAGTAAGCTCTTTTTCTATAGAGATAGAAAAACTAGGGTTTAGCCAACCACCCATCTTCTTAAATCCTTCTTCTTCCTTGGTGGATCACCTCTAGAGGCCAAACACTTGGGTGGCTAACGTTGATCAAAGGAAGGAACAAAACCCGGTGGATTCAAGTTGAACGCGAAAAGGATTGGAGGTGAACTTGTACCTGAAGAAGCTCGGATCTTCAAGGGTATGTTTCTTATTCATCTTTTTCGTTTAATTAATAATTGTGCATAAAGGGTGATCCGGGTATATGGTTTGTAAAATTTTTAAACTCTGATTTTCCACGTTTCCGCTTATTTATGCAATTTGATTGCGTTCTTGAATATTACAAACCTAACACAATCATCCTTACAACCTTGAGTTGTTCATTTCCATATCTTACCCATCTTTCTGCTGGTAGTTCAGTTGGTTCATCAAAAACTTCTACCACTATTCTTCTACTGATTCTTGTTGGAGAGAGGACAAGATAGTCTTTTGGTTCCTCTGATTCATGATGTGCATAATCAAAATCTTTCTCCATTTCTTCTTCTTTCGAGACTCAAGCATTCCGATCGTATTCATCGCGAATCCTTCTTATTGATCTTGATTTTAGACTCTTCTTCAAAGAATGTCTTCTTGGATTCATCATCACTTACGCCAATGATTGCATTGGATTGATCACTTTTCTTCTTGAGGCAAATTGAGCAATTGATCTTTAGCTCTTCCTTCTCCTTGGGGGTTCAAATATGGGAGATTGATTCTTCTTCCTCTTGAGACTCTGGGCACGTGGAATCATCGAGCAAGCTTACTTGACTTTCGATATTGGCGAGGGCATGTTCTTCTTCTTCTTCTAACCAACATCATTTGACCCATCATCTAGACTTGTTAGATCATTTGCATTTGGAGATCTTGATTGGGTCATCTTGTAGCTTTTCTTCATCATCGAGTGAATGCTTTGAGAATTAGCCAGTGGGCTTGTGCATTTTTCTTCATTGTCAGATTCTGCATTTTCTTCCATGAATCAAGCTTTAGCTTCATTGCTGGATTCGTTCTTTGGGGACACATTATTGGGGATTTCAGTTTCCTTCTCTTCCTCTGACTCTACGTTCTCCTTTTCGTCAGATGTACTTTCTTGGGAAACTGGGGCATGCTTGTCTACCACCTTAGCTTTCTTCCTTAATGGCCCTTGAAGCAGTTTGTTACTTCTCCTCTTTGTGCTTTCTTCCATTAAGACTTTTTCTTCTTTATCCTTGTCTTCAGTTGATAGACTTCTTGGTAGAGCCTCAGTTTTCCTCACACCTTTGAATTTCTTTTTCGCTGGTGTGATTGTTGCTGGTACAGAGTCATCATATTGAGAGCTTTCCACCTCCTTTGACTTCCTCTTCTTTGCAGAGACCTTGCTGCTGCATCAAGTTATTGTCAACCTCCTATTTTCCTTTGGGTTCTTCTTCCAGTTCAAAAACAGTTGTAGAGAAATTACTTTGTGAACATTTAAAGACTCTCCTTCATCATTCTTGATTTTGCTTCCCAATTCTTCTTTAGCGGATACTCAATAAAGTGTTCCATGAAACACCTTTGTCGTGGGTTTTGTCATGAGACTTCTTCAACTCAGCCTTTTCTACCTATTTGGAGATCTGATCAAATAGGATAACTCCAAAGTTGATTCGCTTCTTTAGAACTATAGCATACATGATTTTCAATTCCTGATCAAGCACAGTGTCATGTGCAGTATCCTTGCATAGTATACACTTGCCCACTATCTCAGCAAGGAACTCAAATTCCTCCAGAAACTCCTTTTTCTTTATGTCCTTCAGATTAGGGTTTCTTTGGTACCGCATTAGCCTCTTGCCTTCTTCAATGTCGACTTCATCCAAGTTTATCAGACCCTGATTGGGAAACCCTGAGACATTGATTGATGTCTCGATGCTCTTATCTTCGATTTCGATCCTTTCACCTTAGTGGTTAGAAGCCCAGAATTCGTTGAAGCATTTGAGTAGAACTGCTTCACTAGCTCTGTATAGACTGGAGTGTCGACCTCCAAACACTCAGAGAACCCAACCTTCTTTATGAGCTCAAGTATGTCCTAGAACTTCATTTCTGATTCTTCGATCTTTTTGAAGCCGAGTCGGATTCCTGTTATAACTCGCCATTCTGCCATTTAAAGAGTTTAAAGCATATGGGTATGTGATTCAGAGAGATTTATGAGAGATGACTGATTATGATTTGGGTTCTAGATGTTTACTTGATTTAAGCTTCGAAGAGAATTCTAGGGTTTAAAAATGGGAGGGAGAGAGGTTCGATAGTTTCTAATAACTATTTGTAGATTTTGCATTTGTCTTTATGGTAGTTTCCTCCGACTGCAGATAAGCGATTATGTATCAACCAACCGTTGGTTGCACGATGCTCGATAATGAGTCAGAACTCCCCATAAACTTTTCGCTTAGATATCTCTTTAGGAGGGTAGACGTTTAATTGACGTGGATTGAAAGTTGACCTTTTAGGTTCATGAGAGTAGCATAGTAAAGCGCTATAGACTCTACATTTTCCTTTGTTAACTCAATGATTAACTTTTGAGAGAGACGCCGCGATGGATGGTTTTGACATTTCTCCTTATGTTAAAACTACATGCACCAACCAATCGATGTACTTTATGAAGGCTTGGGCACTTTTCTTGAGGGACATCTTTCCACCAAAGATTAGAACTTATCTCCTCATAATCCGAATGGTTGGGCAATTGTTCGGTTCTTCCAAGATCCTCAAGAGCTAGAGTATCCTTTGGCGAAGATCTGCGATCGTCGAGTCTACTTCTACGATCGTTGAGTATGCACAACGCTCGTTGAGTTCTCTTCAAACTCTACTCTACGATCGTTGGTCGCCTTGGTCCTTGAGATGAACTTGATTAAGCAATCCTTCCGGTTTAAGGTAGCTCGGAAGGGCCAACCTCTTAGACCGAGCTAAGGGTCGTGGTTTGTCCCTCGAGCGCTTCCGGATGAAGTACTTCATAAGTGATTTGCATGGATATCTCATTTAACCTTTTCTAGTGGGGAGGACCTCTACCAACTTTAGGCAATTGCATTTGTTGTACTCATGGTGTCCTCTTGCTCTTACACTACTGATCGATGATGTTTGATCGTAGGCACTCCACGATTTTTCGGGTTGGGTGGTGAAAGGTTATCGATGAGTACATTTTGAGACGCTCATGCTAACTATAGTTCTTCATTTGGTTCATCAGCCACAAAGTTTTGAGACTTTGTAGCTGGTACACTGCTTCATAGAATATCTCAGCGCTGTTGTTTCTTAATCGATCACTGTTTCCCCATGTTCACACTATCTTCTCAGTGAGGTGTGATTTCCTTTTCTTCATGTGCGTTAGGAGACATCCTTGCATGCTTCTTTCTGACTGGAATCACCACTGACAGTCAAATCTGTTTTCATCGTAGACATGGATATCTCCAGGACTAATCATTCTACGATCATTTATCAGCACTACGAACGTAGTCTTCTTTGTTAGCATGTGCTCGTTGAGTTCTGCTCCCGTAATTAGTTCCTCATGTTCGATGCTCGATGATCCTTTGTGATGAGCTTCCTTTAGGATTATTCTTTTATGACATGCTTTGCATGATTAAGCATCTAAGACCCTTTTTCATCTTTGGTTGAATGGCCTACTTCCATATAAAGATCAACAGCTATGTGAGCTTTATTCATATCAGCTCAGCAGGTCTTCAAGGACAGGCTTTGACATATAGGAGTTTTATTCAAGTCATTTCAGAACAGTCTTAAGCCTTCTGCTGGTTGAATCTTCTTGACTAAAGTCTTCTGCTTTAGAATTCCTTAGTGTGGCCAGATAGACCAAGTACCTGCAGGTTGTAAATTTCTATTTTTGGTACCCATGGTTAAATGGGTCTTGCTAGGTTAGTTTTCTAAACCCTATTCCTCGTACATTTGGATAATCATCATATTTATCACCAACAGTCATATTCATGCATGCAACACAGTTAGATAATACATTTTGAGATTCATGATGGTGAGTGCGTGTAAGATTTGCTATTTTAATAAAACATTATTTTCCTTTGATGGTTTCATCATTTGCTAGGTTATGTTTACATGGTTTAAGTGTTCATAGAGTGATAATCAACTCTATGACTTTTTTGTATCTGGTTGATTCATGGAGGTGATTAGTTTCTACGAATCTTCAAGATACTTTTGTAGAACTGATCATACTCTGTGTTATTAAACACTTAGAACATAAGTTGTACATACATACTAACCCATAAGCAAAGATTACTTCATATAAAATAAATTTAACCTGTGATGCTCTTATGACCCATTTCAGATTTCTTTCAAGATGTCATCTTCAACCTAAAACTTGGATGGAGGGAAATTTTGTAAGCATTTGAGTTTCCATCCTAAGTATACTTTCTCTCTTCACCATTTTAGGTAGATTATGATTCCTTGAAAGAATACTGTTATAGTTCATAAGGAGATGCAACATGATGTATACAATTATATTAGTGAGGAATCATACCTTTCCACTGTCAGTTTCTTAATAGTCATTTCTCTTAGATATATTGAGGTTAGGCATTGATGTGCATAGTTTCTCATTAGCTCCTGACAGCTTGTTGCTCCAGTTCACCTTCAATCAATCAGTCGTGGTCTTGAAGATGCAAGCTAAGAGAGTCTCGGCACCTTTAGTTCTTAGACATCCTTGAGTTCACAAGGTTTACCTCCAGTTGCTGGTTGGCCATACACATGTTTGAGAAGTTCTTCTTTCTTCTCTGGATAAACATTTCTTAGCATGTATGGACTTTTCAACTTTTCAGGATGGTGGATGTTTGACTCTTTTTTCTGTTGAGGTCTCTTGAGCTTTTTAGCCTGGTCTTCAGACTACAAGATTGGCCGCGAGCAGGGATTGGTCTTGTTGATATGGCACTCAAGAACATAGACCAGTCTAAGCAGCTTCAGGTGTATATACACATTTGCCTGTTCACAATATTTTCAACGTATGAGCTCATCTACATATAACAAGTGACTTACTACTAAACTAAGTTTAGAACAATGTTTGTGCCTAGGATCAAACTCAAAGCGATTAGCTTTTGAATATAGCATGAGAGCCTGCTCTGATACCAATTGTTAGTTCCTAGTAGGCACAATATAGATCTAGAAGGGGGGGTTGAATAGATCCTTTTACTTTCAAATACTTTTCTCTTTTATTTTGTATAGCTAATGATTTAGCATATGACAAACATAGAATCTTTTTAAGCATAGCGGAATAAGTAAAAGATCCCCTTCATTGATATATTCATAATCATACATACATTGTTCTTAGAGGACTTTCACCACAAATCTTATATGTAACATTAAAGGTTATGATTATAACAATACACAATTCTTGGTCATAATCATACCAATTAACAGTCCATCTTTGCACTACGGGTCAAAGATGACTTTCAGCACAATATAAGCATGAGGATGATGACAATGATATAAAGAATCAATCAAGTCAGATCAAGAATAAATATTAGAGATTTATAATTCAATTTATTCAAAGTTCAAAAATGTCCAAATTGTCAAAATGATAATCAATTGTGGAGTAAAATTCAAGAATTATATTCATGTATCAAAAATAATTTGGACAAAAAATAAACCAATTTTACCGTGAATAGTACCCTGTGAATAGTACCCCGAATGAAAATATTAAAATTTAACAAGAAGGTTCAGACAAATATTTCAATGAAACGATACTAGATGAAGCGTAAAACTCAATGATATTCTACTAATTTCAGGAATTATAGAAGCAATACTTATCAAAGTAAGTGTAGATTTAGGAATATGAAACGAAATGATATCACTTACATACTATAGAGTATGAAAGAAAATAATATTCTTACGAATATTGAACAAAAATAATATCACTTACCTTAGTAGGAGACTAAATCTGACTGGTATAACGAAGATATTCTTGAGAAAATCTTGCACTATTAGTAACACTCAAAGTATTCTTATACTAAAAAGAAATACGCACAATATTATAGAAGAAGAATTCTCTGATTCTTGTGTGATTTTCATTTCTTAACTAAGCAACCTATTTATATGAGAATGGCAGGACACTATTAAAGAAAATAATCACGGATGAACAAACGAATTCACGGGAATTCGGCTGATTTTCTAATTTTTACTATTCATCACTGTGCCATAAAATATTCTAATAAAACAAAAATTTTATATATAATATAATATATTCTAATTATAATCTAATAAAATAAATAATTTTATATATATTATAAAAAGTATTATGTTTTATATAAAAAGTTTTCTATTTTATTACTATTATAATAATAATAAAACAAAACCAAGACAACTTTCTACCAGCGATTTTAAAAAATGAGTGAGGGTCCATGTAATAAGCCAAATTTACAACAAATACTTCATGATAAACTCCTCTATTTATATAAAAAAAATGAATAAATATTTCCATAAATCACTTATCTTCAATCAACACATTTTTAGTCTTTCAACAATTATTCATTATTAATATTATAACTCACAATATTGACAACTAGATCATTCCCAAAAAAGATGGGGCTTTCTGATAAATATTTCTCCTTATTGGTGCGCAATTAAATAACCTAACCCATTTTCTCGACAGAACTTTCTAGATATTGTCAATAATACAAATAATAATATGAATAAATTTGTCGTCTCAATTATTGATTTAATAATATAAAATATTGTGCAGATGATACTGTGATAATAATTGAATCAATAATATGAGATAATATGCAGCAACTACTGTTACTAAAACTGAGTGACTTCTTACGTAAGCATCAATAATCAGAGATACTGTGCAATATCGTGTGTTACTGTGTAATAACGCGTATTATACTTTTATCACCGAGTATTTCAACAGTTTAACGGTAAAAGTTTTGCCATTATTTTATGAAAAGGTATTTTTTGTCGCTTTCTATATCCGGCAGTCATTCCGTTGTGGGGTCCACCAATGATTGTGTCGTTGTACGAATATTCTCTGATAAAAAGAATATTTCCCGACCAAACGAATATTTTATGACAACTTGCTTACTTTGCAAAATTTTTAAATATCACTCATAACTATATCATTATATCAAATCAACACCTTATTATTCAAAATAACATTTAGAAAAAATTAAATTTTTATTCATAAAAAATTGGGGTCTTACAAAATATCCCACCTAGCTTGGAAGCTTGGACCTCTTGGGTGGCCCATATGGGTTTCCCCATATCTCACCTTACCTACCCATGACTCATGGTTCAACCCATCTTTATTGAATCTTAGTTTGGGATTAATATAAATTAAATCCATGCCAAACTTTGGGCTAAATTAACATTTTTTGGGTCTTGATTTAAAAAACCATTGGGCCTTTTTCTTAATTCATTTGGGCTTGACAAACTACAAGTCCATTAACAAATAGTCAACCTTGACTTTCGTTGACCAATACTTTGACTTTTCGTATTCTTACTGTGACACCCCCAAAATAGGTATACATAACTCATTCTGAGTCGCCAAATACATGGTACAAAATTTAAATACAAACTTTATTTATACAATACGACAAAACGTAGCTGAGAGTTTTAATACGAATATTGTCTCGTAGACAATATCCAAACTCAAATGGAGTCCTCATTACAAATATTATCACACTATTTTATAGAATAGTGAGGACTACTATAGCCACCATCTTGGACCATCACTCCATTCCTCGACTAGTCCCAACTATATTCTCATTTTCTGAAGAGAACAATGAAAGAAAATGGTGAACTCAACTAGCCCAATAAAAAATATTATGACTAAGATAATGCAAAATAAATTATCCTTAGCCTTCAACAATATAAAAACTGATAAAATACAATAGACAACTAGCTTAACTGCAGTGGAACAAGCAATCCATTAGAAGAGTCAAGTAGAGCATGCTATCTACTATCTTCTATGATTTAAAAATTAATCATCAATATTTTATCTCTGTAACACATTTCAATAAATAAACTATATCATCGAATTATCCATGCACTACGGTCCAAATATATTCGTTAATATCAGATCCACGAATTATCCATGCACTACGGGCCAAGGATAGTCGTTATTATCAACAATGGTCATGATCATACCAACAACTGTCCATCAATGCACTACGGACCAATGAGAACTTTTACCATATTATTTGTAACATTACAGGTCATGCATGATTATACCGATACATAATTTTTGGTCATAATCATACCAATCAATAGTCCATCTATGCACTACGGACCAAAGATGACTTTCATCACAATATAAGCATGAGGATGATGACAATGATATAAGAAATAAATTAAGTGAGATCAAGGATAAATTTTAAATATTTATAATTTAATTTATCCAGAGTTTAAGAATGTTTAAATTGTCAACATGATAACTGTTTTGTGGAGTACAATTCAAGAATAATATTCATGTATCAAAAATAATTTAGACAAAAAAGAAATTAATTTTTATCGTGAATAGTACCCTGGGTGAATAGTACCCGAGTAAATAGTATCCCGTGAATAGTACCCCGGTATGAAAAGATTAAAATTTAACAAGAATGCTCAGAAAAATATTTCGGTGAAAAGATACTAGATGAAGCACAAATTTCAAAGATATTCTACTAATTTCAATGAGTATAGAAGCAATACTTATCAAAATAAGTGTAGAATTAGGAATATGAAACGAAATAATATTACTTACATACTACAGAGTATGGAAGAGAATATTATTTTTTACGAATATTGAACAAAAATAATATCTCTTACCTTAAAAGAACAGTATTTCTAACTGGTATGGCGGGGATATTCTAGAAAAAAAACTTGTACTATTTTCTATACTCAAAGCTTCCTTAAACTCTAAAGAAATACGCTCAATATTATAGAAGAAGAATTCTCTGATTCTAGTGTGATTTTTATTTCTAAACTAAGCATCCTATTTATAGGAGAATGACATGATACTATTTAAAAAAATAATCACGGACCAACAAGAGAGAGAATTCACTGCATGGCATATACCCTAAAAACTTTGAAAATTTTGATTTTACAATCTCAAGACTATGCAAATCTTCATGCGAAGATTATGCAACATTATGAAGTGTAATAAAATATAATATATTCTATTTTATATAAAAAAAATAAAACTTATATATATATATATATATATAATCACACACACACACACACTTTTATATATATATATATATATATATAAAAGTAATAAAACAAAACTGAGATAACTTTCTACCGATGATTTTAAAAATTGAGTAAGTGGGGGTCCATGTAATAAACCAAATTTACAACAAATACTTCATGACAAACCCAATTATTTATCTCAATTCACTTGACTTCACAAAACACATTTTTAATATTTATTCATCATTAATATTATAACTCGCAATATTAACAACCAGATCATTCCCAAGAAAGAGGAGGCTTTCCGATAAAGACTTTTCCTTATTGGCGCGCAATTAGATGACCAAACCCCTTTCCTCGACAGAACTTTCTAGACATTGTCAATAATAATATGAATAATTATGTTGTCTCAATTATTGATTTAATAATATAAAATATTGTGCAGATGATACTGTGACAATAATTGGATCAATAATATGAGATACTATGCAACAATTACTGTCGCAATAATTGAATAAAACTGGGTGACTTCTCACGTAAGCATCAATAATCAAAGATATTGTACAATACCGTGTGTTGCTATGCAACCACGCGTATTATTGTACTTTTATCACCGGATATTTCAACAGTTAACGGTAAAAGTTTTACCGTTATTTATAAAAAATTATTTTTGTCATTTTCTAACTCTGACAGTAATCCGTTGTGGAGTCCACCAATGATTGTGTTGTCGTGGGGTCCACCAATGATTGTGCCGTCGTATGAATATTCCCCGATCAAACGAATATTTTATGGTAACTTGCTTACTTTGAAAATTTTGTAAATATTACCCATAACTATAACATTATAACAAATCTACACCTTATTACTCAAAATGATATTTTGAGAAAATTAAATATTTATTCATAAAAGTTGGGGTATTACACTTACCACATAATTCTTGTATTCTTTTCATATTCACTATGTATAATATTCGTAGTATACGTTATATTATTTTTCGTATTATACTTGTATAATACATTGTATTATACTCGTATTTTTCTCGTATAATAATAATTCTTATTATACTTGATCATTCTTTTTCTTTCAAATTCACTTTCCCCAACATCTTGAATTTGAGTACGCAGACGAAAAACTGCGTTTTTCGTTTCTGAATTTTATTGGATAATCCATCATTCCTTAGAATTCTAACATTATGTGTTTCTCAGAAACTCAAAAATAAATTCCGAGCAGTTTTGGATGAATAGTGTTTTTACTCAAAATTTTTGAAAAACTTTTATTTTTATCTTGAAAATTCATACTATTTAATTCTAGAACACATCCAGAATTCTAACATCAAACAATCATCTTAGGTCAGCGAATGAGCTTTAAACACATTACACAGAATAAATCCATAGAATCTCATTTTATTCAATAGAATCAAATAAAACTGATTTATACAATTACGATTTTTTCAGTCGTAATAAATATAAGAACCAACGACCGAAATTAGAACCGAAAAATTCACGTTTGTTACTTTTTAGTAGTAGATAACGTTATTCGCTACTATTAGTAGCGAACGTAACCTGTTGAATGATAAAGATGGTGTATAACTATTTTTAATTACATGATATGAATCATTCATCATATATATATATATATATATATATATATATATATATATAATACGACAATTTGGTTTTGGACTCGTTTAATTTAAGCCTATTTGTTTCAATAACCATGTCGATCTAGACCTGATACATATTGTGTGAACTCAAAATAACAGTCAACAAAAATATATTTTCATTTCAATAAATACTCGTCGTTGAACCCCAAATGTAGTTCAGCTTAAACAATGCTTTAATGCTTAACTTGTTGAACCCTGATGCTCAACACTCACGTGACGAGACTGTATCACCTTAAGTTGCTAATTTTAACTAGTGTTTTATTTTTTTTTGTTCCAAATTATAAGATATTATTCAGTTTATAGTAAATTTTATATATTTTTAAATTTAAAATTGACATAAATTTATTTGATTTTTATTAGGCGATATTTTAGGAATATAATATTTTAGATATTATTATATTGTTAGGATAGTTTCCATCATTCACTCTTCCATGATTATCTCCAATAATTATGTAATGGTTATCTCAATGATAATCTCCTTGATCGAGTTAGGTAATATGTTAGTCACCCATCTTATCTTGTATTAGTATAAATATCTCATATCTTCTCAATGTAAACAGGAGAGATAATTATCAAGTTATTATCTATGCAATTATCTATTCTCTCAATTCAATATTCTCTCTCTAACATGATGTTCTAACAATTTTAATCAAATACAATGAGACATATTATAAACTATGTAAAATTACTATACAGATTATAAAATTTATTATTTTATAATTGTTAATGAATTATATAAATTTTAGATTTTAAAAAATATTATTTAACTTTCAAAAATAAAAATATGATTTTATAATTTGAAACCTATGAAGTATTAAATCACAAAACTTTGGTAAAACACTATCTAGAAAAAGATAACAATGTGATAAAAACTTAATTTGCGCTGGTTTTTAATTGTGAAGTGCTTGACAAGTAGCCTACCGAGCATGAATGAATGAACAACGATCTGCAACTAGTCTAGGGTTCTATCCAATTCTTCTAGAGAGAAATAGTCTTCTTGACAAAGGCCTTGCAACTACTTCCACAATTATTCATTGTTTGAGTCGACAAAATCGTCGTTAAAAATCGCGACAAGGATCGGCCTAATTAGAAATCATATGTCAATTATTTAAATGCATTTGTGTTTGTGAAGATACCTGATATTGAATAATTATATGCGTGTTTTCTTACCCAAATGAGCACGCAAATTTTAACAAACATTTGTGTTTGTGAAGTTACCTGATATTGAATAATTATATGCGTGTTCTCATAACTGGATGATTTTGAACATGGTTCCAGATAATTTCTTCTAAGACTGAACAATGGCAACAACTTTAACCAATTGAAGTTCTTTTTTAAATAAATAGATGTAAAATTGTTTCGAAATATTTCTGCATGCTTATATATATGTTGGAGCTGTTAATCATGCAAGTACAAATATGCAAAACTGATACAAAGTAGCAAGTATATTCTATTTAGTTTGGCTTCAATACATTTTAAACTTTTAAAATTTCTCATTTTAGAACATAAATCAAGATATTTCAATTTAAGATATTCAACCTTAATGTTCCTAAATTATTATAAATAAACTTTTTAGCCACATGTGTGTAATAATTGATTGGGGTACGGGTATATTAGACTGTTTAGATATATTTCTACTATCTAAACATACAAACTACAAGCCGTAGTATTTAATTAGTTATACATAATGATGGGAATCAATTGATAGAATTATTCGATAAATAATTTTCTGAATATAGTTTTTTTTTTTTAAATTAAAAAATCAAGATCATCTTTATGGTTTTATACGAAATAACAAATATATATATATATATATACCATGTATTTAAAGAGAGAATTCGTTACCTAGTGCTTGGTCGGATTAGCACATTTTGAATATTCTCAAGATTTTCTCTCCTGTGAACTTATGTTGAGTGTGGTCGTAAGAGAGAATACGAAATTTTAATATTTTCTTCTGATAGAAAAGTACCAAAATACATTTGTGATCAATGATATTTATAATGACTTTGATCCTTACACTCTCTTAAGAATTTGGTACATATTAGGCTAGGAAGGGGATCCTAAGAGATCAATGATATTTATCTTGATATTATTATTTAATAATACTATTTGAAATAAATATTAATTATAATTAATTCCACTAAATAATTGTAATTGCATTTCATTCGTAAATTAATTAAATAAACCCTTTACTAATAAACTCAGAAATATTTCCTCTATAAATGTACATAACTATTTCAAAATCAATTAATATAATTTTGATACATTTAAACTAATTTCATAAGTTCACAATTTATCTCTATTTGATCATAAATTGATTAACAATTAAATCAATCCTTTTAATAATAACTATTAAAAGACTCTACCAAGATTTTATGATCAATGATAAATAATCTTATGAAAAATCTTATAGATGTTTTAACAATAATAATATTCCTAATATTAATTATATACATTAATCGACATTTCGAGATATTAATTAACACGATGTAATCTCACACATTTGAATATCAAATTAATATATATATATATATATTATATATATATCCATATATATATATATATATAAAATTAAGAAAGAAATTTTAAAACTAGTATTTTCCTCGAAAATATTTTATAAATAAAATATTATCACATGATCCGCTTAATGCACAATTCTTCGAACTAGTACTTTAATTAGAAGTCTAACCTCCATGATCAATAAATCATCTTTGTTAAAGTACTATATCCTACAAGATAATTATGACGCCCCCAAAATAGGTATACATCACCTATTCTGAGTCGTCAAATACATGGTACTGAATACAAATACAAACTAATTATACAACAGTCGTGTAAAATACAACAAAACATATGCTGTGAGTTTTAATACAAATATTGTCATCTAGACAATATCCACACTCAATGGAGTCCTCATTATATTTATTATTACACTATTTCACAGAATAGTGAGGACTACTAATGCACCATCTAGGACCATCACTCCGTTCCCCGACTAGTCCCTGCTACGTTCTCATTTCCTGGAGAAAACAATGAAAGTAAAAGGGCGAGCTCAACTAGCCCAGTAAGAAATATTATGACTAAGATAATGCAGAATAAATTATCGTTAGCCTTCAACAGTGTTAAACTGATATAATATAACAAACATCAAGTTTAACTGCAGCGGAACAAACAATCCATTAAAAGAGTCAAGTAGAGAATAAAATCTACTATCTTTTATGATTTAAAAGATTTTTTCATCACTTTTATCGCTGAGACTCAGCTTAATAAATAATCCACATCATCGAATCACCCCTGCACTACGGCCAATGATATTCTTTAGTATCACAACCACAAATTATCCATGCACTACGGACCAAAGATATTCGTGTATTCATCAATGGTCATAATCATGCCAACAATTGTCCATCAATGCACTACGGGCCAATGAGGACTTTTACCACATCATTTGTAACATTACGGTCATGATTATACTGAATAATCCCTGGTCATAATCATACCAAGTCCATCTATGCACTACAGGCTACAAATGACTTTCAACATAATATAAACATGAGGATGATGACAATGATATAAGAATTCAATAAAACAAGTTCAAGAATTAATTTATCCAGGAACTAATAACATCCAAATTGTCAACATGATACTTCTTTGTAGTGTAAAATTCAAGAATGCTAAGAAGAATAGTTCCATGAAAAGATACTGGATGAAGCGCAAATATCAAGGATATTCCACTAATTTCATGGAGTATAAAAGCCAAAACTTTAACCAAATGAGTATAATAAAGAATGGAATAACAAAAGAAATCAACAGGCATGCGATAGACCACACAGACAGGTTATTCCAATAGAATAATAAAGAATGGAACCAGGTCATGCGTAAACGCACAGACAGGATATTCCAACAAAATAATAAATAATGGAACCAGGTCATGCGTAAAGCACGAACAGGATGTTCCAACATAATGATAAATAATGGAACCAGGTCATGCGTAAAGCACAGACATGATGTTCCAACAGAATGATAAAGAATGGAATAACAGAAGAATTTCACCATGTATGCGGTACTTCGCATAGACATGTTATTCCAATATAATGATAAAGAATAGAATAACAGAAGAATTTCACTAAGTATAGGGTAGCTCGCGTATACAGGTTATTCCAACAAAATAATAAAGAATGGAATAACATAAGTTCTCTTCATGAATACAAAAGAAATAATACCCCTTACCTTAGAATAAAGCTGGATACTGGAATAGAGAGGTAGCAGACTTCGCTTCTTCTTTCTCTCTATAATTTCTCTCTATAATAAATGCTCTATAGCTTTAGTGAATTGGTGAGAAATAAAGGAAGAATGAGCTTCTATTTATAGGAAAATATAGTTTCGATAATTGCACGTTTTGGGCTCGAAATATTACAGTACAATACCTCCAACTTTTTTTTCATTTTTAATTTAGTCCTGCAAGTATAATCAAACTTGCACCACCTCCCCTAATAGTAAATAATGTGAATCAATAGTTCAATCATGTGAATCAATAGTATAATCATGTGAAAAATACGAATTACAGTATAGTACCTCTATCTATACCTCCATTTTTAACTTAGTCATACAAGTATTATCAATCTTGCACCAAATCTCCTAATAGTACATGAATGTGATTTAATAGTACACATGTGAACAAATAGTTATATAAGCATGTGAATTAGTAGAAATTAATTGCTCATTTATCCGATAAATTACCCGATTTATCAATATAACCCCCAGACATCAATTATCATCTAATAGATGTCGCTTTTCCACTAACACTAATAATCCCAACACAATGGAACTATCAAATTTATCTTTAATCAACACGAACTTATTCATCATTAATATTATAACTCACAATATTTAACAACCGTGTCGCTCCTGTGAAAGAGGGGGTTTCCAATAAGGATTTCTCCTTATTGGCGCCTTGATTAGGTGACCAAACCTCTCCTCGTGAGTAACTTCTAGACATTATGATTATTGTAATTTAATAATATGAATAACTTTGTCGCCTCAATTATTGATTTAATAATATATCATATAATGCGGATGATCTTTGTGACAATAATATCGAATCAAGAATATGAGAGATATGATGCATCAATTACTATAGCAATAATTGAGTATAACTGAGTGACTTCTCACGTAAGCATCAATAACCAATATCGCGTACTTACTGTCGCAACTACGCCAGACATCGTAATTTTACTACTAGGGTAGTTCAACAGTTTTTAAATAATAACTTTTATAGTTATTTTTATAAAAAGGTAATTATGTCATTTTCTTACTACTACAATACTTACGTTGTGGGGTCCACCAATGATTGTGTCGTCATACGAATATTCCCTGTTAAAATGAATATTCCCCGACCAATCGAATATTATATAACCACTTGCTTACTTTGCAAAATTTGTAAATATTACCCACAACTATAACATTATATCATATCCACACCATAATATTCAAAAATATATTACGAGAGAAATTAATCTTTATTCATAAAATTTGGGGTCTTACAATAATATTGCCAAATCATCCTATGTTATAAATAATTATTCCTTTATTTATATATTGCATATGATTTATATTTTCTGTGTATAACATTTATTTATACTATAAAACCCCAACTTTTATGAATAAAGATTAATATTTCTCTAAATATCATTTTGAGTAATAAAGTGTGGATTTGATATAATATTATTGTTGTGGGTAATATTTACAAATGGAAGAACCATCTCATCAGCAGATCATTAGGATTGTAGAGGATAGTTGTGCAGTCTAGCTCCATGTTGTTCCAGTTTTTGAACACATCATGTGCAATCATCCTTACAACCTTGAGTTGTTCATTTCCATATCTTACCCATCTTTCTGCTGGTAGTTCTGTTGGTTCATCAAAAACTTCTACCACTATTCTTCTACTGATTCTTGCTGGAGAGAGGACAGGATAGTCTTCTGGTTCCTCTGATTCATGATGTGCATAATCAGAATCTTCTCCATTTCTTCTCTTTCGGAGCCTGAAGCATTCTGATCAGATTCATCAGTGAATCCTTCTTGTTGATCTTCAGTAATAGACTCTTCTTCAGCAATGTCTTCTTGGATTCATCATCACTTACTTCAATGATTGCATTGGAGTGATCACTTTTCTTCTTGGAGGCAAATTGTGCAATTGATCTGTAGCTCTTCCTTCTCCTTGGGGGGTTCAGCTATGGGAGATTCAGATTCTTCTTCCTCTTCAGACTCTGAGGCCTGTGAATCATCAGACAAGCTTACTTGACTTTCAGTATTGGCAGGGGCATGTTCTTCTTCTTCAGAACCAACATCATTTGACCCATATCTGGACTTGTTGGATCATTTGCATTTGGAGATGCCGTTGGGTCATCTTGTAGCTTTTCTTCATCATCAGAGTGAATGCTCTGAGAATTAGCCAGTGGGCTTGTGCATTTTTCTTCATTGTCAGATTCTGCATTTTCTTCCATGAATCAAGCTTCAGCTTCATTGCTGGATTCGTTCTTTGGGGACTCATTGTTGGGGATTTCAGTTTTCTTCTCTTCCTCTGACTCTACGTTCTCTTTTTCGTCAAATGTACTTTCTTGGGAAACTGGGGCTTGCTTGTCTACCACCTTAACTTTCTTCCTTAATGGCCCTTGAAGCAGTTTGTTACTTCTCCTCTTTGTGCTTTCTGCCATTAAGACTTTTCTTCTTTATCCTTGTCTTCAGTTGATAAACTTCTTGGTAGAGCCTCAATTTTCCTCACACCTTTGAATTTCTTTTTGGCTGGTGTGATTGTTGCTGGTACAGAGTCATCATATTGAGAACTTTCCACCTTCTTTGACTTCCTCTTCTTTGCATAGACCTTGCTGTTACATCCTGTTATTGTCAACCTCCTATTTTCCTTTGGGTTCTTCTTCCAGTTCAGAAACAGTTGTGGAGAAATTACTTTGTGAACATTTAAAGACTCTCCTTCATCATTCTTGATTTTGCTTCCCAATTTCTTCTTTAGCAGTATACTCAACAGTCTTCCATGAAACACCTTTGTCAGGGGTTTGTCTGTAGACTTCTTCAACTCAGCCTTTTCTACCCATTTGGAGATCTAATCAAATAGGATATCTTCAAAGTTGATTCGCTTCTTTAGAACTATAGCATACATGATTTTCAACTGCTGATCAAGCACAGTGTCATGTGCAGTATCCTTGCATAGTATACACTTGCCCACTATCTCAGCAAGGAACTAAAATTCCTCCAGAAACTCCTTTTTCTTCATGTCCTTCAGATTAGGGTTTCTTTGGTACCGCATTAGCCTCTTGCCTTCTTCAATGTCGACTTTATCCATGTTTATCAGACCCTGATTGGGAAACCCTAGACATTGATTGATGTCTGATGCTCTTATCTTCAGACTTGATCCTTTCACCTTAGTGGTTAGAAGCCTAGAATTCGTTGAAGCATTTGAGTAGAACTGCTTCACTAGCTCTGTATAGACTGGAGTGTCGACCTCCAAACACTCAGAGAACCCAACCTTCTTTACGAGCTCAAGTATGTCCTAGAACTTCATTTCTGATTCTTCGATCTTTTTGAAGTCGAGTTGGATTCCTGTTATAACTCGCCATTCTGCCATTTAAAGAGTTTAAAGCATATGGGTATGTGATTCAGAGAGATTTATGAGAGATGACTGATTATGATGTGGGTTCTGGAGGTTTACTTGATTTAAGCTTCGAAGAGGATTCTAGGGTTTAAAAATGGGAGGGAGAGAGGTTCGATAGTTTCTAATAACTGTTTGCAGATTTTGAATTTGTCTTTATGGCAGTTTCCTCTGACTCTGCATAAGTAGTTATGTGTCAACCAAATATTGGTTGCACGATGCCCAGTAATGAGCTGTAACTCCCCATAAACTTTTCAGTTAGATATCTCTTTTAGGAGGGTAGACGTTTAATTGACGTGGATTGACCGTTTACCTTTTAGGTTCGTAGAGTAGCATGGTAAGGCAGCTATGGACTCTATGTTTTCCTTTGTTGACTCAATGATTAACTTTTGAGAGATGCTGCAGTGGATGGTTTTGACATTTCTCCTTATGTTGAAACTACACAGTTCAACCACTAATGTACTTTATGAAGGCTTGGGCACTTTTCTTCAGCAGGACATCTTTCCAGCCAGCATTAGAACTTATCTCCTCATAATCTGAATGGTTGGGCAATTGTTCAGTTCTTCCAAGATCCTCAAGAGCTAGAGTATCCTTTGGTAAGACTGCGATCGTCGAGTCTACTTCTACGATCGTTGAGTATGCACAACGTTCGTTGAGTTCTCTTCAAACTCTACTCTACGATCGTTGACTGTCTTGGTGAAAGTAGTATGCACACAAGCCAATCATGTTTGATGATAAAGCATATACTTTGTAACAATCTTATTCATTTATTAATAAAAAGTATTAATTTATTAAAGGCTTTTAATTATCTACATGATGTTGTTTTATAATATGTGATAAACCCATAGTTTTAAGCAATGCTTTTAGAATAATGATGATGATCATTCTAATGAGATCTAAATTCTTAGAAAGCTTAAAACTAAAATAGTTCCCAATCATTGGATTACTAAATTGGGGATTAGTGAATCCGGATAGATTGGTACATACGCGTTGCTTGTTCATTGGATGAGGATGATTGATCTCATGATCATTTGTGTGGAGACACTAAAGCAAGTATGTAGGTGCTTATTAGAGAATAAGTTCATCGAACGCGTGGCTCACTAAGGAATACCTAATGGAGTTTTATTTGCTGTCAATAGGAATTCTGTAGTGATAGTAGTACAAGTGATCCTTGGACTTGAGATCATCATAGTATCTTGTGTATGATGAGTTATACTTTGACTTATTCCTTAAGACCCTTAGGGTATATCAAAGGGTATGCTTGGGTATAATAAGTTGTACATGGAGATAATGTATGATCAATAAAGAATCTACCACTTCTAATAAAAGAAGAGAAATGTCCTATGTGATTCGATAAATGACAACCCAAAGAGTCCTTGGCAAAGGCGTAATGAAATTAGAAAGGAGTTTCTAATTTGCATTATTTGGAGTTGTGCATTTAAGGATCGAAATACATATAATTAAATAAAATAAGACTTGACAAGAATTCCATGCCTTATATTTAATTGGGACATTGTATGGTGGAAGGATTGATTTGCACGGTAACTATTTACTCAAAGGTTCTTTAATGATTAATGTTGAAATCTATATTATCCGGAAAGTCGTTGATCGCTAGGGAGGCTTATCCTATTGTAGAATAAATATTATTTATTTAAATAAATTAATTGTTTAATTTATTTATTTAAATAAGATTAGAATTGTTCTAATTGATTTATTCACAACCGGTTTAATATGGAGAACCTAAAGGGTCACACCATAAAAGGAAGAATAATTATTTAAGAAGTTAATGGCATAATCGTAATAATATATTAAGTATATTTAATTTAATCTATGGTGATAGAATAAATTAAATAGCTTAATATTTATTATTTAATATTTTAGAAATATTAAATATAAATTAATAAGAGGAGTCTTATTAATATTATTACAATTATTATTATTTTAATTTCTAAAAGAGTTTAGGAATTAATTTAATATAAGTACTCTCATTTATTCCTAATAGGATTAGGAGGGAAAATTAGTTAAAGGAGTTTAATTAATTATCCCTAATAAGATTAGGGAGCTTAATTAATTAAAAGAATTTAATTAATTAAATAAATCCCAATTCCTTAATTGTTAAGGTGGGTTGCCCACATCTATTAATAAGAGGAGTCTTATTATGGGTGTGGGGGTTGTTGACTTTTTTAACATACGACATAATTCCAATTGTTGGGAGAGTACACCCTTTCTATAGAGATAGAAAAACTAGGGTTTAGCCAACCACCCTTCTTCTTGAATTCCTATTCTTCCTTGGTGGATCACCTCTAGAGGCCAAACATATGGGTGGCTAACGTTGATCAAAGGAAGGAACAAAACCCCGGTGGATTCAAGTTGAACGCGAAAGGATTTGGAGGTGAACTTGTACCTGAGGAAGCTCGATCTTCAAGGGTATGATTTTATTCTTTATCTTTTCGTTTAATTAATAATTGTGCATAAAGGGTGATCCGGGTATATGGTTTGTAAATTTTTAAACTCTGATTTTTACACGCCTTAGCATTATTTTACAATTTGATTATGCGCATGAATATTATTACAAACCTAATGATGACATCGAGCCAAACCTTTATGTAAATTATTAATTATTTTAATTTGATATGTATATTGATATGTGTTTAGAACAATTTAATTGGGCATAATTTTATTGTATAAAATTTAAATAAAAAAAAATACCAAAAACCGATTTTAAAATAAAAAAAAAAAATAGGCCTCCGTGTTATGATAAATCCAAAATTTGCATTCCCTTGATTGGCCATGGCGTGGACGGAAAGTCATTTTTTTTTACAAGGATGCACGGAATTCAAGTTAGCAGTTCTGCGAATTAAAAAAAAAAAAAAAAAAAGTGGCAAGTTCCTATTAAAAACAGAATTCGTGTACTGAATAGAAAAAGGAATGCACGGGTATAATATATATATATATATATTAAAACCGTACGGTTTTATATATATATATATTCGGTTATTTTATTATTTTATAATATATTATATATATTATATATATATATATATATATATATTATTCTTAATAATTTTATAATTAAAATAATATTTATTTTAATTTTAAAATTAAAGGTTTATTTTAAATATTAAAATAAAAGAGTTTATTTTAATTTTAAAATTAGAATTTCATGCTAACTAATTAGAGTTGAAATTGGATTCCATGATAACTAATTGGAGTTGAAATTGTATTCCATCTTTCCTTAAATAAAGGAGTTTATTTAGATATGAAATTAGATTTCATATTATTCAAAATAAAAGAGTTTATTTGTGAATTGGAAAGAGAATCCTAATTTCCTTAAATAAAGGAGTTTATTTAAATATGGAATAAGATTTCATATTATTCAAAATAAAGGAGTTTATTTGTGAATAGGAAAGAATATCCGTGTTTCCTTTAATAATTTTTTTTTTTACTTGATTCCATAATTAATTAAAATAAAAGAGTTTATTTTAATTAAAGATTTTTTATATATACATGGAATTGGATTCCATAATTAATTAAAATAAAGGAGTTTATTTTGATTAAAGATTTTGATTAAAATAAAATAGTTTATTTTATTCAAAATAGGATAAATTAAAATAAAATAGTTTTATTTTGATTTAAATTTGGATTTAAATAAAGGAGTTTATTTTTATTCAAAATTAGATTTTATACTAACTAATTTTGCCCATTAAATGATATCAATATATATATTAAATGTTTATTATTCATGAGATGAATGTTATTTATTGATGCATATGGTGATGTGTATGATAATAAATGGGATTGATTATGGACTATCAACCAATATGATTGGATTTTATTTTAGTTGGATGCATGAATGTATGGGTTTTATTAAATGGGTCTGCGTACCTCGTCTTCTAAAATTTTCTTAATGTAAATTCTATCTCCTCCTATGTACTTCCCTCGATCACGATCAAGGTTTCTATTTATTTTAAATAGTTTTGTAATAGGAATATTTAGAATTAATTTTGAAGAATTAGAGATCAAAGGAGCAAGGAGCGCGTGAAGACCCGTTTGTAATGGAGCCCGGGTTTAAATGTAATTGTTATATTTAAATATTAATTCTTGCACCCCTAGGGCTTGACCTTTTTGGTTCACTTGGTGGCTCTAGTGAACCAAACTAGAATAAAAGTTCATAATCAATCCGGGTAGAATATAGTATTCTATATGTGCATGCTTATACTATATATATTATATATTATGCAAACATGCTTCGCATGTTCATTAATATGACGCGTATTTTATATATATATATATATGCATGCCAAAACAAGATGAGACAAATTAATAACAAAACCCTCAAATTTTTTTTTATATTAAGTCCTAAGCGTTCAAAGATATTTGGAATATCGAACGTCGCCTTCTAGCATGATAAAATTAATAGAGTATTAAATATTTAATATGAGTTTGTTGTGTCACCACAAGGCAAGTATTAAGTATTTAAGATGTTAATTTATCACATTTGATGTTTATAAAGAAAATTGAACAATATTGTTTTGTTGTGTCACCACAAGGATGATATTTTTCTTTTTTGAATATATGGAGTGCTAGGTTGGACTTAACTTGGATAATTTTGATTCGGATGTGCCACCACATGATCAAAATAATCTAAGAGGCAAAATACAAGGAGTTGCATAGTTGATGTAATTGACAAAAGTTGTCTACCTATTTATTTATATATAGTTTGTTGTGTCACCACAAGGCTATATACATTTGAAATGGGATCCTTATTCTCACTAGCAAATCTTTAATTAGATTTTGCCGAACTATATAAGTGAGGGTAATATAGTTTGAAGAAAATAGTGGGAGATACCAATTTAAAACAAGACCTAAATTATTTTGGTAATTAATAAAAGAATGTATGTTAAAAGTTGTTAATTACAAATTCATTTACAGATTTTTACAATGTCTAAATTACTATCACTGTAAAACATATTAGATGTTATTTAACCGGACCGTATTAAACGGATTGGTTAAGGAATTTGAGAATAGTTCTCACGGCTAAAAAGCTATCTTATGTCCTTAATACGCCTATCCCTGCAATGGTTGCAGACAATGCCTCTGAGGAAGACATTGCTACTTTTAGAAAGTGGCAAGATGATGCATGATTGGCTCAATGCATCATGCTCGCATCTATGAGTAACGAGCTTGAAATTAGCATGAAACTATGGATGCTTCTACTATATTCCCGCACATCAAGTAGTTGATGGTGAGGATAGTAGGGACCGATAGATATCGAGATATCTAAGGAGCTCTTCCGATCTAGAATGGCCAATGGCACTATAAAGATGCATAAAAAAAGATCTTAACATAATCAATTTGATTGATCAATTAGGACAACTGGTTTTGTCATGGATGGAGAGTTGAGCCAAGATTTGATCTTGCACTCACTCCCGGACTCCTTTCACAATTGTTGTGAATTTTTCATATGAATAAGCTAGATATCGGCCTCGCTGATTTGCTTAACATATTGAAAAATGTTGAGAGTCACTTTCCAACCAAGAAAGATCAAGTCTTATTGGTAGGGGCCAAAGGATCTTCTGAAAAGAAGAACGATTCAAAGAAGGTAAATGAAAAGGCAAAAATAAAGGATAATAAGAACAAAACTGATACGGATAGCAAAGGAGTTTGCTTCCACTGCAATAAGCATGGACACTGGAAAGAAACTGCGAGAAGCACCTTGCAGTGGCTAACCAAAGAAGCTTAATGAAGTTTCGGTTACAAATAAAATTTTGTTCAAGATTTAAAATAAATTTTCTTTAAGTCAAGGTTCTACTTGGGTATTGGATACCGAGTTTGGTTATCCTAAATATAGATTTATGAAGGACCAAGCGAAGTAGAAAGCTAAATAAAGATAAGTAATCCTATGTGTAGAAAATGAAGTAAAGGTTGCTACATTAGCCATAGAAACTTATAGTTTAGCAATGCCTATGGGAAAATCTATTAAGTCAATAAGTTGTTATTGTATTTCAGTTCTTGTTAGAAATATTATTTCAATTTTGTTGTTGGACAATAAAATTTTTGGTATTATAATTAAGAACAATTGTTGTTCTATTTATAATAATAATGTTTTGTATAGAATCGAATATTACTTAATAAATTTTGTATACTTGACTTACATGAAAATAATTTTACAAATTGAACAAACTATTATAAGAAAAGGAGATGATCATTCAAAGAGTTGAATGTGTGTATTTCTTTGAAATACAAGTGTGAATTATTTGAAAGGTTCAAAGAGTTCAAAAGTGAAACAAATTGGCAAAGTATTAGAATTCTTTAATCGGATCAAGGAAGGAATACTTGTGCAATAAGTTTCTAGATCATCTCAAATGGTTTTCTCATAATGGACGCCTCTCGATACATAATAATTGATTGATGTATCTGAAAGGAAAAATTGTACCTATTTGAACATGGTGGGATCCATAATGATTTTACCGACATTCCAGTATCCTTCTAGGGTCATGTTCTAGAAATGGCTGCATATCTACGAAAATGGTAACCTCAAAATCCGGCCCCAAGACTCCATAAAAGTTATGGACAGGGAGGATTCCTAATCTTAAGGATGTTAAGATAAGGGTTTGTCCAACTTATGTGAAAAGGTTTCAAAGGATAAGCTTGGGACAAGATTTGACAAGTACAATTTGTGGGACATCCTAAAGTAAGTTTAGGGTATATGTTCTATAATCCTACTTAGCAAAAGGTGTTTATTATGAAACACACGCCTTCTAAGACAAATGTGTTTATCATTGAAGGGGCTAGTGGGAGGATAATAGATCTTGAAGAGCTCAAGAACCACAAAATACTATAAGTCAAATAAGAGGAACCTATAGATGAACTCTATTGTACCACAAATCAATCAGTAAATCTGGAATAGTACCAAGATACCTAGGAGGTATGGATTCATCATAGATGATGATGATGAGGTACACATCATAGAAGATGATGATCCAAGCTACATACGATGAGGTAAGAGTTCTAGTATGTACAAAAGGGACAAGGGGAGCGCCAGTGACATTCCTAATATTATATGTTGATATACTACGGATAAGGAATGACATACTAATGCTACAATCAAGAATGATAAAGTTGTCTAAACATTCCTCCATGAATGGTTTGGAAGAGTATCTTAATTGGGGATATAAATCTATATAGATAGATTTAAGAGGATGCTCGACTTAACCCAAGGAACGATATATTCATTTGATGCTAAAGTCGTTTAGCATGGCAAACTCCAAGAGATGTCTCATGTCGATGAGCTATGGAGTGTATCTCTCTTAATAGTCTCCACAAACTCCTGAAAAGAGAGGTCGCATGAGTGACAATCATGTATATAATGAAATGTACGAGACCTGATGTTGATCAGTCATATTATGGAGTAGTTCACTATGAGTCAGTGAAAAATATCTTAAAGTGCTTAACCCACTAAGGATGTGATCATATTCATGGTGGGTCTAAATTAAAACTAGAGGGCTTAATGGACTCAAGTTTTTCGACATGCACTCAAGACGACGTAAAAATCCACTTTAAGGTAAAGGGCTACCTTGAACAATGGTGCGATGAATTGGAAAGGTTCCAAACAAAGAAAGAGTTCTTGGGTTTAGTGATAAAGACAAATTAAATAGCTATAAATGAAGCTGCAAGTTGATTGTTTGGATAAAGTTCATTACTGTAACTAGGAATAGTTCCTAAATCTCATCTTGGATCTAAACATGTGTTGTGGCACTTTCATTTGATTATTAGAATCATTGAAAGATGGGAAATCACTATAGAGATAGTGGACTCTCATGAACAACATTACATATCCATTAACTAAAGCTTATCCAACAGCAGGATAATCGTCACTTAGAGAAGAAGAGTATAAGATACCATGACGATTGGCTTTAGTGCAAGTGGGAGATTGAAAGTAGTATGCACACAAGCCAATCATGTTTGATGATAAAGCATATACTTTGTAACAATCTTATTCATTTATTAATAAAAGTATTAATTTATTAAAGGCTTTTAATTATCTACATGATGCTGTTTTATAATATATGATAAACCCATAGTTTTAAGCAATGCTTTTAGAATAATGATGATGATCATTCTAATGAGATCTAAATTCTTAGAAAGCTTAAAACTAAAATAGTTCCCAATCATTGGATTACTAAATTGGGGATTAGTGAATCCGGATAGATTGGTACATACGTTGTTTGCTCATTGGATGAGGATGATTGATCTCATGATCATTTGTGTGGAGACACTAAAGCAAGTATGTAGGTGCTTATTAGAGAATAAGTTCACTGAACGTGGCTCGCTAAGGAATACCTAATGGAGTTTTATTTGCCTGTCAATAGGAATTCCTGTAGTGATAGTAGTACTAGTGATCCTTGGACTTGAGATCATCATAGTATCTTGTGTATGATGAGTTATACTTTGACTTATTCCTTAAGACCCTTAGGGTATATCAAAGGGTATGCTTGGGTATAATAAGTTGTACATGGAGATAATGTATGATCAATAAAGAATCTACCACTTCTAATAAAAGAAGAAATGTCTATGTGATTCGATAAATGACAACCCAAAGAGTCCTTGGCGGCGATGCGAGAATGAAATTAGAAAGGAGTTTCTAATTTGCATTATTTGAGTTGTGCATTTAAGGATCGAAATACATATAATTAAATAAAATAAGACTTGACAATGAATTCCATGTGCTTTATATTTAATTGGGACATTGTATGGTGGAAGGATTGAATTGTACGGTAACTATTTACTCAAAGGTTCTTTAATGATTAATGTTGAAATCTATATTATCCGGAAAGTCGTTGATCGCTTGGGAGGCTTATCCCTATTGTAGAATAAATATTATTTATTTAAATAAATTAATTATTTAATTTATTTATTTAAATAAGATTAGAATTGTTCTAATTGATTTATTCACAACCTGGTTTAATATGGAGAACCTAAAGGGTCACACCATAAAAAGAAGAATAATTATTTAAGAAGTTAATGGCATAATCGTAATAATATGTTAAGTATATTTAATTTAATCTATGGTGATAGAATAAATTAAATAGCTTAATATTTATTATTTAATATTTTAGAAATATTAAATATAAATTAATAAGAGGAGTCTTATTAATATTATTACAATTATTATTATTTTAATTTCTAAAAGAGTTTAGGAATTAATTTAATATAAGTACTCTCATTTATTCCTAATAGGATTAGGAGGGAAAATTAGTTAAAGGAGTTTAATTAATTATCCCTAATAAGATTAGGGAGCTTAATTAATTAAAAGAATTTAATTAATTAAATAAATCCCAATTCCTTAATTGTTAAGGTGGGTTGCCCACATCTATTAATAAGAGGAGTCTTATTATGGGTGTGGGGGTTGTTGACTTTTTTAACATACGACATAATTCCAATTGTTGGGAGAGTACACCCTTTCTATAGAGATAGAAAAACTAGGGTTTAGCCAACCACCCTTCTTCTTGAATTCCTATTCTTCCTTGGTGGATCACCTCTAGAGGCCAAACATATGGGTGGCTAACGTTGATCAAAGGAAGGAACAAAACCCCTGGTGGATTCAAGTTGAGCGCGAAAGGATTTGGAGGTGAACTTGTACCGAGAGAAGCTCGATCTTCAAGGGTATGATTTTATTCTTTATCTTTTCGTTTAATTAATAATTGTGCATAAAGGGTGATCCGGGTATATGGTTTGTAAATTTTTTAAACTCTGATTTTTACACGCTTCCGCATTATTTTACAATTTGATTGCGCACATGAATATTACAAACCTAACACTTGGTCCTTGAGATGAACTTGATTAAGCAATCCTTCTGGTTTAAGGTAGCTCAGGAAGGGCCAACCTCTTAGACTGAGCTAAGGGTCAGGTTTGTCCCTGAGGCGCTTTCCAGATGAAGTACTTCATAAGTGATTTGCATGGATATCTCATTTAACCTTTTCTAGTGGGGAGGACCTCTACCAACTTTAGGCAATTGCATTTGTTGTACTCATGGTGTCCTCTTGCTCTTACACTACGATCAGATGTTTGATCGTAGGCACTCCACGATTTTGGGTTGGGTGGCTGAAAGGTTATCAGTAGTACATTTTCAGACGTTCATGCTAACTATAGTTCTTCATTTGGTTCATCAGCCACAAAGTTTTGAGACTTTGTAGCTGGTACACTGCTTCATAGAATATCTCAGCGCTGTTGTTTCTTAATAGATCATTATTTCCCCATGTTCACACTATCTTCTCAGTGAGGTGTGATTTCCTTTTCTTCATGTGCGTTAGGAGACATCCTTCCATGCTTCTTTCTGACTGGAATCACCACTGACAGTCAAATCTATTTTCATCGTAGACATGGATATCTCCAGGACTGATCATTCTACGATCATTTATCAGCACTACGAACGTAGTCTTCTTTGTCAGCATGTGCTCGTTGAGTTCTGCTCCCATAATTAGTTCCTCATGTTCGATGCTAGATGATCCTTTGTGATGAGCTTCCTTTAGGATTATTCTTTTATGACATGCTTTGCATGATTGAGCATCTAAGACCCTTTTTCATCTTTGGTTGAATGGCCTACTTCCATATAAAGATCAGCAGCCATGTGAGCTTTATTCATATCAGCTCAGCAGGTCTTCAAGGACAGGCTTTGACATATAGGAGTTTTATTCAAGTCATTTCAGAACAGTCTTAAGCCTCATGCTGGTTGAATCTTCTTGACTGAAGTCTTCTACTTTAGAATTCCTTAGTGTGGCCAGATAGACCAAGTACCTGCAGGTTGTAAATTTCTATTTTTGGTACCCATGGTTAAATGGGTCTTGCTAGGTTAGTTTTCTAAACCCTGTTCCTCGTACATTTGGATAATCATCATATTTATCACCAACAATCATATTCATGCATGTAACACAGTTAGATAATACATTTTGAGATGCATGATGGTGAGTGCGTGTAAGATTTGCTATATTAATAAAACATTCTTTTCCTTTGATGGTTTCATCATTTGCTAGGTTATGTTTACATGGTTTAAGTGTTCACAGAGTGATAATCAACTTTATGACTTATTTGTATCTGGTTGATTCATGGAGGTGATTAGTTTCTACGAATCTTCAAGATACTTTTGTAGAACTGATCATACTATGTGTTATTAAACACTTAGAACATAGGTTGTACATACATACTAACCCATCAGCAAAGATTACTTCATATAAAATAAATTTAACCTGTGATGCTCTTATGACCCATTTCAGATTTCTTTCAAGATGTCATCTTTAACCTAAAACTTGGATGGAGGGAAATTTTGTAAGCATTTGAGTTTCCATCCTAAGTATACTTTCTCTCTTCACCATTTTAGGTAGATTATGATTCCTTGAAAGAATACTGTTATAGTTCATTAGGAGATGCAACATGATGTACACAATTATATTAGTGAGGAATCATACCTTTCTGCTGTCAGTTTCTTAATAGTCATTTCTCTTAGATATATTGAGGTTAGGCAGTGATGTGCATAGTTTCTCATTAGCTCCTGACAGCTTGTTGCTCCAGTTGACCTTCAATCAATCAGTCGTGGTCTTGAAGATGCAAGCTAAGAGAGTCTCGGCACCTTTAGTTCTTAGACATCTTTGAGTTCACAAGGTTTACCTCCAGTTGCTGGTTGGCCATACACATGTTTGAGAAGTTCTTCTTTCTTCTCTGGATAAACATTTCTTAGCATGTATGGACTTTTCATCTTTTTAGGATGGTGGATGTTTGACTCTTTTTTCTGTTGATGTCTCTTGAGCTTTTTAGCCTGGTCTTCAGACTACAAGATTGACCGCGAGTAGGGATTGGTCTTGTTGATATGGCACTCAAGAACATAGACCAGTCTGAGCAGCTTCAGGTGTATATACACATTTGCCTGTTCACAATATTTTCAACGTATGAGCTCATCTACATATAACAAATGACTTACTACTAAACTAAGTTTAGAACAATGTTTGTGCCTAGGATCAGACTCAAAGCGATTAGCTTTTGAATATAGCATGAGAGCTTGCTTTGATACCAATTGTTAGTTCCTAGTAGGAACAATATAGATCTAGAGGGGTGGTTGAATAGATCCTTTTACTTTCAAATACTTTTCTCTTTTATTTTGTATAGCTAATGATTTAGCATATGACAAACATAAGAATCTTTTTAAGCACAGCGGAATAAGTAAAAGATCCCCTTCATTGCTATATTCATAATCATACATACATTGTTCTTAGAGTTAGTTCAGTTGTAAGAAATTAAAACATACATAATAGTTATAACCGTTAATGTAAATAATATAAATGACATAAAGTAAAAGACACAAGGGGTTTTAAGTGGTTCAAAGACTCAAGCTCCTAATCCACTCTTCTGCTTTCAACTAGCAGGATTTCCACTAAGGAAGGGCAGCACCCTGAATCACTAAGATTCCTTCAAGGCCAGCAGCCTTGGGACTTCAGTTCACTAAGAACTCTTAAAGGCTAGCAACCTTGGAAATTCTCTAGTTCCCTAGGAACTCTTCAAGCCCAGCAGGCTTGGGACTTCATTTAGTCCCTCCGGACAAGGACCCCTCAGGCCCTGGCTTGTTGTTGTTGTTGTTGTTGTTGTTGGTGCTGAGCTGCTAAGATGTCTTTAAGCTTGATCATATTTTGTACTTAGCAGCTTGGTATGGTCCTCTTTGCATTCTGCTTCAAGACTGGACCACATCATCTTTGGTGCAGCTGATCTTCTTTTGTTATGTTCATCTTCATGTAGTGTCAGCTGTGCACCATCACCATTTCCTGAACTCTTCTTAACATGTTGGAAGGCATGGTTCTGCACGTGCTCTACTTCAGCTTTGGGTTCATGGTGAATCACAGAGTGGCTCTCAGGATATGCCTTGTGCTTTGCCACTCTTCTGAATGCTATCTTCTTGTCTTTCTTGGCTCTTAGCTTGGATGCCAATTCAAGTGGCATTCTCATCTTTGTTGAGTGAAGCTTTGGTCTGTGTAAGTCCTTCTTCAAAGCTGCTTCACTTCCACCTTCGTAGTCTCACTGTCACTAAGACTTGTTCTATTTAAGCTCAGGTGGAACTCGTAGAGTCAACGTTAGCATTCTACCAACTCAACGATTCTGCAACATTGCAATCATCAACAACTCTTGATCATTGAAGCTCTGGCTTATTTATACTCCTTCCCAATCTTCCCGTTGAGAAGTAGCCGTTGAAAGCTCTTTGAATTGCTTCGCAGATCTCGAGTTGTTTGGTGCAGACTGCAGATGTGACATGTCATAACTTTCTGACACTACAGTCAATTGTTTCACCTACCCCATCAGAGATGTCACTTTTATGCCTCGGGTAGGTCGACGACTTTATTTCCCCCTTCTGATTTCTTGATCAGAGGTTGTCCTTTTGCATCGATGCTCTCAATAAGCTCTTGTCTGAATATCAACTTTTAGACTGAACCGTTGCAAATGCTTCAATCTTCAGCTATTCGAACTCTACGATTCTGATGCATGTCTTTTTGGACCTGATAGTAGTGTCTTGTTGACTGGTAGAGACAACACTACAATCTTGAAGAGTGTTGATTGGATCTTTAATGTAGAACACATCTTCCTTCTCTTTGTGCAGTGCTTCAACACTTCTATTTGCCTCGACTGTTCTTAGATACTGATGGCTTGACTCCTTGTTCTGGTCTCTTCTGAATAACAAGACACTTTAGATTTGTGGCGTGTCCAGATCGCTTTCTCCTTGTGATCTCCCGTTCACTTATCAATGGACTGACCCAATGCTTAATCATTTTAGCCTTGTTCTTCAGAAGCTGACCAGTATCTCTGTGTACACTCCATCAGTTCTTTGTTTGTTTGGCAAACACTACAATCCTGGATACTTACAAGATCGTTGTCATCTTATCACATGACAGCTACTACACCTGCTGACTTTCCTTAGTCAGCTACTGAAGTCTTCTAACGATCATCTTGTGGAAGACTTCATCTCGAATGGCTTCACAACTCAATCTGGATGTTGATTGGATTGATGCTTAGATCTTCTGTTAGCTTGCGTGCCATTCGTTGAGTGCTCTCTGGTATCCTTCAGGTGGGATGTATCTTTGCAGTGCCAACTAGAGGCTTCATTCCTTTGGATATTCTGGGAATACTCATTTGTTGAGAATCGTATTTTCTCTACGATTCTGCCTTGTCATTGTGAGCACATCTGTTGAAGTCTTAGTTCTACACTCTACGATTCAGCTTCGGCTATGCAGACACTACGACTCCGAGATCAGGTCTTAACACTCTACGATTTTTATGTTGTTATGTTCGTTGTCTTCATTTGATCTTACTCGACTACGATCTCTGCCTCTTATATGATCAGTAGACTCTACGACTCTAAGTGTAGTCTACGATTCTTGACTTGGCTTCGTTGTAAGACCCCAACTTATTATTAATGAAATTTAATTTTCTCTATTTATTATTTTGAAATAGTAAGGGTTGATTTGATTAATGTGGATAGTTAGGGGTAAAATACGCAAATATTTCAAAATAAGCAAGTGGTTATAAAATATTCATTGTTGTCGGGAATATTCGTTTGGTCGTGGAATATTCATACCGTCAGGAATATTAAATGCGGCGAAGCGCTATGTGTGGGCCCCATAACTGAAAGCGATTGGATAAAGAAAACGCAAATATAAGTTGTTTAAAAATAACGGCGTAGTTATTCTGATTAATACTTGATTGGTTAAAACACAATGAAGCACCAGTATTGCACCAATTATTGATTCTTATGTGAAGAAGGCACTACTTAATAATGGTTACGATAATTCTTTGTTAAGATTTTTATTGATTCAATAATTCTTTGCATTGATATTTTATATTACTTATTATTTCAATAAATTGTCATTACACAAGATTTTCCATTATCGAGACAATAATTCATATTATCCTAATAATATTATTGGATAACATTATTGGCAATGTCTAGAAAGTTACATCTAAGGAGAGGTTTGGTCACCTAATTGCGGCGCAAGAAGTAGAGAAATCTTTATTGAAAGCCCCTTTCCTGAGGAACGCACGGTTGTCAATATTGTGATTACATAATATTATTTGTGAATAATTAATTATTAATTCATATGATAAGAAAATATTGATTTTATGTGGATATAGATGGAGAAAATTTTAATGTGACAATTGTTGAAAATTGAAATTTTATCTTTTCGGATAAAATAATTCATTTAAATATATTATTATATTTTAATAATATAATAATGGTGATATTTTTGCAAATCGAATGTGGGATATATGAGTATCTGAGGAGGAAGAGTATTTTTGTTGCAATAAATGTTTAAAACATGTTAAACATGTCGGTTGGACCCCATTTATTGATCGAAATTTGATTATAGCACAGTAAAATCGCCTGGTTTGTGGATTTCATCAATTTTTGTTTGGAATTTCAAAAACATTCTTCCGCAAAGTTGTAGAGAATTGAATTTCCTATAAAAAAATGCGAGATTCGAATTTTTTGGCAAAAGGGCTATTTATTATGAATTATTGAAGCTCCGAAGCTCCGAAGCTCCAAAATAATTGATTTCTGGAAGTTTAAAATATTTAAAATTAGAAAAACGTTTTTTTGTTGTTAGTCTTGTGTAGTGGGATGGTTGGTGGCTGATGTTGGGCAAATTAAGTGTGCGTTGGAAAAATATATATATATATATTATTAATTTATTAAATTTTCTACTTTGGTGTTCTAAGCAATTTCCTATAAATAGGGTGCTTAGGTTAAATTGAAAATCACACCGGCCCTCAAGTTTTCTCTCTCTATATTATCGGCGTATTCTTGTGAGTATTTTGAGTATACTTTGAGTATTGCTATACGGTGCAAGTTCAAGTCATAGCTTTATATCAGGTTATTTCAACTAAATCTTTGTCTTTGTGAGGTAAGGGATATTTTTTTTTTTTGTAATGATATTATTTCTTCAATATCATTATCTTTGAAATATTGATCTGAAATTTTTATCAAATTGGAACTTTTGGTGTCTGAGTTACTATTCACGTATCGACCTTATTCACGATATCTGACACTATTTACTGAATACAAAGACTATTCATAGAAAAATGAAAATTTTCTCTTTTAAGTAAAATATCTATTGTGGATACTAGCTTTGATTGTATCCATGTTTTGATCATTCTTGAATTTTACACCACTATAATTATTTTTGAGGTATTTTTAGACATGGATAAAACAAAGTACTGAATCCTTAATCCTTAATCCTTGTCATTTTGTTTCACCGGATTCGTTTCTTTAAAAATATTTTTCATCGTCCTCGATCTTAAATGATGATATTATTGAATATCTTTGGCTCAGTAGTGCAAAGATGAATGATTTCTGAAGAATATCTTTGGCCGTAGTACAAAGATGAGCAGTGTTTAGATGAACATGACCAATGATGAATATCTTTGGCACAGTAGTGCAAAGACAATATTTGATTCCGGATATATATTGGTTGATGTTACGGGGGATAAAAATAGACGATGAACTTTTAAATTCATACATAGAAGATAGTAGTTTGCATTCTCTACTTAACTCTTCTAATGAATTATTATTTCATTGCGAATATTGATTTAAAATTTGTTGTCTATTGTATTCTATTAGATTTTTCCTGTTGAAGACTAACGATAATTTGTTGTATATTATCTTAGTCATAATATTCTTTACTGGGCTAGTTGAGCTCACCCTTTTCCTTTTTGTTCTATTTTTCTTCTCAGGAGGCGAGAATATAGCGAGTACGAGTCGGGGTATGGAATGAAATTTCTAGAGAGAGTTATTTAGTAGTCCTCACCATTTTTGTAAAATAATGTGTCAATAAATGTGATGAGGATTTATCTGAGTATAGATATTGTCTAGAAGATAATATTTCTATTCAAACTCACAGTTTTATTGTTGTAATAATAAAGTTGTAGTTGTTTCTGTACCATGTATTGACAACTCAGAATGGGGGATGTATACCTATTTTGGGGGTGTCACATTCGTGATGAGTGAGTTTTATACACATGAATTGGATACATTCGGGCTTAATTTATTGTTGTTCTCAAGTCTTTTAGAATAGTTTTTAAGTGTTTTTGTCCATTCATACATGTTTTATGTTGTTTTGTAGGAATTGGGACAAAAGTTACTTGGACCGACATTTGGGGTGGCTAGATGCGCGTTTTCGGCTTGCCATTTACACAGCAGTCACTTCAGAGCCAATTTGAGTATTTCTCGAAACCTTATTTCGAAAAACTCAAAGAATGAAAGTTGTATATCTACTTCTCTTCTTTTCGGATCATCTTGAATCATTGAAATCGGAGTATGGACGAAGAAGTTATGGCAATTTTCCCAAAGGACGTCAGAGCAAAAAATGTCAGAAAAAGTGGTAGTGCCGGGGCGCCCATTTTAGGCCTATGCCCAGTGCCGAGGCATTGGGGAACAAAGTTTGAGCGCCGTGCCCAGCGCTGGGGTGCTAGGGAAGAGGTTGGTTGCGGCTTGGACGCGTTTTGGGCGAATTATGACACCTTTTTGACTCCAAATTGGATTGGGTTTGTTCCTAAGCTCAAAATTGAACTTGTAATCTATAAATACATGATGTAAGTCATAAAATAAAAGAAGATTACATAGATTATATTACAGATACACTCCATTAGATTAGACATTAACCCTAGTTCTTATTAGTTTTGGAGATTGAAGGAACTTGGAGATCATTGAAGATCAAAAGTAGGAGCAAGAGGAAAGCATCAAATTTGCTGACAACAGATTCTATTCTCTTCTCTTATCATACTTTTATCTTTTAATATTTATTCAGTTGTGGATTCTTGGTTTTAATTCATTAATTATGAACTAACTCTTTTATTAAGATTTTAATTTAACCTTTTATGTCTATGAATTAATTATTTGATTTAATCCAATTATTTATGTCAAGGTGAATTGTTTGTCTTGTCTTGTGCTTATTACTTAATTATTTGATCAGTAATTACCTTGTTATTCTAGAAGGAATTGAAAGAGGAATTCTAGGGTTAGAACTGGGCATGATATCATGTGACTTAGTTATTTGCAAAGTGAATAATTAGGTTTGTGAATTGAATGGAAATATCTGTTCACCGCATGTAACACATAAGGAATTGGGATTGAAAGGAGTTTAATTCAATTGTTTTGCGTAGGAATATAGCAAGATTAATCTGGATTAAATAGAAGGCAATTGATCACTTGGAAAAGGACTTTTGGCATTTGAGAATTCCTGTTAACAATTCAGTAGGCATAATAATTGGGATAATTGGATAATTGATTTATAGTTCATAATTGGGGATATTGTAGTCTTAACCTTTATTTATTTGAATTCATTTATAAAGTAATTCAGTTTAATTAGTTCATTTAGTTTTCTTAATTAGAAAAATCACACTTTGCAATTGTTTAGATAAAATTGATTTGGTTAAGAGTTAGTACTTGGTAATTTTTATTAAATAATTCCTCGTGGGAACGATACTCTACTTTCACTTTATTACTTGTTGACCGTGTATACTTGCACGTATTTATTGATTGCGAAATTGATCAACAAGTTTTTGGCGCCGTTGCCAGGGAATTAATTTAATAATTAGTTAGCAATATTAATTTCAATCAAATTAGTCTTAATTTAAACATTTTTATTTTTATTTTAATTCTCTTCTTATAGTTCTCTCTTTTGAATTACCATGGATGAGTTTGAGTATCAATGGCCATACACGTTCTTGGCTCAACCAAGGGAAGCGAGGATTGATGGACTTAATACATCTTCTATAGAGGCAACTTTGAAGGCGTTGGAGGTTTCTTGTGACCATCTGGTCGAAGGAAGCAAGAATGGCTCGACCCGAGGAAAGGAGATTGTGAGAGATCTAACTTTGAGTACCAACGAAGACGAGCCAATTTTGATAGTGTCCCATATACATTCTCCACCAAAGTTCAAGAATCCAAGGCGGTTTGCAAAACCATGCCCAATTGGCGATCATGTAAATCGTGAAAGCTCTTTGTGACGTAAGAGCTAATCTGATTATGGAGTCATGGTGGGATGAAAAGGAGAAGATAGAGGAAGACTCCATTATGTTTATTAAGCTTCATGCCCCAATCTAATCATAGACATAATGGAGAAAACACCTAGTTGTTGGGCGTTCTTAATAGGGAACCTATCTATAAAGAGCATGCTAGGTGACTTCAATTCAAGGGTTTTTGCGAATGGGAACCTCCCAAAAGAGACATTGCTTCGATAGATGGAGGGTTCCTCAATTTTCGTAGGGAATTGGATAGAGAATTGAAGAAGTCAGGTGAGACTATAAAACAAGCGCTTATTGGGGAAGCAACCCAAGTTTAATTTTTATTTTTAGTTTTTATTAGGTTTTATATTAGTAGTTTTGAATTTGCATTTATTTAGGATTTAATAAAAGTGCTTCTATCATGGTTTCTGAGTTATTCAAGTCAAATTCAAGTGTGGTGCCCAATTTGTTCCATCTTCGACTATTCTCCAAACTTAGTGGACAAGGAGGAAGATTGCTATATTTTCGTGGAAGTCCTCTACTTTACTTTTTATATTTCATCCATTGAGGACATTGTCTAGTTTAAGTTTGGGGCATTTTAGTGTCGTATTGCATATAGTTAGTTATCTGCATAGTAGTCATTTTTTTTATGTGTTAGCATTGTGTTTTTTTAGGTTGCATATAATACATGGTAGTTATTTGCATATTCATATATGTGTTGCATTACTATGTGTTCATGTAGTATAATTGCATTTTTTTTATTTTTTATTTTTTATTTTTTTATTTTTTATTTTTGCATGAATCATGTGATAGGTTAGTGTGGTCTTAGCTTCGGCATATGATAAGATTGGTATTAAATGTTAACTTTACTAAAGTGTTGATAATTGATGATGAGTTCTAATTTTAATCATGATGATAATCTGAGCACATCTGAAACTTATGTATCCAAGACGTAAAGTTTAACTGCTTTAATCCACTTGGTTCAAGGGTTTCATAATTTGTTTCGAGGGAAAATCTTTGTTAAAATTTAAGGAAATTAGTGAACTGGCGGTAAAGGTTGGAATAGACGTAAAAACTTGAGTTTGGGGAACTATGGGGTATATATATACAAAAAGAAAAAAATTATGAAAAAAGAGAAAAAATAGAAAGAAAAAAAAGAAAAGTAGAAATAACATGGCTAGTCTTATTTGAGCCCTAGCTACTTGAGTAAAAACGCTTCGAGGATTGTCTCTACACCTAGCGCCCTAAGGTCTTTCAAAAAAGGGTAGCAGATCTTTAATGGAGTAAGACATTTCACGGTCGTGAAATAAAAAATGAAGAAAAAAAACACGAGAAAAGAGCAAAAATGCCCTCGTGGTTGAATAAAAGTATAAATAAATCTGTATTTACTCTTAGACTTGGTAATTGCTTAGTTTTAAGCTGGAGTTGTCATGTTCATAAAAGTAATTGAATTGGGCCGAAATTTTCCTTATAAGAAGTTTGTTATGTGATTATCTTGAATTGTGATTGATTAGAATGGTTAACAAGCACACACACACAACATGGGTGATAACAGGTTTGGATTGACTAATTGGTTAGAGTTATGGATTTTGACTTGATTGGATATATTGTTTGAGTACCAATGGTATCTTTGAGCCCTGTTGCTATATATCATACTGATTTATTACTGGGTTCGTAGGTATATTATAAAGTAGATCATGCATATGCATTCATGTAATTGAGTTAGTTTGTTTATTTTTAGTACTTTTGTATTTTTGCTTGAGGACAAGCAAAGGTTTAAGTTTGGGGGTATTTGATGAGTTAGTTTTATACACATGAATTGGATACATTCGGGCTTAATTTATTGTTGTTCTCAAGTCTTTTAGAATATTTTTTAAGTGTTTGTGTCCATTCATGCATGTTTTATGTTGTTTTGTAGGAATTGGGACAAAAGTTACTTGGATCGACGTTTGGGGTGGCTAGATGCGCGTTTTCGGCTTGCCATTTACACAGCAGTCACTTCAGAGCCAATTTGAGTGTTTCTCGGAACATTATTTCGGAAAACTCAAAGAATAAAAGTTGTAGATCTACTTTCTTCTTTCCGGATCATCTTGAATCATCAAAATCGGAGTTTGGACGAAGAAGTTATGACAATTTTCCCAAAAGACGTCGGAGTAGAAAATGTCAGAAAAAGTGGCAGCGCCGGGGCGCCCATTTTTGGCCTATGCCCAGCGCCGGGGCGCTGGGGAGCAGAGTTTGAGCGCCATGCCCAGCGCTTGGGCACTGGGAAAGAGGTTGGTTGCAGCTTGGATGCGTTTTGGGCGAATTATGACACCTTTTTGACTCCAAATTGGATTGGGTTTGTTCCTAAACTCACAATTGGACTTGTAATCTATAAATACATGATGTAAGGCATAAAATAAAGGGAGATTACATAGATTATATTAGAGATACACTCCATTAGATTAGACATTAACCCTAGTTCTTATTAGTTTTGGAGATTGAAGGAACTTGGAGATCATTGAAGATCAAAAGCAGGAGCGAGAGGGAGCATCGATTTGGCGACAATGAGTTCTATTCTCTTCTCTTATCATACTTTTATCTTTTAATGTCTATTCAGTTGTGGATTCTAGGTTTTAATTCATTAATTATGAACTAACTCTTTTATTAAGATTTCAATTTAACCTTTTATGTCTATGAATTAATTATTTGATTTATTCTAATTATTTATATCAAGGTGAATTGTTTGTCTTGTCTTGTGCTTATTACTTAATTATTTGATCAGTAATTACCTTGTTACTCTAGAAGGAATTGAAAGAGGAATTCTAGGGTTAGAACTGGGCATGATATCATGTGACTTAGTTATTTGCAAAGTGAATAATTAGGTTTGTGAATTGAATGGAAATATATGTTCACCGCATGTAACACATAAGGAATTGGGATTGAAAGGAGTTTAATTCAATTGTTTTGCATAGGAATATAGCAAGATTAATCTGGATTAAATAGAAGGCAATTGATCACTTGGAAAAGGACTTTTGGCATTTGAGAATTCCTGTTAACAATTCAATAGGCATAATAATTGGGATAATTGAATAATTGATTTATAGTTCATAATTGGGGATATTGTAGTCTTAACCTTTATTTATTTGAATTCATTTATAAAGTAATTCAGTTTAATTAGTTCATTTAGTTTTCTTAATTAGAAAAATCACACTTTGCAATTGTTTAGATAAAATTGATTTGGTTAAGAGTTAGTACATGGTAATTTTTATTAAATAATTCCTCGTGAGAACGATACTCTACTTTCACTTTATTACTTGTTGACCGTGTATACTTGCACGTATTTATTGATTGCGAAATCGATCAACACTTCTGAAGCTTCGGTCTATTTCGTAAGCGGCAAGGTCATCTCACGATTCGAACATGACTTCCTCGGCGAGACTACGTACCCGAGGAAGTTCTCCTCGACACACTACGATCCTTCCTCTTCTCTCCTGACAGTCTACGAACTTCGAGATCTACTATCTTGCAGACTACGATTCTGCCTCGATAGCTCTCTAGTTTTCCTGAACTCTCCTGGCGGATCTCGATTTATGGTGCGAAGCTTTCGGCGATCGAGATGAGCCTATCTATTACATCATAAGATCAACCTAACATGCTTGATCTTCCTATATTTATAGTCCTTTTACATTATTTCTTTTTAAGGACTTTACAAAGCTGTTTTGCTTATGTAGGATCCACCTAACATATTTGATCAATTCATTCTAAGTCCTTGTATATATGTTTCTATTATCTATCAAAGGACTTTACAGTTTTTCTTAATGTAAGTATACTTGCATATTCATTCATATATATATATATATATATATATATATATCATAATCAAATCATATGTAAATAGGAATATCATTCACATGCTTATTCCTGATAATTTGTTTCTGAGAGAAAATCTTGGTTAAAATTTAGGGAAAGTAGTGAACTGGCAGTAAAGGTTAGAATGACGTAAAAGCTTGAGTTTGGAGGAATTTATGGGGTATATATATACAAAATGAAAAAAAGAAAAAAAGAAAAAAAAAGAAAAAAAATAAAAAATCCAGAAGAAAAAAAAAACCACTGTGGCATGCTTGTCTAGTTTTGTAGCCTTTGTTACTTGAGTAAGTAAGCCCGAGGGGATTGTCTTTACACCTAGCGCCCTAAGGTCTTAATCTTAATGGTTTGGGAGTCGTTGGTCGAAAGCTCGTTAAGGTAGCATTGAAAAGCCTAAGGGAATAAGACATTGCACATCTATTAGTATAAAATAAAAAAGTGAATAAAACACGAGAAAGAGCAAAAATGCTCTCGTGGTTGAATAAAAGTATAAATAAATCATGTATTTACCCTTAGACTTGGTAATTGCTTAGTTTTAACCAAAGTTGTCATGTTCACATAAGTAATTGAATTGGAACTAAAATTTTCCTTCTAAGAAGTTTATTATATGATTATTTTGAACTGTGGTTGGTTAGAATGGTTAACATGCACACACGCAAAACATGGGTGATGACAGGTTTGAATTGACTAACTGGTTAGAGTTATGGACTTTGATTTGATTGGATAAATTGTTTGAGAATCATTGGTATCTTTGAGGCCTGTTGCTATATATCATACTGATTTATTACTGGGTTCGTAAGTATATTAGGAAGTAGGTCATGCATATGCATTCATGTAATTGAGTTAGGTTGTTTATTTTTAGTTCTTTTGTGTTTTTGCTTGTGGACAAGAAAATGTTTAAGTTTGGGGGTATTTGATGAGTGAGTTTTATACCTATGAATTGAATGCGTTTGAGCTTAATCTTTTAGAATTTTTTAAGTGTTTGTGTCTATTCATGCATGTTTTACGTTGTTTTGTAAGAATTGGGACAAAAGTTACTTGGATCAACGTTCAGGGTTACTAGATTCGCATTTTTTTGGCTTGCTATTTACATAGCACCCACTTCAAAGCAAATTTTAGCATTGTTCCAGACCTTATTTTGAAAACCTCAAAGAATGAAAGTTGTAGATCTAGGTCTTCTCTTTCCGAAACATCTTAAATCATCAAAATCGGAGTTCGAACGAAGAAGTTATGGTCATTTTCCCAAAGGACGTTAGAGAAGAAAATTTCTGGAAAAGGGCCCAGCGCCGGGGCACCCAAACATATAGCCTAATCCCAAATATTTGGGCACTTAGGAGGCGATGTTTCAAATCTTTGTGAATAATATTTGGGTCTTTGAGGAAGGGCTTGGTCAAGCTTGGACGCATTTTGGGGTGAATTTTGACACTTTTTTGACTCCAAATTGGATTAGATTTGTTCATAAGCTAAAAATTGGAATTGTAACCTATAAATACATGATGTAAGGCATAAAATAAAGGGAGATGACATAGAATAGATTAGATTAAAATACTTCATTAGATTAGAACATAAACCCTAGTTTATATTGGATTGTTGGAGATTGAAGCAACTTAAGGATCATTGAATATTCAAAGCATGAGCGGAAGAGGAGTCTCAAGATTACTGACAACAGATTCTATTCTCTTCTCTTCTCTTATTTTTATCTTTTAATGTTTATTCAGTTGTGTATTCTTGATTTTAATTCAATGACAATGAACTAAATTTTTTTATTAAGACTACAAATTGAACCCTTTATGTCTATAAATTAATTATTTGCTTTATTCCAATTATTTATGTCAAGGTGAATTGTTTATTATGTCTTGTGCATTTTTGATTAATTATTAGGCCAGTAATTACCGTGTTACTCAAGAAGGATTCGGGAGATGAAATCTAGGGTTGAAACTGGACATGATAACATGTATGCTTAATTATTTGCATGAGATGAATAATTAGAGTCGTGAATTGAATAGGAATATATGTTCACTGCATGTAACAAATTTGGAATTGGAATTTAACGAGTTTGGTTTAATTATTTTGCATAGGAATATCGCATGATTAATTGAATTGAATAAAAGTTATCTGTTCACTTGGGAAATGGCTTTTAACAACTAGAATTCATGTTAACAATTCAGGTGGCGTAATAATTGGGTTAATTGGATAATTGGTTTATTGTTCATAATTGGGGATATTGTAGTCTTCATCTTTATTTATTTGAATTCATTTATAAAGTAATCCAGTTTAATTAGTTAATTTAGTTTTCTTAAGTTTAAAAATCATAAATTTCGATTGTTTAAATAAAATTAATTTGTGTAAGAACTAGTACTTGGTGATTTCTATTAAATAATTCCTTGTGGGAACGATACTTTACTTTCACTTTATTACTTGTTGACAATGTATACTTGCACGTATGTTTTGATTGTGAAATCGATCAACAACAGCTAAGACCGAACGGACCGAAGGATTCGGTAAAGATAAAGGGAAGGCTAAGATGAACATGTAGAGTTCCTTGTAATAATATAGGTTTAATGTTGTAATGTATTTGATATTATGACAAAGAACTTATGTATTGGTTATAAAGAACCTGGGAAGGGAATATTGTTTGGAATATATATAAGACATGTTCGTTCTTTTGAGGCATTTCAATTGAATGTATTTGTGAACTGTAGCACCGTGTAGCACCATATGTCGGGTTGGAAGATACCCGGATTTGGGGGCGTCACATAATCTATACGGATCATAAAAGCCTCAAATATTTCTTCTCACCAAAAAGAACTCAACTTGCGGCAACGGCGTTGGCTCGAGCTGTTGAAAGATTACGATCATACCATTCAATACCATCCTAGAAAAATGAACATGGTAGCTGACGCGTTGAGTAGAAGATCATATGCAGGTACGAGTGCGATATTGTCAACGCAAAGACCCATTTGGTATGACTTACAAAGGATGGAGATAGAGTTAAAGACTCCAGGGACCCACGTGATGATGTCAAATATATGAGTAGAACCGACTTTAATCGATAAAGTTAAAGATGCTTAACTTACGGACCTGGAGCTGATGCGTATGAAAAAAAGTGCGAGAAGGTGTTATTCCAGAAGCAAGAATTGATTAAGAAGGAATACTTCGAGTCAACTCCAGACTTTGTGTTCTTAACGACTCTAATTTGAAGTATAAAATCATGATGGAGGCGCACAACACACCGTTTGCAATCCATCCTACCAAAATATATCACGATCTTCGACATACATTTTGGTGGAGCAATATGAAAAGAGAGATCGCGAATTTTATCTCAAGGTGTCTAACTTGTCAACGTGTCAAGGCGGAGCATCAAGTGCCAAAAGGTCCATTGCAACCGCTTGAAATTCTAGAATAGAAGTGGGAGCACATTACCATGGATTTCGTTATTGGTCTTCCAAAGGTTTCTCATGGCATAAATGCAATTTGGGTCATTGTTGATAGATTAACCAAGTTTTCTCATTTCTTACCCATAAGAAAAACTTATTCACTTGAACGTCTTAGTCGTATATACATAAATGAGATTGTAAGACTGCATAGTATGCTAGTATCCATAGTTTCTTATCGAGACCCAAGATTCACTTCACGATTTTGGGTTAATTTGCAAAAAGCTATGGACACAAATTTACGATTCAGTTCGACATATCATCCTCAGACGGACAGACAGTCGAAGAGGACTATTCAAACTCTTGAAGATCTATTAAGACTCTGTGTCCTTGACTTCAAAGGAAGTTAGGACATGTTCTTGCCATTAGTGGAATTCTCCTACAATTACAATAATTATCAAGCAAGTATTGGCATGGCTCCATTCGAGGCGTTGTATGGATGCAAGTGTCGTTCTCTAGTATGCTGGGACGAGGTGGGTGAAACAACGTTATTGGGACCGAAATTGGTACGCATGACTACGAAAAAGATTCAAATGATCCGAGAACGTATAAAAACCTCACAAGATCAACAAAAGAGTTATGCTGATCTTCATCGAAGGGACGTGGAATTCAATGTTGGAGATCATGTGTTATTACATGTTTCTCCATGGAAAGGAGTTACAAGATTTGGAAAGATAGGAAAGCTCAATCCTCGATTCATTGGCCCATTCGAAATCCTCGATCGAGTAGGAACGGTGGCATATAGACTCGCTTTACCGCAAAGTATGTCTCGTGTTCATAACGTTTTTCACATATCTATGTTGCGTAAATATGTGGAAGACAAGAACCACATTATTGAATTATAACTAGACGTGATAGCGGAAGATTTAATGTATGAAGAGGTACCTGTTAAAATATTGGATAAAAAGGAACATATTCTACGCTCCATAGTTATACCTCAAGTCAAAGTTTTGTGGAGAAACCACGATATTGAGGAAATGAACTGGGAGTTAGAATCTGAAATGAAATCAAGGTATCCTCACCTCTTCGACATACCAGGTACATACACCAATTTCGAGGACAAAATTTCATAAGAAGGGGAGGTTGTAAGACCCCATCTTTTATGAATAAAGATTAATTTATCTCTAAATATCGTTTTGAGTAATAAGGTATGGATTTAATATAATGTTATAGTTATGGGTGATATTTATAAATTTTGAAAAGTAAGCAAGTTATCATAAAATATTCGATTGGTCGGGGAATATTCATTTTATCAAGGAATATTAAATGCGACCAAGACAATCATTAGTGGACCCCTTAACGGAATTATCATCGCAGTTAGAAAAGCAGCGAAATAACTTTTTATAAAAATAACGACAAGTTTTACCGTTAACTGTTGAAATACCCGGTGAGAAAAGTACGATGTCTGGCGTGGTTTGCATGATCATAAAGACAATCGTATTGTATAGTATATTTGATTATTGATGCTTACGTGAGAAGTCACTAAGTTATACTCAATTATTGACACAGTAATTGATGCATATTATCTCATATTATTGATTTAATTATTGTCGCAATATCATCTGTACAATATTTTATATTATTAAATCAATAATTGAGACGACAAAGTTATTCATATTATTATTTGCATTATTGATAATGTCTAGAAAGTTCTGTCGAGGAAATGGATTTGGTCACCTAATTGCGTGCCAATAAGGAGAAATCCTTATCGAAAAGCCCCTTCTTTCCTGAGAATGATCTGGTTGTTAATATTGTGAGTTATAATATTAATGATGAATAAATATTATTAAAAACGTGTTTAGTGAAGCCAAGTGAATTGAGATAAATAGAAGGGTTTTTTTTATGAAGTATTTATTGTAAATTTTGTTTTTTATATGGACCCCCACCTACTCATTTTTCAAAATAGTGTGTTATGTTGTGATAATATATATATATATATATATATATAGTTTTTGTTTTTATGTAAAATAGAATATATTATATTTTATTTGATTGCATAATCTTGCATTGTATTACGCATAATCTTATCATAGTGTTTTTCATAATCTTTGCATAGTGTGTATAGTGTTGCATTGTAAAATCAAAAAAATTCTTGATTAAGCATGGTGAAATTTTCCTCTTGTAAATCAGTGATTTTCTAAACTCAAATAGTATCCTGCCATTCTCCTATAAAAAGGATGCTTAGTTTAGAAATGAAAATCACACCAGAATCAGAGAATTCTTCTTCTATAATATCGAGCATATTTATTTTAAGTTTAAGGAAGCTTTGAGCGTGGAAAACAATATAAGTTTTCTTCAAGAATATCCCCACCCTACCAGTCAGAAACAATCTCCTTATAAGGTAAGGGATATTATTTTTGTTCAATATTCGTATGAAATAATATTTTTTTTCCATACTCTGTAGTATGTAAGTAATATTATTTCGTTTCGTTTTCCTAATTCTACACTCATGTTAATAAGTTTTGCTTCTATACTCCTTGAAATTAGTAGGATATCCTTGAAATTTGCGTTTAATCTAGTATCGTTTCACAAGAATATTTTTCTGAACATTTTTGTTAAATTTTGATCTTTTCCTTTCGGGGTACTATTCACAAAGTACTATTTAAGGGGTACTATTCACTCGGGTACTATTCACCCGGGGTACTATTCATGACAGAAATTGATTTCTTTTCTGTCCAAATTATTTTTGATACAATATTATTCTTGAATTTTACTCCACAATGCAGTTATCATGTTGACAATTTGGACATTCTTGAACTCTGGATAAATTGAATTATAAATCTTTAAAATTTATCCTTGCTTTCATTTAATTGAATTCTTATATCATTGTCATCATCCTCATGCTTATATTGTGATGAAAGTCATCTTTGGCCCGTAGTGCATAGATGAGTTGTTGATTGGTATGATTATGACCAGGAACTATGTATCAGTATAATCATGACCTGTAATATTAATTACAAACGATGTGGTAAAAGTCTTCATTAACCCGTAGTACATTGATGGACAGTTATTGACATGATCATGACCACTAGTGATACTAACGAATATCATTGGCCCGTAGTGCATGGATAATTCGTGGATCTGATAATAATGAATATCATTGACCCGTAGTGCATGGATAATTCAAGGATGCGATACTAACGAATATCTTTAGCCCGTAGTGCATTGATAATTCGATGATGTGGATTATTTATTGAGTTGTGTTACATCGATAAAACATTGATGATGAACTTTTAAATCATAGAAGATAGTAGATATTATGCTCAACTTGACTCTTCTAATGGATTGTTTGTTCCACTGCAGTTAAACTTGTTGTCTATTGTATTCTATCAGTTTAACACTGTTGAAGGCTAAATATAATTTATTTTGCATTATCTTAGTCATAATATTTTTTACTGGGCTAGTTGAGCACACCATTTGCTTTCAATATTCTCTTCAGAAAATGAGAACATAATCGGGACTGGTCGGAGAATTGAGTGACGGTCTGAGATGGTGGCTATAGTAGTCCTCACTATTCTATGAAATAGTGTGATAATAATTGTAATGAGAATTCTATTTGAGTTTGAATATTATCTATGAGACAATATTCGTGTTAAAACTCAGATACGTTTTTTTCGTATTGTATAAATAAAGTTGTATTTAAATTTTGTACCATATATTTGGCGACTCAGAATGAGTTGTGTATACCTATTTTGGGGTGTCACATATACGCTATAAAAAATAACATGTATAATATGGAAATATATATAAATAAAGTAAACGATCATATAATGAATGGTGTACTTTTATTAATAAATTAATGTCCAATATAAATAAATTTATTTATTTATTTACTTTTTTCATGTAGACGGTAATCCGAAAATAACAAGGTTTTTTGGCAATTAGGGTAGTCATTCTTATAATTCTATTAGTTTTTCATATTTTGATATTTATTTATTTTTTGCTAAATCATAGTTTGATATTTTAGTTCTAGTATATTGACTATTTTATCTTTTATCCGTAAGAACATAACTATTTTCATTTACTTTGCCCACAAAAATTTGATCCGGTTAGACACACCAACTTCATCATAGTAAGTTCTATAATTTATTATTATATATATTGGGTATAGAAAAAAGTACATTAATAAGTTTTATAACTTTTTATTGCAATAGTTAATACAACATTTTCTGTACTCAATACAATAAAAATATATATGAACTTACTACGGTGAAATTGATGTCAACTTGAAGCTAATTACCTGATTTACAATAATCATGCTTTATTAATTAGGGTTTTCTCATAATTTGAGCAATTGTAGCCGGTGGAGCATGGCTTTTATAAAAGTTATTCAATAAAAATTCAACTTTTTGTATTTGTGTTGATTCAAGATATATATTTATAAATTCAAGAAACTCTTGTGATATTTGAGATCATCACTTCATCCGAATAAAATAGTATTGATGTTTAATCCAAACTAAATTATAAGGAATAATCCACATCCGTTGCATAGACAATTTTGACAACTAATTTTTCAAGATGAGCAAACTAGATTTAACTTTGTATCAATTGGTACTTTCGTTAACAGCTCATGTTAGCGGTAGGGGCCATAAACTTAGCGACCTAGAGGCTAAATTAAAATTTTTATAAGTGAAGCGAACATCACGTGTGTTAGAAATTATACTTTATTTTATATTTTGGAGACTTAATTATTGTTAGATTTGGGTTTTAATAAAACCTATTAGTGGACATAATTTAATTAAATATAGAGGTGTAATTTGTTTTCTTAATTGTGAAGAATAAGAGAGAACTTCATTTTATTTGTGTAGAAATTATTTGATTTGTGCCTATAATTAATAAGACATTTAATAAGGTGCAAAATAGTTTGATAAAACTAATTTTCCTTAGTTCCATTTAATAGAAAAAGAATCCTAGTTACTTTATACCTACAAGAAGTGTAATCTATTTTATTTTGAAATAAAAAGAAAATATAGAGAACTATTAAATTCTAATTAACCACTAAATTAATACTAGTATATAATTTACATATTTATTACTAATAATTGTAGTTAAAAATAAAATTTAATAGTATATTATGTAACTTACAAAATATGTATGTATAGATGTGTGTGTTTATATATATATATAAGGTAAGTTTACATATAAGAAAATATTATTTTGTACATGAATTTTCTCTTTTTCTATCTTCAAATTTTCTACAAATAAATAACTACTACTACAAATTAATAAATGTTCTTGGAGATATATCACCTGCAACCCATAACGAACTGATCGTGATGAGGACAGTTATCACCCGTATTTTGTCTTCTACTACGATTTTGACTCTACAAAGACACAGGTATAGTGAAACCGCCATAGTTAGGTAAATAGGCCGACGAGGTCGTGGGCTATACAAGATGAGTAATGATTTAAACTCCAAACAAAGCTGGCTCGAGACCTGTTAGACTCAACTCTCCAGCCAAGTTCGAGCAACGTGCATTACTTACGGAGCCGAGCTCCAAAACGCCTAGACTTGGTCTCCATTGCATCCCTAACCGGTAACCATAACTGTAGCATGCTTTTAATTAGCAATATTTTTGCTTACACTTTTGAATTATTAGGGATGCGCTGTTAGCAATTTGCAGAGTTACTTTCAAAGTAGAACTACTGCATAACTTTTTTTATGTATTTTTCAACACGGTTTTCCGGTGTGAAGTGCACGACAAGTAGGCTACTAATCTTCGGAGCCAAATTAACTAATCTGGTCTCTTAATTTAATCAGGTTAATTGTCCATATTGACGAACAACTGGATGAATCAATCATGCATGAGAAATGAACAACAAACTAGGTAACGGAAAATGAGCCCTTTGGATGGAGACTTGAATGATTACAACCCTTGAGAAAGGGGAATACCGGAGTAGTTAGAATGATTTCATGAGCAGGCAAGCTTGGTTCTACCTCCCGTTCTAATTTTTTTGATATCGATATAATCCATTCTAAAATTTTGGAATTTAATTTGTAACACCTTTGAACATAAAATTGGTATATGGTTATTGGATTAGGATCACTCCTTTACATATGTTCTCTAATATTCTCCAAATACACATAGCCACACAAATATTATATTTAGTAGACGGTAACAACGACATATAATTATATGTGATAAATTTTTATTATGTTACTAAATGTAGTATTTGTGTCCTTCAATGTATAGTTAGAGAAATTGAAGAATAGTTGTAATGGATCCCAAATAAATTTTGAAATTTAGAACTAAATAAAAACTATAAGTCCCTGTAATAATTAATAATAATAATAATAATAATAATAATAATAATAATAATAATAATAATAATTGTTGCACTTGATTTATTTTCTGGTCAATTAACAAAATTCCAAAATTTATAATTAAGGTGAATTTATTTGATTTTGATTATTGCAATAGCTAATATTTTAAATTACTAAAAAGTATTACCAAAAACAAAACTGTTATTTTAAAAATTAACTTAAATTCACATTATAATTTGAATTTTACGTTCGCAAATTAATAAGATTAAACTCAAATATTACTCTTTTTATGAATTGAGAGAGCTGTATTAATAATAAAATCTGTAGCTTTCAAAACTTTAAGGAGTATATGTTAAATTTGTAATTTTAAGATTTTTGAAGTTGAATTCTTCAAATCAAAATACGAATTCTTTTGGAATGGTTGAAGTAATATTTCTTTCGACATATAAATTAAGTACCGGTGCATCCGTTAAATAAAAGAGTCCCATTGTGACTTGGAGTGACACTTGCGATATTTTTTAATTTATAACTTATTAATATAAATTTTGTCAATACAATTTCGAATATAGTAAATCATAAAATAATAGTTTACTATTTTAAAATTTTATTTTGACCAAAACTTATATGAATTTACAACAATTTAAATAAAAGATTTTCCAAATTGACCTAGGAAAATTATTATGTAACATTTTCTCTCTTTTTATTTGGGGATAATAAGGTACTATTATTTAGTCGATTAATCTATGAAAAATAGTTTCGTCTAAAAGTGAGTCCTACTTTATTATTATTATTATTATTATTATTATTATTATTATTATTATTATTCAAGTTTTATATATACAAGTTTCTATTTGAAATACTAAACTATGCGCTAGGTATATATATTCGAACATAATATTTTTGAATGCTATATTTTAAAGAGTAAAACTATTATTAAAATAATAACAAGAAATATATATGTTGAAAAATGATAAATCTTAATATTTGAAATAAGGATTATCTTTTTATTGTGCAAACTTGATTGCACATTGTGGGCAAGGAAAGAATACATTGCTATAGTTAGGGTTTCGTGTTGGCTGAGGAGAGAAATTCATAAAAAAACACGGGATTAATTGATGAATTGAATTGAAGAGAAGAATAAGTGAACACTTACTCTAATGACACGTAGCAGAACTCTTAGAATCTGAGAGCCTTCTTAGGATATCAAAGATCCAGATAGCCTTCTAGGTTTGAGAGAGAATATGTCAATCTTCCATATTCCAAAAGTCCCTTCTTCATAAAATAGAAGGAGTATTTATAGATTTTTTTTGAAAATTGGTCAAATGTCATGAACATGATCTCAGAAAAATTCCAAAAATACCCTTAGTCATCAGAGTAATGCCCAGATCGTCATATCCTTTTAGCCACCAATCCAATCCCTCAATCAATTTTAATATGAGTTGCCTCGATAAGCCTTCTGCCTTGAGACTCATGGAGGCTCCTCCTCGGTCACATGTTTCAAAGCTTTTGTTGCTCAAACTATGTTTTCCTATTCTTCGTTCTTAATTTATTTGAAAATTTGGTCGTCGAAAAACCTCAGAATAACTCAGTACAGGACACGGGAGGTCGCGCCCTAGGGGATCGAACCATAGGGGGTCGCACCCTAGGGGGCCAAACCCTAGGGGCCAAACCCTAGGGGGGCGGAACCCTAAGTTTGAGCCTCCTTCAGTTCTTTTCATTCGTTTCGACCTTTCTTGGTCAGTTTTCCTACTTTTCTCATGTTTATTGGTTGTGTGAGAAGCTCTTTCATGGATGTTCTAAGGTTTAACCATTTCACGGAGTTCCACAATATATTAGTTTCTTTCTGTAGTCTGTGCTCATTGTTCTGTCATCACATTGATCAAAATTAGCCTTCTAACACGTAAATTGAGAAAATGAGGTAGCGTGTGTGACAACCCCAAAATAGGTCCATTCCATCCAACCCATTCTGAGTCGCCAAATACATGGTACAGAAAATAACTACAACTTTATTACAACAATTGTCATGCAAAATACAACAACTCATGTGTTGTGAGTTTTGATACAAATAATATATCAACTGTGACTCTTGACACCAACTTGGGTAGCACGTCACCATGACGTCTTACATAAAGGTATAGTCAAAAACTGTTTTAGAAATTAAAATCTTTGGGAAGTGCTCAAGGAAACCTTCGTACATGGGAGGCCATGCTTCAGGTTATAATAGATATCATATGGCCATAGAATTATCCTTGGTTGATCTAATAGACCCTGAAAGAAAACGAGAAGATTACTATCATATTCTTCCCAATGGTGAGTCTTCTCTTGACATATCATTATCTTCACTGTCTCTTATTGAGAATTATACTTCAAACAAACACCAAGATTATATAGGTAGTGCTCGTAAATATACTCAGCAAGTGGATGAGCACAACCATGTCTTATGATGACACGAAGTTGTATGTCTTTAGACATCTTGTATGATAGTGGCAAAACACCCTTCCAACGTTGGGTTCGCCTCACCCTATATGATTCACCAAATATAACTACTAAAAGATGTATACAACACACTTGTCTATCTTTGCTTAGGGAGAACTCCACACTAGCGACCACCGCTTATATTCTCTTGTTACCCCGCCAATCGACCCAACATTTTTTATTACCTGAAAGGAATTGTGAAGCAAAAGGGTAAGCACAACTAGCTCAGTAAAGAATATCATGAATAAAGATAATTAAATTATCAATAGCCTTCATCAATAATAAATCAGAGATTTAGAACATATGGTAGATGATAAAAATTTCAACCATAGTTGCAGCGGAATGAGTAATCCATTAAAAGAGTCAAATAGACTATAAAGTCTATTATCTTCTCCATGTTAAAAATCCACCAACAATATTTTATCCTCAGAACATCAATCAACAGCCTTTCCACAATTATATGAATAACTCATAATCATAATTGTAATTCTAAATTCCTCTTCGCATCCATGATTTAAGATAATTTTCATCACATGTCTTTACACCAAAACAACAAAGATCATGGTTATACCAAATCACGCTTCTTGTTTATAATCATACTAACAATTTCATCTTTGCACTATGGCCAAAGATATTCATCAACGCACCATCTTTGCACTTTCTGAAGCCAAAGATATTCAACAACAGTCATCTTTAGACTACGGCCAAAGATATTCATCAACAATTCATCTTTGCACTACAGCCAAAGATATTCATCAACGATTCATATTCGCACTACTGAAGCCAAATATATTCATCAACAGCTCATATTTGCACTTACTACAGGCCAAATATATTAATATCTCAAAGAAATATATAATCATTTCAGAATTTATATAAACAATAATTATAACCATGTTGATAAATTCACCTTTGCACTTAAGCTAAAGATATTCAATTATAAATTCAATGGTCATGATCATACCACCAACAATTCAACTTTGCCTTCATCGGCCAAAAGAGAACCCATAGTCATGATCATACCAAAAATCTACCCATCTTTACACTCAAGTCAAAGAGAAATATCATCATTAAGGTTATAAAAATGTTATATATGATAATAAAAATAATATGATCAAAACATGGATTTAATTTCAAGAGTAAGATTCATAAATCAACGGTAATTTGGTCAGAAAAAGAAACTAATTTTGTCGTGAATAGTACCCGTGAATAGTAACTCGTGAATAGTAACTCATGAATAGTAACTCGTGAATAGTAACCCCGACATGAAAAATGTAGAAATTCCACAATAAAATCCATACCAATATTTCGGTATAATGATATTGAAAGAATAATATTTTTGAAGTTTATAAATAATTTATTTTAATTGTTTACACTTTACTAAATAATGCATTTAATCATCCTAAAATACCAAACTCATAAGATTTTATCACCAATAACCAAAAACCTCATCAAAAATCTGCATATACCTCATGTAGGATTCTCAAGCCATAAAATCCTATTTTCTAATTTTCTTACTTCACATAACATATTTAATTCATTTACTCATAACTAGTCTATTTTCATGAAAATACCAAATCAGTCCCAAAATATTTTTTTTTCTGGATTTAGCGAATATAGTCTCATATTGAACATATATTTTTCCGAAATTTTTAAAATTCATTTACTATTTTTCATATGACCAAAAACAAATTTAATATTTAGACATTTATCATAAATTGTAATTTTATCCAAAATTTCAAATTTCTGAGAGTATATTACATTATATACATGTACTCCCAATAAAAATTTCACCAATTTTGGAGTTAACCACAAGGAGTTATAAGGGTTTTCTTTTAAAATAGTCTTTTTAGTAAAATTCATAACTCTTAATCTATACATCCAAAATCGCCATTTTGGACATAATCAATAAAACTCATCAATTTATCATTTTAAAATTTTCCAGAATTTTTGAAGTTCTGAAAAGTTACGAAACATGAAAAACATAACAACCCTTAAAATCTCTGAGCACAAAAGAGCGATGCTTGACTTGAATATCTGGATATAACGAATCTAACGAACTTGCAGAGAGTATAGCAATACTCAAGATATTTAAATAATCACAAAAATATGCTTGATAATATAGAGAGAGAAAACTTATGTTTCTGGTGTGATTTTCAATTCTAACTTAGCCCTCTATTTATAGGAAAATGTTAAGCACGCAAAGCGACTTGACTGCTACCTGATGGCTTTACCTGCTACTATTCCACCCACCAAAAATCAGCCATCTTTCCCAACAACCAAAAGTGGGGCCCACCCATTTCTAGAATTTTTCACCAAAATCATTTATAAACCTAATTTACGAATCACCACCTCTTAAAATTCATAACAAATCATTCGCTTTCATTTTAATGGTTCAAAATTTGTGAACATATACTCAACTTATATATGTATAACATATCCAAAAATCACAACGATCCAACGGTCAGATTAAAAATTACAACTCACACAATAAGGCTGTAAGAACACTAATTTGATCTTTTAATACCTCCAATCCGAGAAAATACTGATAAAATACCTCAACATTAATTCCTTCATTTATAATCACATAAATAAATCAATCATTTATATCCACATCAAATAAATATTTCATTATCATATAAATCAATAATTAATTATTCACAAATAATATTACGTAATCACAATAATGACAACCGGTAGTTTCCGAGAGAGAGGGCTTTTCCGATAAGGATTTCTCCTTCTTGCGCCAATTAGGTGACCAAACCTCTCCTTGATGTAACTTTCTAGACATTGCCAATAATGTTATCTAATAATATTATTCAAATAATATGAATTATTGATCCGATAATGGAGATATCTGTCAAATGACAATTATTGAAACAACAATAATATAAAATATCAACGTAGCAATTATTGATTCAATAAAATAAAATATTGAACAGTAACTACTGTGACAATTATTGAGTAGTTCCTTCTTATGTAAGGATCAATAATTCAACAATAATGTGCAATACCGTGTGCTACTGTGCAACAACGCGTATTCAGATTTAACCAAGGGTATTCCAACAAAGTGTTAATTCAGTAATAACTACTGTTGTTATTCAATTTTGTCATTTTCTTCATCCTAAAGTTATTCAGTTATGGGGCCCACAAATAGGCTGCTACAGTCGCATTTAATATTCCCTCGATAGAAAAGAATATTCCACGATCAAACGAATATTCCCCGACAACAATGAATATTTTATAACCACTTGCGTATTTTGAAAAAAAATTCATATATAACCCTTAACTTTAACTTTTATCAATTTAACCATTTACTGAATAGAAAAATTGAATACTTTTATTTCATAAAATTCGGGGTCTTACAGCGCGCCCTAGGGGCAAACCTTAAGGGGGTACTGATGTGTTAAAATTATGTACTGCAAGTGGTACAACGTCTATTGTAGATTTGGCAAGTGCAGGTCGAAACACATAGACTAGATCAATTCTTTAATATATCCTTGATTAATCTTTTAGGCAAATTAGAAACAAAGATGGTGGAGAAGATTTATTAACTAAATTATGCAAACTATTATTTAATAATGGAAACTATTAATGAGAAAAGATACCTAGGAATAAGAATCAACCAAAAATATTAACATACTAAATAATTTCTTATTTTCTAAATTAATTTCCAAATTATTTTTCTTTCCTTTAAAAATAATGATTCATATAACTAATATGGGCAAACATAAGTTATGAAAATTCATGATTAACTATAACTTATAAAAACCTCACAATCAATATAAGAATCATATGTAATTTATGCGAAGGAAAATATGAAGGCGAAAATAATTAGGCATTAATTTCGAAAATGAAAGAAAATATTATTATGAAATACCTAATTTTATCATCATCCTAGGTATTAGAAATTTAGCTAGTCATGGATTTAAAAACAAAAACAAATAATATTAGCACTACTATCTGTATGAAATAAGAACAATAATTAAAAAGAGAATTTCGATTATATCAATAAAAAAGTTACAAATACTCCTTGACAGTAGTACTACACATGATTGGAAGAAAAAAGACAAAAGCTCTAAATATCTCACTCCCTTCTGCACAAGAGAAAAACTATGGAAAAGAAAATAAGAAAATGGTGCCATTTCTCTCTAAAACAAGAGGCATATTTATAGGAAAAATAAACGTGTGCCCTAATTTAGGTTCCTTGAACTTGGCCACTTTTGTTCTTTTTCTTTTTCTTCTTTCCTTCTTGATTTCAATCTCTATATGGTAATCTTCCAAGAGACCTTTTCCATCTTCAAAAGTTGGATATAAATTCTTTATTTGCTCCCCAAGAAAAATTAATTTTATTTCCTAAAAAATAAAATAAAATGTATTAGTTAAATAAAAGAAGCATATAAAATAAAAAATATGGTAATATTAAAATATATTAATTATGTGTCTATCAAATACCCTCATACCTAGCTTTCGCCCGTCCTCAAGTAAAATAAAAATAAAAATTATACTACCCCATTTTCGTAGGAAACACGATTGCACTTAACATATGCTACAAGCCTTTAAATCCCAAGGTTACCCCAAGTGGTCGAGTTGTGTCTCGTGAGGGTTTGCAATGATTATACCCACAAAATTCAAAAATATTTTTTTGGTTCAACAAGTTATGAAATTGAAAGAAAACTTCTAAATATCCATAGGCATTATACATAAGCAAGGGGTCCCTCTACAAGGATTTTCTGTTTTCAGAGCTTGTAAGATCTAGCTCCGTGGATTTTTTTAGAAATTTGAAACAGGATTCACAGAGGTATTTTGCACGATCGTCACTCCAAAGACGCGACTCTCGCGCCGAGGGAAAATGTGGGTCCAAGTACAAATTAGGGTTCATTTGACCTAGTTGAATTAAATGCACAAATTAAGGCTCACATTATGTTAAATGAAAAGACGGAAGAACCGGATATAAAGAAGCAAGACCTGAGAGAATCTTTCACGAGTCCCGATCGAGGTAGAAGACATGTGGAGGTGATTCATTTTGGGAATTGATTGAAGGATTGAATTGGTAGCTAGAAGGACAAGACGATCTGGGCATTACTCTGATGACTAGCTAAGTGTAAATTTGGAATTTTCCCGAGGTCATGTGCCTAGCACATGACCACTCTCCAGAAAATTCTATAAATACCCCTTTCAATCTATTGGGAAGGGGACCTCACTTTTGACTCTTGGACCTTTTGGAGGACTAGAAGACTTGGAGATTCTCTCTCAACCCGAAACACTCAAGAAGGCTCTCTGAATCCTTGCTACCTTAACCAAGTTCTCGGATTATAAGAGTTCTGCCACATGTCGTTGGAGTAATCGTCCACATATTCTTCTCCCCTCTTTAATTCATCAATCAATTCAGTACTCTTCGTAGATTTCTCTCCTCCTCAGACAATATAAAATCATAACTCTAGCAAGATACGATTTCCTTGCCCACAATATATATATATTACATGAGAAAGAGAATATATAGTGGAGGGTTGTCAAATTCAAAAAATGTGATTGTGCATGAAAATAATTAGTGATGATAATTAATTGTAATTTATCATGACACCCAAAATGGCAAAACTCACGTATGCGAAAATAATAAGGATTATTTTGTTCCATTTCTTTACCTTTTATTTTCTCAACATTCAAACGCCACCCACATGTTTCAATAACTTTGATTGTCATATTTCTTTTTCTCATACTTGTCTATCATGTCATCAACTTTGATCATAAGTTGCACGACAGGTGAGATGATCGTGACTAATATGAGATATATGGTATTTTGAAGTGTTGAACAAGTAAATGTAATAATATTACTATGGTGTTGCTGCTCTTCTATCTGATTTGGGGATTATGTGATCTAATAATACAGTAGGTATACACGAGCAGCAGATGCGCGTGATAACAAATTATATACTTCATACTATCTCCGTCCAACTTATAAGATGGCTATTTATTTTTTAAAGTTATTTTTAAATTTAAAATCGAGATAATTTATTAAAAATTATAAAATAATAAAATTTATAATTAGCTGTTTTATTTAGATAATTTATAATATTTATCATTATATTGACTAAAATAAAAAAAAATTATGTCAAGTTTAAATTTTAAAATATCTAAAGTTGACTTTTAAAAATCTGTAATGATAAAAAATACTATTATAAATAATTAAAAAATAAAAAATATTAGTATATAAATGTGACGAGAATAAAAAAAAACAAAAAGAGGAAGTGAGATTGTAGATGTGTGAGCTATGAGAGACATGAATGAGAGTGATGATTATATTATAAATTTTAACTTAAACACCGGTCTTTCCAAAATCATAACAAACCACTTTTAAAATTTCCAGAGAAAACCACGATGCACGTAAAGTGGTTTATGTACACGTACAAAAAATTAGTTATATAACATCTTACTAAACTATAATTACCAAATTCTGAACTTCACAATTGTTTCCATAAGTAAAGCTAATCGAAGGATAACGAGAATCTCGCTAAAACAAGTGTCTTGCGTTATGTGAGTCAGCCAACGCATTATACGACGCCGTGGTTTGAAGTCTAAATTTTTTAATAGAAAAGAGTTTAATTTGCGTTGACAAAAAAAAGGGCTCAATACACAAAAATCCCTAAAGTTTAGTGGTCGACTTTGCATTTAATTTATCCTAAAACATACTATTCAATGAAAACAAATAACATAAATTTATAGGACTCATTTTAGAATGACATAATATAAAAACAAAAATATGAAAAGCAGATAAATAAATTGAAGCCTACATTGTAAGGTCAATCATTTTACAATATTGGTCACTACAGTTAGGTCATATTTATTTGTAAGGATTGTAATTACGGAATTACGTTCTCATGAATTATAATATTAAGATTATTAATCTTATGATTCAATAGTCATATTCACATTTTTATTTAGAATGAAATTATAAATGGAATAACTTCAAATAATCTCATATTATATATATTTTGTCCAAGATCATTTAAATGATTGGATAAAAAATTATCATTTGTATTATTATACCCTTACTAGTAATAACAATATAATTATATTCTCAGTAGTGTGAGTATAGGATAGACTAAGATTATCGATCATTTCATAAAAAGGTAAAGATTAATTTTGTCTACAAATGTTTAATCTCAAATGTTAGGAGTATAATCTTATTTGGACATGATATTAAATAGTCGGGATAAATCATTTTTTGGTCACTGTACTGGGGTTCGGTTTTCATGTTGGTTACCGAATTTGTTTTTGTTACAATCGAATAACTGTACTCTCATATATTACAAAATGGTCATTATTTTCAATTTTCGTCCAAAAAAAGAAAGGAAAAGCTGACTGTGCATAAATAGATGGATTTTGATGATGTGGAAAATCTAGAAGGCTTCCATCAGCAATGGATCGGTCCCAGCAGCAAGGATTAAAGACGAAATAATACTTTATTATTTATAATTATTCATATAAAAATATTTTTATAATTTATATTATTTTTTTAAAAATTTAAAAATTTAAAAATATTATTATTATTAGTATTTTATTATTATTATTATTATTAGTATTATTATTATTATTATTATTACTATTATTATTATTACTATTTTGAAATTATTATTATTAGTTTTGGAATTATTCAGCTCAATTACTAATAATTTTGGAATTATAGTTATTATTATTTATAATTATAAAAATGAACAAAAATAATGTGTTGAATGTTTTATCTTACATAATTTTTTTAATAATTATAATCAATTACTATCACACATTTTATGTTAAATTCCTGTTTATATAACATTTTTTCTCACAAAAAGTATTATTGTAAAGTCATTTACTATTTATGTAAAATATCAATTTTTTTTATTAAATCATTTACTATTTATGTAAAATATCAAAATTTTTTAAGATTAAATTATAAGTGTAACCTTATAATTTAGGCTTAAAATAAATTTGCACATTTCGGTGTAGTTGACTGGATCGTTAAAATGAGGAATGAAATGTGAAAATAATAATTATTGTAAATAATATTAAAATAATAATTATTGTAATAATAAAATAATTATTGTAATAATAATAATTAAAATAATAAAATGACATATTAAAATAATAATTATTGTAATAATATTAAAATAATAATTATTGTAATAATAATAATAATTAAAATAATAAAATGACATATTATAATAAAATGACATAATAAAATAATTATTGTAATAATAATAATAATTAAAATAAAATAATAATAATAATAATAATAATAATAATAATATTTTCAAAATAATAATAATAATCAAATAATAAGAAATAGGAATTAAATAATAATATAAGAATGAAATTTTCTTATATTATTAATAAGCATGATTTTTTTTATTTAAGATAAAACATTCAACACATTATTTTGTATTCATTTTTTATAATTATAAATAATAATAACCATAATTTCAAAACTAATAATAATAATAATAATAATTTCAAAATAGTAATAATAATAATAATAAAAAATACTAATAATAATAATAAAATACTAATAATAATAATAATTTTAAATTTTAAAATTTTAAAAAAAATTATATAAATTATAAAAATATTTTTATATGAATAATTATAAATAATAAAGTATTATTATAAATAAATGAAATTATAAAGTATTATATTTCAAATTTTATGTAGTTCCTGGAACCTCTTGAATTATGCTACAGATCACTGTGCGCTTGCAGGGACCGATCCATTGCTGATGGAAGCCTTCTAGATTTTCCACATCAGCAAAATCCATCCATTTATGCACAGTCAGCTTTTTCGTCCATTTTTTTGGACGAAATTGAAAATAATGACCATTTTGTAATATGTGAGAGTACAGTTATTCGATTGTAACAAAAAAAGTTTCGGTAACCAGAATGAAAATCGGACCCTAATACAATAACCAAAAAATAATTTATCCCTTAAATAGTCTCTCATTTCAAGTCATTTTGTTTTCGCCAATAATAGTCCCACATCCAATTTCTAAAACTAAAAGGTACTTATAAATGAATTAAGAGTAATAGTCCACTCCAAAGGGTTATTCTTGCAACCAAACATGGATGTACTTTTTTAATGTAAATCAAATCATAGAGAATACAAAATATTAATAATAATGTTACTAGATTGGTACTCGTGCAATTTATGACTAAAATGATAATAATATTTAATATAGATTAAGTTAGTTATAAAGTAACAAAATGATTTGTGTATCTACCCTAAAAATACTACTCCTTCCGTTCCAAATTAATTGTTCAGTTTTGACTTTTTAAAATCAAATTGACCATTTTTAAAACTAATCTTTTTACTATTTTTGCTAAAATATAAGTGAAGAGATTATAACCAAAAGAAAGTATATACAATTTATTACTAATCCCAATTTTTATAATTTTAGAAATATATTTATATATGCTTAATTATTACTATTAAAAATAATCAATTTGATTTAAAAAATTAAAAGCGAAAGCTTAATAATTTGATTTTATGAAGATTATTCTGTACCATTATGAAAAAATGCATACCCGGTAGAAGTAGCAAAGGTCAGTGCACACCCTACAGAAGTAGCAAAGGTCGGAATAGGAGTTGCTCTTGTTCAAATCTCCACTGCGTTTGTCGTTGAAGGAAGAAGCTTGAAGGTTGTTCTACCCGTTGAGGTTGAAAATAAGTACCTCTTCATCTAGTAATATTGAGTTGCTGATAATAAGTTATGTGCTAAGATTCATATTGCCCCAAATTTTCGGCGCTCTAACTTTGATTGTAAAATGTGTTTTTTCTTTATTACATCCATAAGGAAAAATTAAAAGTCAAAAGAAAAATTGAAAGTCACTAAGTAGTTGTAAGATCCCAACTTTTATGAATAAAAATTAATTTTCTCTAAATATTATTTTGAATAATAAGGTGTGGATTTGATATAATGTTATAGTTGTGTGTAATATTTACAAATTTTGTAAAGTAAGCAAGTTGTTATAAAATATTTGTTTGGTCAGAGAATATTCATTTTATCGCGAATATTAAATGCGGCGGTCTGCAATCATTAATGGACCCACAACTAATTCTTCACGGAGTTAGAAAACAACAGAAATAACGTTTTATAAAAATAACGATAAATTTTTTACCGTTAAATGTTGAAATACCTGGTGATAAAAGTACAGTAATATGCGTGGTTGCATAGTAGCACACGGTATTGCACAGTATCTCTAAATTATTGATGCTTACGTGAGAAGTCACTCAATTTTATTCAATTATTGTCACAGTAATTGATGCATAGTAACTCATATTATTGATTCAATTATTGTCACAATATCATCTGTACAATATTTTATATTATTAAATCAATATTTGAGACGACAAAGTTATTCATATTATTATTTGCATTATTGACAATGTCTAAAAAATTTTGTCGTGGAAAGGGGTTTGGTCACCTAATTGTGCGCCAATAAGGAGAACTCCTTATAGGAAAGTCCACTCTTTTCTGTGAATGATCTGATTGTTAATATTGTGAGTTATAATATTAATGATGAATAAATGTTATTAAAAATGTGTTTAGTAAAGTCAAGTGAATTGAGATAAAAAGAGAGGTTTTTTGTGAAGTATTTATTGTAAATTTGGCATATTACATGGACCCCCACTTACTCATTTTTTAAAATTATCGGTAGAAAGTTATCTCAGTTTTGTTTTATTACTTATATATATATATATATATATATATATATATAGAGAGAGAGAGAGAGAGAGAGAGAGTATATAAGTTTTGTTTTATTAGATTATAAATAAAATATATTTTATTTTATTTAAAGTTTTCGTTTTATTATAATATTTTATTGCATAGTGCTGCATAGTAAATCAAATTTTTTCGCCAGTTGAGCTTCTGTGATTTCTGCTCTATGTGTCCGTGATTATTTTTCTTAAAGAATATCCTGCCATTCTCCTATAAATAGGATGCTTAGTTTAGAATTGAAAATCACACCAGAATCAGAGAATTCTTCTTCTATAATATTGATCGTATTTATTTTGAGTTAAAGAAAGCTTTGAATGTAGAAAATAGTATAAGATTTCTTCAAGAATATCTCCGCTATACCATTCAGAAGTACTCTCCTTTTAAGGTAAGGGATATTATTTTGTTCAATATTCGTAAGAAATAATTTTTTCTTCCATACTCTGTATTATGTAAGTAATATTATTTCGGTAAAACTATGTTTTTCACCACTATACTCGGCAAGTTTTACTTAATACACAATTGAACTTTTAATTTTTTTAATTAGCCCACTAAACTAATTAAAATTATAAAATTGGGTCATTCCGTTAAAATTGATTAGACGGACGTTAAATATTTTGTTACGTGGATTTATAAAAAAGAAAAAGAAAAAAGGCGTGGCTTAGAGGTCTATCATACGTGGAACCAAATATCTGAACTACTCTTCTCTCTCACAATCAAATCCTTCGATCAAAGCTCACCTCCCTCAAATCCTCATTTTCTGAAATCTCCAATTCCCTTTACTGGTCTAAAAACCCCCCCTCTTACAAACCCTACTCCCCAACCTCCACGCCACCGTCCGCCCATTCAAATCCTCTCCGACCAATACACCGACCCCTCTTTTCCCGCTAGTAAACTCCTCATGGATGGCCACTGGATGGCTCTCCAAACAGATCGACATCGATTTGTTACTCAAATCTGGCGTCCTATGCCAATCCAATGCCATTGTATTATCCCAACCGAGCCCGGGCTCCGAAGAAGAGAACTTGGGCTTCTTCATTCGCGATCTCTTCAGCAGATTACAGATCGGAGGCATTGAATTCAAGAAAAAAATCATGGAGTGCCTCCTTCAACTCCTCAAAAACGCTAAAACAGCCCCAAATTTGGTTTTCAAAAAAGGAAATATCGGCACGTTTAGTTGGAGATGCCTCTGTATGTTGAGATTCCCCAAGATTTTATAGTTGTTTATGTCTGGCAATGTTTTCAATTTTCCTAAAGTCACATCTTTTGATGATTTTTATTTTTTTCTATTTGAATGTGAAAAACTAGGTTTATGTATGTGGGTAAATTGATAAGCACATTTATTTAATTATAGAATGCATTTGTTAGGTCCTTTTAGATTCGGGTGAGGAAAATAAATCAATGCAATTTGTTTGAGTTCAGAAAAATGATTGTTTGTTGTTGAAGTACCTCTTGAGTTGAGGGGAAAGAAATGGATTCAGCTAGGAGTTAGTTTCATAAGTTTTAGCCATGACATCGTGTCAGGTCTTCCACTAAGAAGAAGGAATCCATGGCTTCTGAGGATGGTGGCGGTGGTTGCACGTAAAAATGACCTGATTTGAGTCTTGAGTTTGGAGATTTGGTTCCAATTATGATAGACCCCTCTAAGACACGTCATTTTCCTTTTCTTTTATAAATTCACATAGGAAAATATTTAACAACCGTCCAATCAATTTTAATGGAATGACCCAATTTTACCATTTTAATTAGTTTAGTGGGCTAATTAAAAAAATTAAAAGTTCAATGGTGTATTAAGTAAAACTTGCCAAGTATAGTGGTGAAAAACATAGTTTTACCATATTATTTTGTTTCATATTCCTAATTCTACACTCATGTTGATAAGTATTGCTTCTATAATCCTTGAAATTAGTAGAATATCCTTGAAATTTACGTTTCATCAAGTATCTTTTCACGGAAATATTCTTCTGAACATTCTTGTTAAATTTTAATCTTTTCATGCCGGGGTACTATTCACTTAGGTACTATTCACCTGGGGTCCCTTCGGCTTGGAGCTAGAGTCATTGATCTGTTTGGCGAGTTTGCGTATAGATGTATACAATAAAAGGCCCAAGAAGCTTTAAGGCAGTCTTGGGACTAGAACAAGGAGGGCCACGGGGGACCTTTTGTTCAAAGCGATACTCGATAGGTTGATCCATACGAAAGGATTGGGGATTTCTGATATCTTGAATTTAGCCCTCGGGTGAACGTTCAATGAAACAGAATTTGTAACTTGCTATCCTCTTGCCTAGCAGGCAAAGATCGACCTCTTTACAAAAGGAGTCCTTAGTATGTGTCAAAACCGTTAGAGTACTACTACACGGAAGTCTCTATTCACGACAAAAATTGATTTCTTCTTTGTCCAAATTATTTTTGATACATAAACATTATTCTTGAACTTTACTCAACAAAACAGTTATCATGTTGACAATTTTGACATTTTTAAACTCTGGATAAATTAATTTTTTTTAATATTTATCCTTTATTTCGTTTGATTGATTCTTATATCATTGTCATCATCCTCATGCTTATATTGTTATGGAAGTCATCTTTGCCTCGTAGTGCATAGATGGACTGTTGATTGATATGATTATGATCATAAATTATGTATCGGTATAATCATGACCTGTAATGTTACAAATGATGTTGTAAGACCCCCAATTTTATGAAATAAAAGTATACAATTTTTCTATTTAGTAAATAGTTAAATTGATAAAAGTTTAAAGTTATTGGTGAAATGTGCAAATTTTGCAAAATAAACAAGTGGTTATAAAATATTCGTGTTGTCAGGGAATATTCATTTGGTCGTGGAATATTCTTCACATTTTGAGAATATTAAATGCGATGGCGCTAAACTATTTGTGGGCCCCATAATGTAATAATTGTTACGATGAAGAAAAAACGAAAAGTTTGAGTTTTTACAAATAACTACGTAGTTATTCACAATTAACACCGTTGGAATACTTCGATGGTTAAAATACGAATACACGTGGTTGCAGAGTATAGCATACACCAGATTGCATAGTAGTATTTTAAATTATTGATTTTTACATAAGAAGACACTACTCAATAATTATTACAGTAATTACTGTTTAATATTTTATTTTATTTATTCAATAATTGCTATGTTGATATTTTATATTATTGTTGTTTCAATAATTTTGTGACGCCCCCAAAATTAGGTATACATCACCCATCTTGGGTCGCCACTTACATGGTACAGAAATTTAATACAACTTACTAACATAACTGTCGTGTACAATACGACATAAACTGTGAGTTTAAATACAAATATCGTCTACTAGATATTATACAAACTCAAAAAAAAGACCTCATTACAATTATTATCACACTATTTCACAGAATAGTGAGGACCACTAATGCTATCTTCAAGACCATCACTCGTTTCCCCGACTCGTCCCAGCTATATTCTCATTTCTCAAAGAGAACAAAGTGAAAGAAAGGGTGAGCTCAACTAGCCCAAGAAGAAATATTATGACTAAGATAATGCGTAATAAATTATCAATAGTCTTCAACAATGTTAAACCGATAAAATACAATAGACAACCAGCTTTAATCTGCAATGAAATATGCAATCCATTAAAAGAGTCAAGTAGAAAATAAAGTCTACTATCTTTTAGGTTTTAAAAGGTTTTTCATCATCATATAGTTGAGACTCGACTTTAATAAATATTCCACATCATCGAATCACCCCCGCACTACTACCAAGGATATTCTTTAGTATCACGACCACAATTATTCATGCACTACGCCAAGAATATTTATGTATTCATTAATGGTCATGATCATGCCAACAATCGTCCCATCAACGCACTACTACCAATCGAGGATTTTTACCACATCATTTGTAACATTACTATCACGATTGCACCGAATAGTCTCTCGGTCATAATCATACCAAGTCCATCTATGCACTACAGTGCCACGATGACTTTAAAAATATAAACATGAGGATGATGACAATGATATAAGAATTCAATAAAACAAGTTCAAGAATTATTTTATCCAGAATTATTAACGTCCAAATTATCAACATGATACTTTGCTTTTGTAGAGTAAAATTCAAGAATGATCGTAAGAATATTTTCATGAAAAGATATCGGATGAAACGCAAATATCAAGGATATTCCACTAATTTCATGGAGTATAGAAGTCAAAGTTTTAACTAACCGGGTATAATAAAGAATGGAATAACAAAAGAAATCACCATGCATGCGATAGACCGCACAAACAAAGTTATTCTAACAAAATAATAAATAATGGAACCAAAGTCGTGTGAAATTCACACCCATGTGATGTTCCAACAGAATAATAAAGATGGAACCAGATCCCTGTAAAACACACGTATAGGATATTCCAATGAATGATAAAGAAGGAACGAGGTCCCCTGTAAAACACATGCATGTGATGTTCCAATGTAGAATAATAAAAGATTTTACCCAGTCCGTGTAAAACACATGCATGTGATGTTCCAACAAAATAATAAAGATTTTAACCAAGTCCTGTAAAAACACACGCATGTGATGTTCCAATGTAATAATAGAAGAATGTCACCAAGTATAGGGTAAACCACGTATACAAAAGTTATTCCAATGTAATAATAAGCAATGGAATAACAACAGCTTCTCTTCATGAATAAGAAAGAATAACACCCCTTACATTTGGTAGGAGATTGAATACTACAAAGAGCAGGTAATAACAAAATACTATTCTTCTTTCTCTCTTATTCTCTCTATACTTTCTCTCTATAGCTTGAATGAATTCGTGAAAAATAATGAAGCCCTAGGCCTCTATTTATAGAAGATTTCTAGCTTAGCACCTGCCGTGTGAAAAGGCAAGTGGCTTGACGACTAATGATGTGAAAAGAAAAGTGGTTTGACGCCTGTAATGTGAAACGACAAGTGGTTCGACGCCTGTAATGTGAAACGACAAGTGGTTCGACGTCTGGTAAAGGTAATTACTATTAACGAAGGTAAATACTATTGACGAAGGTAAATACTATTCACAAGGGTAATTACTATTGACGAAGGTAATTACTATTGACGAAGGTAAATACTATTCACAAGGGTAATTACTATTGACGAAGAGACTCTTAGATGATGACATATGAGCCCCCATAAAATAATCAAACTTACCACAAATAATTTTTTTTTCATCAACACATATTTAATCTTTCAACAATTATTAATCATTTATAACTTGTCGTCTCAATTATTGATTTAATACTATAACATATTATATGATGATGATCTTGTGACAATAATTGAATCAATAATATAAGAGATATGATGCAAAGAATTATCGTAGTAATAATTGAGCATAAATGAGTGACTTCTCACGTAAGCATCAATAATCAATACCGTGTGTACTATGCAACTTATGCCACCAGACATTCTTTATTTTTTACCAATGGGTAGTTCAACAGCTTTTAATTAAGTAATACCTCCGCCGTTATTTTTATAAAATATTTTTGTCGCTTTCTCAATCCGACAATAATTACATAGGGGGTCCACCAATGATTGAGCCATTATACTGAATATTCCCTAACAAAAAGAATATTCCCACCAAACGAATATTTTATAACAACTTGCATACTTTGCAAAATTTATAAATATTACCCACAACTATAACATTATATCAAATTTATTCCATAATATTCAAAAAATAATATTTATAGAAAAATTCATCTTTATTTATAAAAGTCAGGGTCTTACAACCTCCCTTCTTATGAAATTTCGCCCTCGAAATTAGGGTACGACTGTATGTCAAGAGGTAAGGATACCTTGATTTCATTTCAGATTCTAACTCCCAAGTCATTTCTCAACATCGTGGTTCCTCCACAAAACTTTGACTTGAGGTATAACCTTGAGCGTAGAATATGTTCCTTCTTATCCAAAATTTGAACAGAACCTCTTCATACGTCAAATCTTCCGCTATTTCGTCCGGTTCTAACTCAATAATATGGTTCGGGTCTTTCACATATTTACGTAACATAGATATGTGAAAAAACGTTATGAACACGAGACATATTTCAAGCAGTAAAAGCGAGTCTATAGGCCACGCTCCTACTCGATCGAGGATTAAAATGGACCGATGAATCGAGGATTAAGTTTTCCTCTCTTTCCAAATCTTGTAACTCCTTTCCATGGAGCAACTATTAACAACACACATGATTTCCTATATCGAATTCCACGCCCTTTCGATGAAGATCAAGATAACTCTTTTATCGATTTTGTGAGGTTTTTATACGTTGTCGGATCGTTTGAATCTTTTCCGTAGTTATACGTATCAACTCCGGTCCCAACAACGTTGCTTCACCCACCTCATCCCAAAGATACTGAGAACGACACTTTCTTCCATACAACGCTTGAATGGAGCCATGCCAATACTTGCTTGATAACTCATGTTGTAGGAAAACTCCACCAATGGTAAGAACTTGTCCCAACTCCCTTGAAATCAAGGACACGAGTCTTAATAGATCTTCAAGAGTTTGAATAGTCCTCTCCGATCGTCTCGTCCGTCTCGAGGATGATATGCCGAACTAAATCGTAAGTCTGTGCCCATAGCTTTTTGCAAACTAACCCAAAATCGTGAAGTGAATCTTGGGTCTCGATCGTAAACTATGGATACCGCAGATACCATGCGCCTTCTTACAATCTCATTTATGTACATACGAGCAAGACGTTCAAGTGTATAAGTTTTTCAGATTTGTAAGAAATGAGCGGACTTGGTCAATCTATCAACAATGACCCAAATCGCATCAATGCCTTGAGAAACCTTAGGAAGACCAAGAATCTAAATCCATGGTAATGTGCTCCCACTTCCATTCGGAATTTCAAGTGGTTGCAATGGACCTTTTGGTACTTGATGCTCCGCTTTAACTCGCTTGACAAGTTAGACACCTTGAGATAAACAAATATATCTCTCTCTTCATATTGCTCCACCAAAATGTATGACGAATATCATGATACATTTTGGTACTCCCGTGATGGATTGCAAATGGTGTGTTGTGCGCCCCATCATGATATTATACTTTAAATCGTGGTCGTTAAGAACACAAAGTTTGGAGTTGACTCAAGTATTCCTTCTTCATCGACTCTTGCTTCCTAGATAGCACCTTCTTGCACTTTCTTCCTCATACGCATCATCGGCTCCAGTCCGTGTAGCTTGAGCGCCTTTAACTTTATCGATTAAAGTCGGCTTCTACTCGTATACTCGCTATCATCACATGCGTCCCCGAGTCTTTAACTCTATCTCCATCCTTTGCAAGTCACACAAAATGGGCCTTTGCGTTGACAATATCGCACTCGTGATTGCATATGATTTTCTACTCAATGCGCCGCCTACCACGCTCGCTTTTCGAGGATGGTATTGGATGGTATGATCATAATCTTTCAATGCCAAGCCAACGTCGTTGTCGCATGTTGAGTTCCTTTTGAGTGAAGAAATATTTGAGGCTTTTATGATCCGTAAAGATATCCACTTTCTCCCATACAAGTAATGCCTCCAAATTTTAAGTGCAAAAGACAACAAATGCTAACTCTAGATCATGAGTAGGATAATTCCTCTCATATTCTTTGAGTTATCGCGAGGCATAGGCTATAACTTTTCCATGTTGCATAAGAACACATCCCAACCCTTTGCCCAAGCATCACAGAGATGACAAATCCTCCGAGCCGATGGTATTGTCGTAACAAAATCTTTGAAATAAGTCTCCTCTCGAGTTCTTGAAAACTCTTCTCACATTCTTCGCTCCAACCGAACTTTGTATCTTTCCGAGTCACCGAGTCAATCGGAGTAGCGATTCGAGAAAATCCTTCCACGAATCTCCGATAATAACCAAATTAAACCGAGAAAGCTACGTATTTCTTGGTCATCGATTTAGGTTGTTCCCACTTTGAATTGCTTCAATCTTTCTTTGGGTCAATGATATTCCATGACTTGATACCACGTGCCCAAGGAATGCTACTTCTTCAAGCCGTAACTCGCATTTCTTCAACTTGGCATAAAGCTTATATTCACGAAGCTTTTGGAGTGTCGACCTCAAGTGTTGCTTTCATGATCTTCACGGCTTTTTTGGAATAAATAAGGATGTCATCAATAAAGACGACCACAAAGTGATCTAAATATTCCTTGAATACTTGGTTCATCATATCCATGAAGGCGTTAGAGCATTAGTCAATCCAAAGGACATGACTAGGAATTCATAATGCCCGCATTCGAGTTCGAAAGCCGCTTTTGAATGTCGTGACGTTCTAATCTTCAATTGGTGATATCCTAACGAAGATCAATCTTTGAAAAGAATTTGGCTCCTTGCAAATCGGGTCAAACAGTCATCAATACGTGGCAATGGATACCTATTTTGATGGTGACATGATTCAACTCCCGATAATCAATACAAAGTCGCATACTCCCATCTTTCTTCTTCACGAATAATGTGAGCACCCCAAGGAGAAGTACTAGGACGAATAAAGCCAATGTCTAACAATTCCTGCAGCTGGGTCTTTAACTCCTCGAAGTTCAATAGAGCCATTCGATATGGGGCTTTGAAATAGGTTTTGTACCGGGTTCAAGGTCGATACAAAATTCAATTTCACGCCTGGGGTAGGCCGGAAGTTCTTCTGGGAATACGTCAGAAATTTATTAACAATAGGAATATCGCTTAAAACCGATTATTTTTATTTAAATCAGATATGAGCTAAGAAAGCTTGACATCCGCTTTTTTAATAAACAAATAGCTTTATGGCTTGAGATGACCGTGATTGATTTTAATGGTTTGGTCGTTTGAATTCGCATAATAGGTTGATTAGGAATATGAAAGCTAATAACCTTACGAAAAACAATCAATTTTTGCATGATAAGTAGTTAACCAATCAATCCCTAGAATCACGTCAAATGCAAGTATTTTTAATGAAATAAGATCGACAGTAATGTGAGGTACCGATTTGAACCAAACAAGACTTATAAACAAAGGATGTAATGAAGGTTTCTCCAAACGGAGTTTCCACAGATAAGTAAAAGTCTAATTTCTCCTGAGTCAAATTTAATCGATGAGCGCAAGTAGGAGAAATAAAAGAATGGGTAGAACCCAGATCAAATAAAGTATAGACTTCATTAGAGTTTATGATAAGCTTACCCGTGATGACCTCATTCGATTCCTTGCTCTTTGGGAGGTCACAACAAACGCCTCCTCAGCACTACCGGCTTTGAATTTTCTGGGATGGCCTTTGGTGCCTCCATCCTAGCTGAATTTGTCTTCGGTAAACGACAAAATCGAGCTAAGTGACCTTCTCTTCCACAATTATAACATACTTTGGACGGCATGACGCAGTTTGGACTGATGTGTCCTTCTCCTCCGCATTTGAAGCATATGATAGGTGGTCTTTCTCCTTCCTTAACAATGGGTGTTGGTCGACGCTTTTTCCACCATTGTTGAATCTCCGTTTCTTGAAATGTCCATTCTTATTGTTTTGGCCTCGATTACCACCGGCGTGGTTACCATATCCGACCCGCTGATTCCTCCACGCTTGTTGTCACCGCTTCGATGACTACTCTCACCGGTATTATAATTTTGCCACCGCTCTCTTTTAGTTGTGTTGACTCATTATCGCGTTCCACTAATCGAGCCCTATTTACAACATCCTAATACAAACACGCTTTTATGAGAAATAAGATGTTGACGTATCTCCGCTTCAAACCTCTTAAAAACATTCGCGCCATTCTCTCTTCATTATCCACCAAGTGGGACGAACCGTGATAACTCCGCAAATTTTGCCTCGTATTGCGACACTGGTCATATTGTTTTGTTCCAACTTGATAAATTCCACCTCCTTCATGTGGCGAAATACTTTCGTGAAAGTATTTATCGTTGAATGCCTCCCCGGAACTTCTCCCAAGATATCTTCAAGACAAAGAAGTTGAGTACGCTTTTACCGATTCCCACCAAGAATCCGCCTCCGCAACAACATAAAGGCGGCAAAGGGAACCTTTTGCTCCTGAGCATCCCAAGACATCAAATATCTTGTAATCTGCTTTATCCATGCTTCCGCCGAAGTGGTTTTGCTCTCCTTAAACTCGGTGGTCCCAGCTCCTTGAATTGTTTAGCGGTGACCGCCGAGAGTTTTCCGTGTTTCCACCCACGTTTTTGGACAGAGTCGCTCTCTT